>OZ004693.1:10257612-10756517 GCA_963924545.1 Pogonocherus hispidulus | reverse complement strand
GTTCCATTTAAAATAAGCCAGTTGATGTGACTTCCGGTATAACCAGAAGTCCCATAAAGATCTAAATATTTTAGCTGAGTTGGCCCTACTTTCTTTGCTAGGTTGCCAAATTTTCAGGTTTATCGGATCAGTACTTTCCGAGATATCGATTGCGGCGATTCCCGGTGTGATCCCCTGTATATAAAGAGTAA
Organism: Pogonocherus hispidulus; assembly: GCA_963924545.1. Classification (NCBI taxonomy): domain Eukaryota; kingdom Metazoa; phylum Arthropoda; class Insecta; order Coleoptera; family Cerambycidae; genus Pogonocherus; species Pogonocherus hispidulus. The sequence goes on along the minus strand of OZ004693.1, from coordinate 10,756,326 downwards.
AGAGAGATGTAAACAGTTAATCAATAAATAATATTAAAAATATGCTATAAAATTTAGTATTACCCACTAGTCTTATAGTGAATACTGTTTTACCTACTGTTATTTTGCATTCTACATTTAGATTTTATGAAATTATTTGTATCTAACTAATAGAGAGTTATAAACACAAGTATTATTAAACACTGAGAAAATTGAGTTATCTTTCTTAACACCACAGCAAGAAACAATCTATTTATTCAACATCAATCTATTGAATTTTTATATCCATTGCCCTTGCTCCGTTAATTGGTTGCAATTGGGCACGAGGAATGCGAACAACCAAGTTACTGTCGGATGTAGATACCTATACAAGGTGTTAGTTAAACATGCGGCAAAAATTCAAGAGATTCCTTGGACTATTCTAAGGATATTTTATCCTTTGATGATTTTTGAAAAAGCGTTTTGTTGCGAAGATATAGGGCGAAAAAAATTTTCAACAAATAACAATTTATTACTAAAAATTACATGTAACATTTCTGAACCTACAAGAACGCGTTACCTGAACGCGTTGAATGTGGTATGGGTACAACAAATTATCTCTCAGAATTTTCCAAACAGTCCAATTACTTACATTCAAAGTATTTGCAATTCTTCGCGTAGAAGTACCTGGATCTTCTTCTATCATGTCCAGCACATTCTCTTCTACGTCTACCGTTCTTACAGTCCTTGGCCTTCCTGGTCCTCCACTTCGCTTCAATGTTCCCGTTTCTCGAAGACGTTGATGAATACTTTGAAAGATTTTTCTATCGGGAGCAATGTGGTTAGGAAATCGTTCAATGTTCAGTCGTCTAGCTTCTAATGCATTGCCATCAGCAAGTCCATAAATAAAATGCATCTCGGCATTCGTATAGCGAGCTAAGATAGAGGACTTCACTAATAACCGTTTACACGTCAACTAGCCAAACGTCAATCAATCTTAACAATTGCGACGCATACAAACTACAAAAACACAACATACAAAAACATACAAAATAATCACTCAGAAGTATCACGCTATGTCGGTAAGAAAAAACAACTCATTTTTATTACATGTCTTTTAATTGATACGCCCAGTGTAGTTATGCCATACTTTTATTTCACCTACATTAATAATGTGAAAAATACCAAAATTGGATTTGTTGAAAATTTTTTTCGCCCTATATCTTCGCAACAAAGCGCTTTTTCAAAAATCATCAAAGGATAAAATATCCTTAGAATAGTCCAAGGAATAACCTCTTGAATTTTTGCCTCATGTTTAACTAACACCCTGTATAGACATGACTATTCTTAACGGTGAATCGGAAATATACTATGAATGACCATTCACTTTATCAAAACAGAAAAGACTCGTCGAACGGAGTGCGTAGATTCGACTTGGATGCGAGGACGATGTTTGTTTATCCTCTGGAATATAGGTACCTACCATGAGAACCTGTCGGGGCAAGCATTAACGGAATTACAAAAACTCATTCCGAATGAATTGAAAGCAGTAATGTCGTGGCCTACGCGATATCCTACAAGGAACGGTAGCTAAGAGCTCGTTACCGGTAGGCAGGTGCGCTGGATCAATATTGATGCAGCAGCCATATTTATTTGAGAAGAATCCAGTTTAATTTGACGTTCGGTTTGCTGTGGTCGACGCAGGGTCGATGCACGGACAGCACGGATGGTCTGATCCAAAGAATATATCTCTGATCTCAATAAGGTGCAATAGCAATATATAAACACATACTGTGATATAGTCACACATCCTTTCTAGTGATATAGTCACAAAAACATTCAAAAAAGAACATTTACTATTGGCGATTCCAAAAATTAATGCGCCCTCTGCTTGAAAATATTTGAACCTACTTTAAGAGGTAATTTTTGAAGGCTTATTGCTGATATAATGATAAATAACACATATTTGGGTTTGTTTAACGTAATAATTTAGTGGTGCTTGTGATTTTTTGGTAGTTATCTATTACAAAGTTAAAAACGACGTGATTAGTATTTGTACATCTTTATTTTTACATTTTAAAATGGCACTCAAGAGAAATCAGCACAACACAAGCTGCCGTGTTTATGGGTGTCATTCCATAAAACGTGTCAATATAGAAGTGTTTAAGATAGAACATAGGTAGAAGTTTGGCCCTAGTATAAGAAACTGTTTCTCATTCATTTCTCCAAAAGGCATGTAACAATTTAATAACAGGGAACACGTTTATTTACACAACATAACCACTTTGTTGCAGTTTGTCTATACTTTTCTATTATTAGTCTTATAAAAGCAGAACATATTTTAATTTAAACATTATTTAACAAAAAACAAGCACTAATATGGTATCACCATACAGTTTATCACACTTATTTTAGTCCAAAATATAAGTAAAAAAAACGAGGGCACCTGTTTCAACCCAAAAAATTCATATAATTAGCAATGAAGCACTCATCAGACGTTTGACTGCTTTTACCACTCTTTTTATCCTTTATTTCACCCTAACTAGCACATGAAGACACTATATTTATGGCAGATGAATGCTAAATTGCTAGAAGATGTGATATGAAATGCAAAATTTTTACTCGTCTTCCTCCATACTTGTTTACAATTTGCAGCGCCCTCATCGGTAATTTGAATCGCCAATACCTATTTCTTTTTCAACTAAGATTTCAATTCGGAATTGAATATGTCGAAGTCGAACTGGAGAAATAATAGGTAAAATATTGTTATGGACAACGACGTTCAACAAGAATCATAGATTCAGTATTATATACAATAAATTTTTTTAAAATCTGTAAATCACTTTCTGCAAGTCTGTGACGCAATATATTGCATAAATTAATTTATGGTTAGCATTGTGGTTGCGGGGGGAGTACCTACCAACACGTCATGAATTAGTATATACCTACTTACCAGTTGGTATATTTATTACAGATGTGCTCTATAAAAAAATATAAGAAAACGTAAAAAAAGCTATTGCTAATGTTTTAATTGCTTCTGTTATTGTAAAACAAAGAACAAAAGCATGGGACAATGGGTAGGCCAACCATGATTCACAGAAATAAAAGGAAAATGATGAAAATGGTTGAAAATATTCAACATCTATATACAGGGTGGCCCACGAATAACGAAACAAGCGAATTTTCGGATACTTACCAACCTTTTCTTGCCAATCGCTCGGACACGTCAATTAAGTTTTCGAGGGGGAAATATTTTGCAAATAATTTTCAATGCCGTAGTTTTACCCCCTAAGCGAGGGTGATGTTGACCCTTAAAATTTTAAATGCGGGAAGGGGGGTCGAGCCAAACCTCATTTTAAACCTTGAAAAGAGACCTTTACAATGCTGCATACTTTTTTGAATTTGAGTCACTAGTTTTTGAGAAATAATTTAATTTTTTTTTTCCTTTTTGCAAAATAATTGGAAACATTTCGAATTTCTCTTTCTTTAGATTGTAATATTGTTTACTAAGTATTCCTTTTTAAACATTAATGTAGTAATAATCTTGATCGACAAGAAATCCGATGTATATCTAAATTTCCGTTTAATATCGTAAAATAACAATTGTCTGTACCTACTGACAAAAGATATCAAATCACACCAGAAATGCTAAGTAATGTTCGGAAACGCTTCGAGCAAAACCTTTATCACTGTATGGAAGCAAGAGGTGGTAATTTTCAGCATTTGTTAAATTAATACTCGTACTAAAAATATTAATAAGTAAATTTTCGTTTCTAGTTGTTCGTATAGGGCCTATGTAGTATAAGAATTGCAATTAATTTATTTTTTACTGATCAGGATTATTATTATTTTTAAAAAAGAATACTTAATAAATAATATTACAATCTAATGAAAAAGAAATTCGAAATTATTTTGCAAAAATGAAAAAAAAATAAAAAACAAAAAATTTTATTTCTCAAGAACTATAGTGACTCAAATTCAAAAAAGTATGCAGCATTGTAAAGGTCTTTTTTCAATCTTTAAAATGGGTGACTCGACCCCCCTTCCCGCATTTAAAATTTTAAGGGTCAACCTCACCCTCGCTTAGGGGGTAAAACTACGACATTGAAAATATACGCAAAATATTTCCCCCTCGAAAACTTAATTGACGTGTCCGAGCGATTTGCAAGAAAAAGTTGGCAAGTATCCGAAAATTCGCTTGTTTCGTTATTCGTGGGCCACCCTGTATATAAATCATCAAATTTTAAAACTGCAACAGCCTTATTAATAATGAAACTTAGAATGTTCTAAGACGTAACTAGAATGTAATTAGTGAAAACTGCATTAATAATGCCATTTAAATGCATGTTAACGCTAGAATGATGCTAAATCACTAGTTATCAGTTTGGGGATGTTTTACAATAAGTTAAAGTTAACCTAAAAGTTTGACAAAAATGTCAGCAGTTTTTCTTTTCCCTCCCAATTAACAGATCAAGAACGTTTTTCTGAAATATTAAATAATTTAATGCGAAATTTTCCGTATTTATATGTCAGTAACCTCCGAATTCATTAGGGAGTTTTTGAACCCCTTAAATTTTAGCACGTCGTTATCGGTCTTCTGAGCATGTGCAGTTCCAAAAAGAGTATCATTTTTGGCACTGCGCGTGCTCAGTATAACGATTGCGATAACGATAAGGTAAAAAATTAAGGTGTTCTAAATCTCCCGTAACCCCCGAGTTAACGTGGGCTACGAATCTCCCTATTATAAAAGGCAAAGTTAATGCTTATCAAGGGCGGATTTACCATGACTTCAAATTTTACATTTGCAAAAAGCAAAAACGTAATTAGTTAAAAAAAATATAAACGTACTTCACTTAAAGATATTTTATTAAACATTTCTATTTGCTATTTCATGTTTGTCCAAAGAAAAACGTACCTATCTAAATACACAGATAATTTCTAATTTCACAACATTTTTTAAAAATATGATTCTTTGAGATACTCCCCCATGTTGAAAAGCTAAATCCGCCCTTAATTGCTTTTTAACACAAAACAGTCTTGACACAAGACACTTGTCAGTCTTGTCACTTTGCGTAAATGTTTGTAAATGCAGGCAGAATGCAGGTTAGATTTATTGCAGTGAAATTAGCTCTATGTATAGAATGAGATGTTGTCACATTAACTTCTTATTTAGACAAATAACTAACAGCATGTCTATAAATATTTGATTATTAATATGAACTACTTAGATTGATTTAAGAATACGGTTAGTTGTCATTAGTTAACTTCATGTTATTGTGATTATTATTAATATGGGTGCAAATGTTTAACATTAAACATTAGACCCCTTTAATTTTCTGACTGCCCTCTGTGAAAAATTACAAATCAAGGTACCTAACATATGTTATTGCACCGAGTGTCTCCAGCAGAAGTTTGACTAAACTTCTTGCTACATGCAATACCTATTGTATAGGTAGGTGTATAAATGTATTTTCTGCCATATTCATAATTTTCAACCTCCCAATCGATAAAAATCGAGTGCGTATACGTTATATTTGAAAAGCCCAGCGACCATGTGGACAGAATGTGGCGATGCGTGCATGAGCGTGGGGCTGAAATATCTGCAAGGGTCGCAAATAGTGACGTAGCCACTTGAGAGAGCGTGTGTTTTGAAGAGGTTGGCGAGCGCACAGCACCGCGTTTTAAGGCCCCCGATTCTTGCGAGTATTTCGACGCCAAGCGTCGTACAGATGTTGTTTGTATTCTCGAATAAATTGTATTTCATTCATACACGATTTTCCGATATAATTTGCCCCCTTCCCCTACAGAAAATATATGTAAATGTTAGAGTTTTAAGTTTCTTCCTGAGCCGCTATTAACGAAACACCCTGTATCATTCATTATCATTTCATATTACATCAACAAGTTTTTTAATATACCTCCAGAATTGTGTCACTTTTTATGCAAATTTTAATGATATACAGAAAAACTGAATATACCATTTTCGATATGTTAACAAAAGAATAGAAGTTTTTTAAGCACTGTATAATTTAATGTATTTGTGTTAATAGTGTGTTAATTTGTGTGTCAGAAGATAATTTTTTACGTAATTCTGTGATCTGATTTTCTCAATTTAGAGCATTGTCTGTGTATGTACATATCTAGCAATTTAGTACATGTAACTTGCTCCAACGATTTTCCATCAACTTTAAGCAAATAACTTTTTGTATGATTCTTCGTGACCGGTGTAATATGAATGAATAAATACAGTCCTATCTCGATTAAATAATAATTTTTCATTCTCGAACCAGGAAGCAAATGCGTTACTTAATTTTATATTGGGTATCGGCTATCAATAGTGACATCTTGTCATTGACATGTAGGACAGTAGGTATATAGGGTAAATCATTTATGTAGAGTAAAAATATTAAGATATGAAGACATGTAAGTAATGTATTTACATACACTTCTACTTGTAGGGACGCGACGGACGCCGACATATTATTCGAGAAAATGGTGCATTCGCCAATGTCAAACATTAAAATTTTTTAGTACTTTAAAGTTTAATATAACCAACTATTTATACAACACAAAATCTTAAAATAGTATAGTGGATCCACTTAAAATAACTAGATATCTATATAAAAAATATGGATAGGTAGAGGTATTCATACATAGCTAAATATAAGATGAAAAGGCTTGTATAGTGTAGTTTTGTAAAACTGGGACAACGTGTTATCTAGATAAATCACAATTTAAGTCTTCAATTACAAAGTTCTATTCCCTAGGTGTCTTGCAGTGAAATAATCAAACAGATAGCAGGGAACTGCGGACTAGTTTTGTCGTAGAAATTACATTGGAGCGAGCCATGTTCTGAGAAATGTTGCTGTAGTTACATTAAAAACTTATGTATAACAGAATAAAATAACCAGGGCAGATGGTCTCTCAGGCACGTGTTGTTAAATGATCATTTTGTTCCATTGCTCTGCGCTGCATAGTCTTGAATGTAGTAATAATATTTTTTTATGGTCGAATAACTACAAAAGTGGAATTAAACACATATGTACGATCCAGAGTTATCATGCAAAAGTTTCCTTAGTTTTATTGCGAATTTTCAAAACAGAATTGCTGAGATTATGATTCTTACTTTTAGATGAAGATCTATCAAACCTTATACTAGCGTAGTTGCGTGAGCTAATGCCTTATTTCAATCTGAATATAGGACGTTCGGTACCTATATATTATATCTACGCTTAATCTATACTTTTTCATCAATTAATTATTTTCTTTTGTGCGTATCGCTCAGGCTCAACATTTCTGTTGTTTCAGTCCTCGAGCTCGCCTAGAAGGGTAGCCGTCCCTGTTCTAGTCAAAGATGGAAAGCCCTGTTCCGGGGGCTCCAGCACTGGCAACCAGACGTCCACCTCGACGGCCTCAGCTGACACCTCCAGAACGCAGCAATCGCCGGCGTGTCAACCTCAGCAGCAGGCCCAGTGCATGGCCAACAACAGCCTGGCCATGGCCTACAGACAGCAGGGCAACTATCAGCAGCAATGTGGCACCTACTTACCGCTGCAGACTAGAGCATGGTAGTGCTACGAACAATATGGTATTATGTACTGTAGTGATATATGAATCTGAGTGTAGTTTGTGATCAGTTTCTTAGCTAGACCTAGTGGAAAGAGACGTTTCAATATGGAAACCAGTAAGATCAGACACATGGTAATGTCGAAATTTAGACTTTTTAGATTCAAGAAGATGTGGAATTGGTGGAATGAAAAAATTACTTTTCTAGAGTTATATACCTAACTTTACCTACTTTATATTGCCAGTAACTTACTTGAACACAGCTCTAGCCAAGCTTTAAATAACACAAGAAAACACATATTATTTAAAGAACGATCGGTTAATGTTTACTATTTTGAATACTGTCTGTTTTCTTATTTTATTTGACTGTTGATATGTTCCCAAAACAATTATAAGTGAATCTTTGAAACAGTATTTATGTGCGGTAAATATCAGAGAGACATATATCTAATATACCCTAATCTTCACAATAAGAAATGGTAATGGGATGCCAGAACTTGAATTAATATTTTGGAAGGTTCGATAAGTTGCACCAGCGAAACCATAAAATATCGGAACTGATCGCAAATGATAATTACGATAGATAACGAACATTAGTGTCAGCCAAGCCGAACTTTTCAGAAACGAGGTACTGTGCAGTATTACAGGGCCTTGATTCTCGAGTCGTACGAATATATTCGTATGCGAAAATCACTTTAAATTTTCGCAGATGGGTAGTTCTCTATAACAAGAGAACTGTCAATCTACGTTATATTGACGTCATTTTCAGTCAGCCAGTTCATAATCGGCTAAATCACGTCGCCTGCTCCCTGCTCCTGTACCAGGCGACTTGATATGACCGATTATGGCTGGTTCAGTCGGTCCAGTTTGTCTCGCAGTTTATTCAGCTATTCACCTAATCGGCTAGCATGGACTACGATCTGGATCTTTGTACTAGGTTCTTGTCTAGACTGAATTAGGTCGTAACTGATCCAAAATATAAGGATCAGCCATTTCTACAGTTATAAACTGTACATCCAAATTTCGTCAGTCGTCAGTTATTGACTGCATGTTTAAAGAAAACATCAGCTGAGCTAACTAGTGCATGTGTATGATTTTATTTTATATAAGTATCAAATACAGGGTGTTTGTGTTAGATTATTCTTCATCGGTATTAACCCGGTTGAGGGTGTTGTACAAAAAAAGTGTTATTATTGTCTAGATTATTGTTGTCCTCGTCCTTGTAAATAAGTCCTATTTTAATGTGGTAAATATTTGTAAAAATGTGTAAATAATTGCGATTATAAAAGCTATTTAATGACTAGCAGCAAGTATCTTCATTCTGCAACCTCCCTTCTCGTTTGTAAAATTCACAAAATTTATTCACACACAGTTCACCCAACTAAAAACGCTCTACTAAACAATGCAAACAAAAAAATGATGAAAGGTGTCGAGCAGATGCAATGTGAATGAGTTATTTCGGAAAATCAATATAGAAAATACGACATATTGATTTATCGGTAACAACTAGACGTTAGCTGCTCAAAGTTAGACTTCAAAGTTGTAGTGGAAAATAAACCATTTCCCTTTTAAAAACGATTTTTTAAGGCATCTATTTATTCTTTTCCAGAGTTTAACGACTTTTTACTGATTTGGCAACTCCGACTCATTCGGCCCATCAAAATATAGGCGGTTTTTGTGTTTGCTCTCTCTTTCATTGCATACAGTTTGGTTGGGTAAACAATAATATGTAAATGTACGTACAGGATAATTTACACCAGGCAAATTTTAAAGAAATATACGTTAAGTGTGAAGTTTTTGCGGACATTATTTTTTTTGTTGAAAACGATAGCTCTCTTATCATAGAATGCAAATCTAAAAATCCCAAAAAATCGGAAGTGAGCTAAAGTCAGCATTTAAAAAAACATGGCCGCTCGCGTTATTTTTAAGGTGTTTAAAAAGCATATACATTCATGTAAGACAAACTGTCAGTCTTCAGTGATAAGAATGTGGCTCTAGATGAAATACTAAACGTTGGTTATAAATTTGTCTCCTTTATGTACGGATTAGACGGATCCCGAGACATAGAAGAACGATATAGGCTTTACAACATTGGCATAGCTCAGCGGACGCTCGAAAAATCTTTTAATTTGGACGTTCTTCCCCCAACGAAAGGTGCACTGAAGCAACATATTTTAAGGTAGTTTCAAATGGTGATTACATTAATAGCAAATATTTTTTTTATATTTTCAGGACCTATCTTCAAATACAGCAATGGATGGGAAATTTCCTAGCCCCGGATAAAGGTATTATATCCACAAAAATAAATACAACACAAGATTTAAAAATGTAGGGTTTTATTAATGCAGTCAAAATTTTATTCTTTTTTTTTTCTTAACCAGTTTGATTTATTTACGTTTTATATATCAATACCTAATGCTTGCATAAAATTGAACAATCTCTAAGTAAAGTATCCTTATCTAACCAAAACCTTAAGTTTAAAGGACTGGAATTGGATCATCATACTTTCTAATTATGTGTTGTATTTTTATGTATATTGTATACTTTAAATTGCGTGTTTTGGAAATACCGTCAAGAACGGTGTAACAATCCAGGAAAATATTAATAAATAAATAAATTGGTGAACTTGTCTAATTTAAATTATTTAAAATTAAATATTGGTAAATACCTCATAGTCTTATGAGGTATTTTAAATATAAAAGTCCGAATGCTATGGACAATAAGAAACTAGCATGTAAATATTTTTTAAAATTTGGGTAAGCCATCATTATGGCATATTTGATATATATGGTCTTTAACTTTCCAATCCTTTAAACGTAAGGTTTTGGTTAGATAAGGATACTTTTTACTTGGAGATTGTTTGATTTTATGCAAGCATTAGGTATTGATATATAAAAAGTAAATAAATTAAACTGGTTAAGAAAAAAAAAAGAATAAAATTTTGACTGTATTAATAAAACCCCACATTTTTAAAACTTGTTTTGTGTTTATATTTGTGCATATAATACCCTCCCATAGTCTTTCTTGTAGTATATTTTGTGCTCTACAAAATAGTGTATGTACAATTTTACTCTATATTGTTCAGTTCTCCCGAAATTCGTGGCGAAAACCTTAGAGGAACAAATTTCACAGTAAGAACGTTTAACAGCTCAGCTTCGCGAAATTGAGACATTTTATATTTTTAAGTTATAAAACGAACCATAACAAACATCTTTTGTTTAATATTTTTTCTGTAACTGTAAAAATAATCACGTTACAGACGAAAAAAAACGCACAAAATGCGTATCCCCGTAACGAAAAGCACTCTCTGAGTGACGTAACGCATCATGTTAAGGATTGCCCACTTCGCACAACATTCTATCTTCTGTCTGCATATCGTGACTGTAAATGTAGAAATGGCTGCCAAAAAAAAATGTATATGTACGAGGATCTTTTAAATGACTGAGTTTTTGTAGTTAACTAGAATGTAAAGTTAGTTAGTGATATTAAAAAGTTAAATGTAGGAAGTCAAAAGAAATTTAAAAAAATCATTTGCTTTTTCGTTTTTTTGTTAGGAAATTTATATTCCTGGTTATATCTAAATTAAAATATCATTTTTTTCTAATGTTTTAAGCTTAAAATCCTGTAAAAATAAAAAAAAATTTAAAATTGCTGCAAAGGATAAGAAGATATTTCATTTTCAAAAATTTGACGGGGCGACCATGTTTTTTCAAGATAACATTTTTAGCTCACAACGGATTTTTTGGGATTTTTATATATTTATTCCTGAGCATAAAACCTATCGATTCCCATTGAAAAATAAATGTCCCCTTAAACTTCATTGAAAAAGTAAGATTTGCCTGGTCTAATTGTAGACTTAATGGAAATATTGGAATAGAGGTAAAATGATACTAATAAAATTGGCTCATATAAAACAATACCTATTATGTCTGAGAATTCAGTGCTAACTCCTTTACAGTGTAAAGGAGTTAGTAAACTGTCAATTATAGATAATTGTCAGTTTAAACTGGCAATTATACATAATTGCCAGTTTAAACTGACAATTATCTATAATTGACAGTTTAATCTGGCAATTATAAAAGGACATCGTGTGAAATAATTTTATAATTGCCAGTTTAAACTGTCAATTATAGATAATTGTCAGTTTGATCTGGCAATTATGTATAATTGACAGTTTAAACTGGCAATTATGTATAGTTGACAGTTAATAATTGTCAGTTTAATCTGGCAATTATGTATAATTGACAGTTTAATCTGTCAATTATAGATAATTGTCAGTTTGATCTGGCAATTATGTATAATGGTCAGTTTAAACTGGCAATTATGTATAATTGACAGTTTAAACTGGCAATTATACATAATTGCCAGATCAAACTGACAATTATCTATTATTGACAGTTTAAACAGTCAATTATGTATAATTGGCAGTTGGAAGAGCCTCCATCAAGACTGTGGAGTCTAATGCAAAGGACAAAGCTGGACAGAGTGCTCTAAATAGGTTGGGAGTGCCACAATAGATCTTCTAGGTCGCGGTGGACCAGGCCAGGGGGCCGACTCTTACTTAAATCTAATCTAATCTAATAATTGGCAGTTTGTAATTGTCAGTTTGATCTGGCAATTATGTATAATTGACAGTTTAAACTGACAATTATCTATAATTGACAGTTTAAACTAGCAATTATAAAATTATTTTACACGATGTCCTTTTTACGCTTTCGTATGTTAGCCTGTATTAAATAACGAAAATACTTTTTTTATAAAAGCAGTTTTCCAAAAGTCTTTTTCCAAAACCTGCAGCAACTTTTCATGAACAACTCAAAATAATATTTCCATTTTGATTTTATCCAGATTTGTGTTTTAAATTAAAAAAAAAATTGTTGATATACCTAATAGGTATATCATATTTAAAAAGTCAAGTGTTCAGTAATTCAGCAGAAATTTTTTGTTACAAACTAGCGAAAATGTAACCTAAAAAGGAATATAGTAATGTAGATGTCAGTTTCTAAAAGTATCTGTATAGACTTTAATGTTTAAAACTTACGACTAAGTGCAATGTATTTGAACTACGAAGAAATATGACCTGTAAAGGAAAATCTTAGATTCATATCCGATGATTAAAACCATAACTGTAGAAAGCATTTTTTGTAATATTTCATCCAGCACGACCAATTTTTAATTTAAAATAATAATAAGAGCTTATTTAACTTTTGTTGTTTGTTTTGAGTTTTCGTTGCTGAGTTCGTCAACTTAATACCTACTTAGGTTATTCTAGTTTTTTTATTGAATCTACTATTTCTTCAGACCTCAAACACTACCGAATGTTTTTAATACTCAAGATGTAATATATGTAGATGAACTATAATATGATTATTGTCCCTAAAATGTAAATAGGTAGTAAATTATTAATTAACCTGTGTATAAAGTCACATAATGTACAGTTCCTTAGGCTAATCATAGCACACCATGTCATGTAACTGTGTTTTTAAATTCCTTAATCAATAAAATGTACAATCATCTGATAACATACCAATTATTTATTAAACCCTTCCTCGCCTAAATGAGACTACACTTCCGAAAATATAAAACCAAGGAAATAAGTTCCTGCACCAAACGAATTCGTTGTCTTTTTAACTTAATTTGGCAAATATGATGACAGAGAAATGCTTGTAGGTACCTATTTTTTTTTTTTTTATTTATTTTCAATTAAATAAAACCATTCATAAACAGCTATTTTATATCACAATAAGATAATAGGTACAATTAAAAATCTAAACAAGATTCTTCCTTAACCGGTTTCTATACTGTATTATATAATGGGTAGGTACCTACCTGTAGATATCTAGTCACTAGTCATGGCTTGTCTTCTTGAATGTTTTCCCTGGGCAGTCACTGAGTAATAATAATAAGACGATGTTCTTTCTATATCAATAATTGCTACTTATAAGTTGAATACTTTAATGATTATCTAAAATACACTGACAGATTTTTAATAATAATAAAAACAATTGCTCTTTACCTACAAGTGCTAGAATGTCATTTCATTAAAGTTGAACATTTCTTCTGCTATGTTTCTTCCATGTGTTATAAGAAAGCATCTCATTTCTTCTGCTATGCTTCTTCCATGTGTTATAAGAAAGCATCCAATGTTTTGGTTAGACTTTCTACTGAAAAAGCTTGAACGTTTGGCTTGAATTATTTAATATTATAACGAGATATAGGAACAAGTTCTGCTACTTAACAGATGGGGTGTACATAACACATAACTACAAATAGTACGAATCTAATTTATATCCACCATCTGTAAACGCAATAAGAACTAAAACAAATTAAGCCAAAACAGCTATTATCCTGCCTATATGCCTCGCCAAGCGCTGAATGACAAAGCAAAAATTTGCTGCATTTTGTCACACTGTTATAGAATCAAATTACAAGGATTCGGATTGCAACGAAAACTACGAGGAAATACTTGGACAGTCTATATTCTTTGCTTGGATCCCAAATCGTAGGATGTCACTAACTACAGACCGGCTTCGATCTTTTTATAATCTCGTCAGTGCAATGACAGATGATAGATATAGACTAGATTCGTACTATTTGTAGTTATGTGTTATTTAATATTACTAGGCTTTTGGATCTTTAGAAACCTTCATATAAATAAAATCTATGTAATAGGGCCGGTCACATAATGTTACTGTTAGGATTTCAGTACGGACTATAGAGGATAATGGATGATACCGTATGATGCTTAGACGACTGTATATAGCGGAACAAAAAAGTTATCTCAAGCATCAATTTTTTAGTAATAGATCCTAAGATTAAGGTACACTAATAAGTATTCTGTATGTTCGACCAATACAAAGATTGTATATCAACCCAATTTGATACGTTGGCATATATGTTAGTATACTGATTAACATAAAAAATATGAATGATTTTACTCAAATAAACTCCTGGACAAAATTAACGCAAAACTATATTTTTCCCAGTGTAAATTTTATATCAGTGACCGTCTTGCAAGTATGCTATGAGCTTTCTTGGGCATGTAAAGGCTAAATATGTTTTATTTACAAATTGCAAATTGTTGTCAGTCGAAGCATTACAAATTTTCACTGGTTCGCGTTCACAAATATTAAAAAAAAAAATGAAAATAAGTACCTATTTCAGAAACTGTTTACCTTATACAATAAAATGCTTTATTTAATTTATGGGAAGAATTCTCGCGCGCCAAATTTTCTCTAAATTTTAAAAATTTATTCTGAGAACTTTTGATCAACGAAATAGAAGAAGAACCCTTTTATATAACCTGTTTTGACTACACACCATATCCCAAGAATAACATTTATCAATGGGGTGTTTTCCTATTTTGTTTTACATCGGCAATGGAAAGTAGTTGGAAAAAGAAGAGATACGTATTTCTGGAATTTTAATATTGGGTTCATTTAAGTCCATAAATTATTTTTTTATTGTGCGCGATATCTATGTGACGTCAATAAGCGAAAATTCAAAATTTGCGCTATTTTTTAGTGATTTCTAGGATATTTTCATTTGTGTGGTTGGTGTCACTGTTTGATTAGGGTAAACATCATGGTAAACATGGGGCAGTGTTTTTAGTTTATATTTTTACCTGTGAATTGTTGTCTCTGCCTGTGACTGACTACAAGTGTATTTATCTATTAGTAATAGAAAAACATCGTAATTTGTAAAGGTAATTTTTGAATATATTTAATCGACTTTGCAGTAATACTGTTAAGTTAAATACTAACCTTACATTTTTCATCCGTTTTATTTCTGAAAGGATCTTTATCATAAGGATCTATAACCGGTAAATTGTCGGACTTGGCCTCTACAAAACCTTGCTCCATGTTCAATAAAAGTTTACTTCACAAGAAAACAATACAACACGTCAAGCTGTCAAGCCAAACACAAACAGGAAATTTAAAATGTCAATTATGGAAATGTCGACTGTCGTTTGTCGTCATTACAAATTGAAACTAGCCACATATTATCAGTGTGGCCTCTTTATAGATACATATTCCCTAGTTTTCGCTTAGTGACGTCACGAATATAGAATAAAATTTCAAAATTGAATTAAAAATTTTCTACCGATTCAATCTTAATAATTTTTATCCTAATAAATATAAAAAATATATATATTTTATAAAAAAACAGGTTTCCACTTTCATTTCGATTGAAGGAAAATACCCCATTGCATAATAAAATAATGTTCCTTCTCGTTTCCAAATAAATTATGCTGATAGACCTCGCTCTATTTATAAAAAAACGACCTATAGGAGACGGACAATTCGTGAGTGACAGCAACACATTCAATTTCACAGTATGATTTTAATAATCATAAATTATAATTAGGTACATTCGTTACGTCACTGCTAAAGTAAATAGAGAAATAACAAAGTGATGTGGCGTCAAATTTTCAGTCACAATTCATTCTCGTAAATTAACACGTCATCGTATCTGACGTCAAAATGAATCCTTTTCAACGTGTCAAAAGCGAGAACAAAGGTAGTAGCAAAACTCCGTGATCCGTGGAGGTTGGGGCACTGGTAAATTCCTCAGTAATGACATCTAATAGCGCCACCTTTTCCTAAATGGTCCCATTCACTGGTCTTATTGTACCTACCACCCATGGCTCTGTTTAAAGTGCCACACACATTGCCAGGATGACTGGGCAGATCCTTCCGATTCCTTACTGAGGTGTGGTGTCACAAGACACTTTTGGCTTCGTTAGGATAATTGGTTTCACTTTCTGTATACCTGAACGAGCCAGACGTCTTAGGTTAATAGGAAAAGAACCAAAGCACAATATGTAATCCTTCTATTAATGTGTGTAAATTATCACTGAGTAATAAAATGTAGGTACCTACCCAAAAATATCGTTTGTTAAACAACATACAAATTTTTAAAAACCAATTGTTGGTTGCTATATTCAATTTTTACTTGAATCTACACAGTAGTTATATCCTCAGATTAACCATATACAAGATAAATAACAGCCAGAGAAAAATGTCCACGAAATGAAATATAATTAAATAAACAAAATCCCACTGCATGCCATTGGTTCGTTACAGTTTTTGACGGACCGAGATATGCCGAAAATACACGACACAACGACTCGTGACTTCATATTTGTTTTGAAGTTTTGTGAACGTAAATTTATTTAAGTATTTTATGTGATATAAGTGGTCATCAGTCAATAATCTAGGCTGTGTTATAGATTTTTAGTTTGTGGAAAATCTTTGTGGACAGTGAAATGACTATTAAATGCATAGTTTTCCATAAATCGGGCAGAAAAGGTGATGGGAGATCGTTCCACCGGTAAGTAAACAATGCTGACCATAGACGTATCATTCGTTAGGAATTCAACTTACGTATAATGTTCATGGGTAATATAAGTAATATAGATAATATTGTAGTTTTATATTGTATATTTTCTATGGATAATAGTTTCTGATCCTCATAAAATTATTTGGAGACAATGAAATTTTTATCATTTTTCTTTCATCGTTCAAGGAAAATTTCAAATGTTTTTGACAACTCTTTGAAAAAAAAATTCGAATAATTTAAAATATAGATAAGAGTATTAGATGTAGTTTTGATTTAGAATGGGAAGTGAATTCCAAACCGAAAAAAATGTATTTTCTTATTTCACTTTCAGGTTTTTAGTAGGTATAAAGTATTATGAATATCTTCGCTACTATTATATCGCTACTTTATTTGGGTATTTGGCCACAATTCTGAACAAATTAATAAAATTTTGAGTAAACAATACATACTTCTCGCTAAAAGACCCATTAAAGTTTTTTTTTAATTTGACTAATCAGTTCTCATACTGAAAAATGTATAAATATCATAAAACATAGTACACACTTTAAGTTAAAATAGCACTAACATTTCGGAAACTTCACTGTCAGAAGAATGTATTGTGTTCTATGATATTTATGTATCTATATTTAAGAAAAAACTCTAACAGACTCTTCGGTGCAGAGGTTTATTTTCTTACTTTTTTATTAGTTTTTTCTGAATTTTAGGAAAATAGCTAAATAAAGTAAAGTATGCATTGCGTATTATGTTATATAGCTAGCTACCTAGTTTTTGTAGATGTTAGGGGTTTTTTTTTAATCGTGAGGCAATAGGTACTTTACGTTGTTATAAACACCTTTAAAAACATTAATAAACCCTCTTATTTTGAGAAATACTGGCCGCCACTGGTAGCTATTTACAAACAGTTAAATAAACACTCCCCCCTTTCGTAAATTGTTGTTTATTAGATGGACAGGCATATTAATGCTTTGGGTATTGCTGTTACTTATCTTTTACATGGTTAATCTGAGGTTAGAAACACCTTTAAAAATATCAATAGACCCTTTTCTTATTTTGAGAAATACCGCCGCCACTGGTAGTTGTTTACAGAGTTGAGTAAACATCCCCCCCGCCGCAAATAACTGTTTATTACATGGACAGGCATATTAATGCTTTAGGTATTGTTGTTACTTATCTTGTACATGGTTAATCTGAGGTTATATCTAATACATTCGTGGAAATTGGAAACGACTCACCTAAAACTATAGTCACTTTTGTTGTACGGTTATATTTTCTAAACGGTTTTATCAATTTGACCAATTTTTTTTTTTATTTCATTAAGCCAAGCTTGGGCTGTAATGTAGGGTAGGTCAGTTGTCATATAACACGGTTATAGAATATGCACAGGATGATGTGTAGGAACGTGTTTTTTTACCAAAATATAAGCAAGTATCTGGGATGCACGCAAAGTGGGGAAATAAATTTTATTGTGTCAAAAGATAGTTTTATTTCTGCTAAAAAAAATGTTTTTTGAAAATCCTTTCTAGCTGGATTGGTTTCCAAATTATAGCAATTTTTGTAAACCATTGCATTTGTAACTGATCACAGGTGCCGATTTTTTAAAATAAAATAAGTTGGCTTTGAAATGAAAATCGATCCTGTCACTTGTCACCTAGCAATAATCTGATTATAATTAAAAAATCATATACAAAATTTAAGTTCTTATTTATTAATAAAATAAAAAAAACATGAACTAGAAATGTTACAAAAAAAAAAAAAGGACTAATATCTGGTGGGGCCTCCACGAACTCTTATAATTTCATAACATCATCCTGACAGGTGACAGGATCGATTTTCATTTCAAAGCCAACTTGTTTTATTTTAAAAAATCGGCACCAGTGATCAGTCACGAATGCAATGGTTTACAAAAACTGCTATAATTTGGAAACCAATCTAGATAGAAAGGATTTTTAAAAAATATTTTTTTTTGCACAAATAAAACTATCTTTTGACACAATAAAAATTATTTCCCCACTTTGCGTGCATCCCAGATATCTGCTTATATTTTGGTAAAAAAACACGTTCCTACACATCACCCTGTAGATATTCTTTAACCGTGTTATATGACAATTGACCTACCCTACATTACAGTCCAATAATGACTTAATGAAATAAAAAAAATTTGGTCAAATTGATAAAAGCGTTTAGAAAATATAACCATACAAAAATGACTATAGTTTTAGGTGAGTCGTTTCCAATTTCCAGGAGTGTAGTTTTGCTTGAAAAAATTTTAATTGGATTAAAATTATTAATAGGGTTATTATGGATCACGAATATATTTGCAAATTTGACGAAGGATTAGTTCTGGGTTGTAATGGAACTTTTTTCTATTAAGTAAAGAACTTGAATGCATCCCTAATAGAAGAAATAATAACGTATATTTCTGTACTATGATGTATAATAATTACTATGTAATGAGTTTTTAAATAAGAAACATTTTAAATAGTATAAATAAATACTTACTCACAATCACGCATTAGCTTTTGAGGCAGTTGTATAGGTTACAGCATAGTTTAAAACTATGGTACCTCTACACAGGTAACGAAACGAGACGTCAAATTGTGCACCCGAGACGAGAAAAGTCCTGACTCCTGGGGGCAAGACGAGATTATTGATGTTTCTCGTTTCGTCACCACCATCTATCACTATTAGCAAAGTTTCCAGAATAAATATATTTATTCTGTAAACTTTGCTATTAGGCTGCGGGAACTTATACCAAAATACAGACGAATATGCTCGTATCCCATATGGTGATTGTATCAAATCTATTGAACTAAATTCGGGTGGTTACTTATAGAAGCGAATTAGTCGCAGGAATAACTGGTTTGTCGTACCACTTTGAATAATCTAAAATTATCCCAATCATATCCAAGAACAATTATAGTATAGAATAATCATAGAAAGAAAAAACAGTGTACTTTTTCATGCTGTAGATATTCGCTGAACAACTTCATCCATTAATGATTTCGGTATATTCGAATCTTCGAAAAGAATAATAATCAGAAGCTATTCTTTAAATCACTTTGTACTATCGGGGTAAGTTAGTGATAACAGAAGCATCATCGAATATAGTATTATCATAGGTATTAGAAATAACCTTAGCTTAGAAGTTTATCATTAACGACAATATAGCCCCTCATTCTAAAGATTATCTAGAGAGTTACATACTTCTGTGGGAGAAGGAACGTTATATTTTTGTTCTGTAGGCCGCATAAGAGCCCAAGAACGATATCAGTTGGTAAACCTTAACCACTACTTATTACTTATTGGAGTATTAAAGAATCTGGGAAACCTGCTAGTCACAGACTTATACTTAGTCATTAAGATGAGCTAGAAGTCAGGAAGGGAAAAAATCAGCTATCTGGGAAATTACCGATATTCCTACCCTATGGGATCACCTATTTCTCTTTAATAGGTGATCCCATGATCACCAACCTACCAAATATTTTTGTGAAATAAATTTGACTTTTGTAAGTATAAGGAGTATGAAAAATTTAGGCGCATAAACTTAGTGATGTTATAAAAGTGATTTTATACACAGGGTGTTCATTAATGTCATGTCCATTATTTTATACGGTGAAATGTAGTAGCACTGTGATACTACTTACACTCGTAAGTAGTACCAGAGCATTATTGTCTATAATTTTAGTTAAACACTATACAAGGTGCCTATTATCTATCTCCTTACATGGCTAACTTTGTTGATAGTGGAGATAGAGAATTGTTTAAATTAGCAAAATTGGGCAGAATTACAAGAGGAATTCAGTGCCTCCTTCAGATTTAATTTTAATTTTCAACTTTTCGAGATATTTTGGGAAAACTGAAAATCGTCAAAATTGTTAAACTCGAATATCTCGAAAACTGTAAAAGATACAAATAATATAAAAATACTGTGTGATAGTGTTTTTTACGTGAAATTCAGCGGTGATATTGAAAATTTCACGGGCGTCTTAGTTTTTGAGAAAAAAAATAAAGTTATGTTTTTTAAATGCCAACCATAGTTGGCTATGGTATCAATAAAAAGCTTATTTTTTTCTGATTTCAAAAATATAATATTTAATATACCTTTCTATTTTCTTTTGTTTACTGTAATGAACAAATAATTTATTAACATAGTAAGCTATGAAAAACAAACGTAGATCAATAAACAACTATAAAATATAAATGTCAGATCACACTAAAGTCACATTATAAACGTCAAAATTAAACGATCATCTTATAATAGTTATTGTGAAATGTACACAAACGAAGAAAAATACGATTAAATATTATATTTTTGAAATCAGAAAAAAATAAGCTTTTTATTGATACCATATCCAACTATGGTTGCCATTTAAAAAAACATAACTTTATTTTTTTTCTGAAAAACTTAGATGCCCGTGAAATTTTCAATATCACCGCTTAATGCCACGTAAAAAACACTATCACACATTATTTTTATTTTATTTGTATCTTTTATAGTTTTCGAGATACTCGAGTTTAAAAATTTTGGCGATTTTCAGTTTTTCCAAAATATCTCGAAAAGTTGAAAATTCAAATTAAATTTGAAGGAGGCACTGAATTCCTCTTGTAATTCTGCCCAATTTTGCTAATTTAACCAATTCTCTATCTCCACTAATAACAAAGTTAGCCATGTAAGGAGATGGATAATGGGCACCCTGTATATAAATTGTGCTTGATCACTCTGACAAAAATAGTTTAAGTTTGTAGAGAAAATCAAGCAACACCTGTACCCTTAGCTTTAGGAGTTCCGAATGTCTTTTATTCAACAATAAAAAATTCCATTTGGTGCAAACCTTTTGGCGGTGATTGTTCATTGTACCCCTCGATCCTCGATCATTACCTTTCTAGCAATACCGTATACTCTTATCCGTACTGTGCCGTTTAATATCCTGTAAGCCGATGCTAACGATAGATGTGATTAATTGTTGCTAAGTAACCGCGCCAGGAGAGCGGGTCAAGTGGCTGGCTGACGCCCTCGCCAATTCGACAAATCCTCCACGAGCCCTCTTGTGGAGGAGGCTCGCCCCAGGCCCACAACCTTCCTGTAATCGTTATTATTAGATTCCTCGAGGAATTAGCAGGTCGGTATTCGATCTCGAACTTGCAAAATCAGTTACGGTGCTGTTATTGTTTTAGTAGCACCCAGTCGTTACCAGCCGCTGCTTAAAACCAAAGTGTATTATTGTCGACTTTTTTCAACGCAAATGAATGTTTAGATGTATTTCTACTAAATTCAAAATTCAAGAGGTTAACTAATAACACGTATTCTTTTTATAGTCATGTCTTAAACATCTTCGCTTTTATATACAGGGTGGTAATTAGTTTTGGCTCGGCAAGGTGGGAATATACAGGGTTAGGCAGAATGACGTGTCCATTTTTGAACTGGATTTATTCAATAATGTAAAAAAATGTAAATTCAAATCAAATCGCCATGTGTTCCCGATACATGGCAATTTTATGACAGTGGCCAAACCGTTTGCGAGAAATGTCAGTTTAATAGTAAAAATGGAGCGTTATCATCCCAACGATATAAACTTGTATTGCAAAATTTTGAACAACTTTATATTGAAGGTGTAGACTTCCGAAGACTATGGTTTCAGCAGGACGGAACCACTTCCCACACTGCTAGGCAGCCTATGGCAATTCTGCGAAGAATGTTTCCTGGTCGTGTCATTTCAAAATTTGAGGATGTCGCGTGGCCTGCACGGTCACCGGATCTGTCTGCTTGTGATTTTTTCTTACGGGGCTATCTAAAGTCAAAAGTATTCGCTAATCGACTTCGAACTTTGGAACAACTGAAGCATAATATTCGAACTGAGATTAACGCAATCCCAATTGAAATGTTGGAGCGGGTGGTGCAAAATTTTTGTGCTAGACCTCAGGAGTGCCAGAAGCGAGGCGGGGGTCATTTGACTGATATGATAATCAGAAATAAATTGCCATGTTTACTTAAGAACATTTTGTTTCAGTTTTTGATTAAAGTTTACTTCATTCTGCCTAACCCGTTATGACAGCCTCTGGTTTCGATAAAAGTTATTGTTGATTGACACTAGACGAGATAACATCAAATCAATCGCATTCACAAATAAAATCCTTGATGAAAAAATATTATTTTCAATGTCACTAACTCTGCACTCTATAATAAGTAATAAGAATAAAAAATATACCATTAAAACACTAATTTGACCTAGTATAGTGGTGAGAAATACACAGTAGTGCCCTCTGTAGGTCTTTGCTACTATTCGTCTGACAATTATTGTCTAATTGACAGAGAAATAGCGACCTGCTTTTCCGCAAAAAAAAGTGTTCTTTTTCAAAAAAGCTTTACTGCTTTTTTGCGGAAAAGCAGGTCGCTATGTGTCTGTCAATTAGACAGTAATTATTATCATACGGATAGTAGCAAACACCAAAAGAGGCCACCACGGTGTTTCTCACCACTACTAACATAGCAGATACCCTTTAGGCAATCATGTCGCAGCATCGTTCATCTTGTTCACTACCGATGGCACTCTGATTAGCACAGAATACGTGCGAAATCGGTCAGTGCCTGGCGGTTGGTCTCGATAAAGGATGTGGCCTCCGATCAAATATGTATAGATAAGTAATTGCCTATTTGTCAGTATATAAAATAATGTGACCAAGAATAACAAAAAACATAACCTCAATTTCATAAAATTACCTGTCACAGTGCCCAACGGCATGGGCGGCTATGTTTTAAGGGGTGAAAATAATAATTATAAAACTAAAAGTACAAATTAGAATATTTTATTTTAGTAAATACAAAGTTTAAGATTTACATATTCAAGAACAACAATTTATACACATATGTGTATAATATTTACTACACTATTTATAATAGTATTTAATATTTACTATTAAAAAACAATTGTAAAATCATTGACGATCCCTCTCGCGATCGCCGATTCTACGTTTATGCATGGCTACTTACCTGTGTAAACCATGCCCATTGGTGACAGTTACAAAATCCCTAACAATTTAGGCGGTAAATTAAAATGGCATTTTTGATTGGACCAAATGCTTGGGCACAATGTAAACAAAAAGCCATTGTTTTAAATGTTGTTGGTGTTGCTATTATTTGTCTATATAATATTTGATCGGATGATGTGGCGACTTCCATGGAGATACCGGAGTAATGCTTTAAATAAATAACTAATGACCTGTTTTTGCTATGGGAACAAACCTAAAATTTAGAAATTCTACTTTATTATATATTTAACAATTGTTACAAGATAACTATCCATTTAATTATTGCATATAGGACTAGTTCGACCATATTCGAATCGTCCTCTATCCGTAATAATAGATGTCCAGCTCCTACACTGGCATACAGTTGCGAGTTATGAGCTCACCCCCCGCGTTCGTCCTCCTCCGCCGTTTGGGGGCGTCGGGACGCGTGTGTTTTTGTGGGCGTCCGATGTTACCATCATATAAAGTCTGATAAATCTCGAATGTCACGGACAGGGTGACCAGACGCCGTTTTATGGAGCTATCAATACACATCCGACACACTGTCGCCACCAGCACCGATACTTTTGTACCATTTAAAGCCGTATCTCATATTGCGTTGCACAGATTGCTGTCATACATATTCAATAATTTTTCGTTCATTTTCGGGAAAGTTAAAGCACCTCGTGTTTCACAGCCTGGGGGATAAAATGTAGCGTTCTTAAAGACGTATTGAACAAGAAACTAGTCAAATCAATTTAATGTGTGTTCAAAATTTTATCTGAATGTATTGCTATTTTACGAAAGTACAAAGAAAAAATAAATTCTCTAAAATTTCTACTTACTTATTAGAAATTTCAACATACTAAGTAGAAAGTTCTCATGTGAAGTAGAAATTTCTACATTTAAATCCAGAGTATATTGCAGCCAATTTACACATTGCATTGCATTGGAATTTACGTGAATTCTGTAAAATATCTATTAAAATAACTCTGTGAAGGCAGTCCCAGTGATTGTTTTATGTTTTTCTGTAGCAATGTATCGACTAATATATTGTTTCTGCCCAAGTAACACACATCGTCCTCAGGAAGTCTTAGGATGTCCAAAAAACATTGGTGACTATCTTAGGATTTCCTAGGATGCAGTGGCGGTACAAGAGGATTTTAGGCTTCTAAGCAGATATAAAAAGTGAACAACTTTTTATAAGCTTGGACTGGAGTCCTTATAGATCCTTATAGATAAGAACCCGGACTTCTAAAGACCTCTTATCCGCTTTTTCATATCACAGCCATTGCAGAATGACCTGAGGATGATGTGTATTACCTGATGGCCAAGGTTTTTAAAATAGAGTAATGCATAAAAAGATCACGTCGCTAGCCCTGCAGTATAAATGGTTTTTGTGATTTTTTAAGGCAGATGATTAAAACCCGGGGTCACTGCCATCGGTAGTAGACCAAGTTAGCATCATCTTCAGATGATGCTAACTTTTCCCCCAACCTTTCTCCTATACCTAGCGGTATTTTCGTTCCGTTTCCTACACGTTTTCCCAATTTAAACGCTTTTTCAAAAAACCTCTGCAAAATTTTCATCGATCGCCGTTCGGCGAGAGAGATACGACTAGCACCGGCTTTGTCCTCGCGCCTAATGGCCCCGTCACGCCCGCCGAAATCCCGACTTTTCGCGGGACTCCCTAGACTCTGTTTCAAATTTTACGGCTTCGAGAACCGCTCCACGCGAAAGTTCCGTCCTTTCTCTAATCCTTTGAGATTTTTTTTCGAGACCGTACGTCGACTCCTTCCACGTCTATTTCGTCTTCGAAAATCTCGAGTCGCCTCCGTCTCAACTTCTTTCTCATTTTATCTGCCGATGTGAGATTGCACTAACGAGACAAGCACTTCCCAGGTAAACTGTCAAATTAATTAATCTTCAAATAGGTTATTTTCCTATGAGAAATATTGCTAAAGGAATCAGTAGTAACGACTGCCAACCACTTCTAATTACCAAAATAGTGAGGTGAAATGCTTTTCCAATTAGTAAATCGGTAAAAATTATTTTTTCAGGTTGACACGTACTATCTACATATTTAAATATCTCAGGTTAAACTTTTGACAACAGGCGCGGTAGCGCAATGGGAAAGTCGTAGGATTCAAAAAGTGGTAATACTGATTTCGCGAGTTCGAATCACGCTGGAGGCAGATTTGTTTTTACTTTTTAATTACGATTATTTATTAGTATTAGTGTTTAGTTATTCTGTTTCATTATCCGTAGCTTTTATTATTCTTTCTGCACGTAAAGTTTGGAATTAATTCGTTCATTTTGGCAGTCTGTTAAATTCATCATTTTAGCTTACAAAAGTAATCTGCAATATTTTTGGTCCCATTGATAAAATTGATAACTGCGATCGAATTTTACTGAAAAATAAATTCTACTTTCAGCACTTAAAAAATTCTGATGTTTTACCATCAAGAATAGAGTACCCTTACAATTCATCAAAATATTAAGAAAAATCGTTTAGTATAATTACATCATCCATTCCAAATACAAAATTTCTTTAATATGTATTTTCTTTAAAATAATATTATTCTAGATGCATTTGTCACACGAAGGGTGACCCCAGGCCGCAGGCCTGGACCCCCGGTAGGGCTAGAACAGCGATTTTCTCCCATTTCTAGTTATATATTATATTTATAATATAAATACCATTATAATACTATTTACATTATTATGAATTTTAGTGGATTACTTAAATACGTAGGTAGTGGATGTATTAATACTGTTTTTTTTTTACCTATACCAATTTTTTTCACAGTGTTGCGCCCTACATGTAGTAATTAGATGGCTGCAACTGCTCATCAGTTATTCAGTTGTTAGTAAACGCTCCGAGTACATCACAATAATAATTTTCCAACGACCATTTTGGCGCTGCGGAGGCATTTAAATTAATTTCTCATATCGGCCAAGTATGGGAATGCGACTTGGCGAATTCGCAGCTCACTGCTTCGTGTGGGAGCCGGGACCACAGAGGTGCGCGCCCTAGGTGGCCCCAAAGGCGCCCGGGGCGCGCCCTTTGTCACTGCTCATCCGGACCGGGGGGCCTGGGGCCGCCACTATGCCTCCGTCGAGCTGTGGATAACACGGCGCTTGTTACATAGCGGAGGTACTTGACTTTTCGTGTTTGCGCGATTTCTGGCGATAGACGTCGGTTATTAGAGAAATTATCAAGGTGGAAAATATGCGGCGTGTGAAATATGCCGAGGACTGAGGTTGAGAAAAATGTCCCCATGTCGGAGATAAATCAAATATTGTATATTTTCAGTCGAGGTACGCCTGCACGCATGAGCAGATTTTTTGTTCTTATTAGTTTAGTGAAGGAACCAGTTCAGGGGAATATCTATGGATGTATATTGCATATATATAATGTTTACATAATGTAACATAACCCAAAACTAGATCTAGGTAAGTATAACATTAATAACGTGCAACCAGACAGTTGTGAAGATCTGGCTGGGTCTCTACTACCATTTATTCACTTATAATTGCACAAGAGGTTTGTATTTTACCGGATAAATTTGGATTGTTTAATGAGAAACTGTTGCCAAGCAATTAGACGCGAAAAACTGTCAACTATTAAAAACGCGACACCGAAGGTGGAGCGTTTTTAGGTTGACACTTTTTCGAGTCAAATTGCTAAAGGAAGCAGTTTAGAATTTAAACAATACAAATTTATCCTGTATCAATATAAACATCGAGTGTAATTCGGCAGGATAATTTAATGAATAAGAAACTTAAAAACATATGAACGGAAACTTTATTTATGAAACACTAAAAATAAACACATTTTTATTTGAGCATCACCGAATCGATTCATTGTTAGTGTTTAATAATTCAATAACTTGTTGACAGAAATGTCAAACTATTTATTTTGGCAACGGACACCACGATAATTGATTAAAAAATGAATAAGTGAAAAAACCACTAGTGCATTTGTCAACAGTAAAACCACAAGAGCTTTTTTTTTATCGGATAAATTTCTCTTTGTAACGAAATAATTTTGCCAATCAGTTATTTTATGAGAAAAACTGACATGAAAAATTTGTCAAATTTCAGTTTTTCGAGCAAAATTACTGAATGGAAAAATTTTGAGTTAAAAAGAAATTTATCCATAAAAATAAAGCTCGAGTGTTTTTTGGCAAGATAAATTAACGACAAAATTTTAAACAGGACAGATTTTAAAGTGACGTGCGACTACTAGATGTACTCTGCTTTTGAGGAACAGGCATTTTTATCGGTGATAAAAAACGATGCACCTTTTTTATCGCTGTCAAAGTGACAAAAATGTCACTGCCAAATAGACTATTTTATATAGGAGTTAATTTATCAACAGTAAAACCACAAGAGCTTTTTTTTTATCGGATAAATTTCTCTTTGTAACGAAATAATTTTGCCAATCAGTTATTTTATGAGAAAAACTGACATGAAAAAATCGCGAGACCGGAGGTCGAGCGATTTTGTCAAATGTCAGTTTTTCGAGCAAAATTACTGAATGGAAAAATTTTGAGTTAAAAAGAAATTTATCCATAAAAATAAAGCTCGAGTGTTTTTTGGCAAGATAAATTAACGACAAAATATGTAAACAAAGAACAACAATAATATTTATCTTCATTTGTACAATTATTTGAAGCAACAGTTATTAAAAATACAGTTGTTATAAATTGTTTGATTGGGTGTACTAATTTCAATATTTTCTTCTCTAGTTTCCACACATGCTGAATATTCATTTTGACTTATTTCATTCGAGGTCCGTAAGTTACTAACAAGATTTTACGACTCATATTGTACAGTATAGTTTCCACTTTCCACAATACTTAAAAATTATAGCTGACAGGACAGATTTTAAAGTGACGTGCGACTACTAGATGTACTCTGCTTTTGAGGAACAGGCATTTTTATCGGTGATAAAAAACGATGCACCTTTTTTATCGCTGTCAAAGTGACAAAAATGTCACTGCCAAATAGACTATTTTATATAGGAGTTAATTTATCACTGTAAAAGTTGTAGGTAACTTTTGTTGCTGTCAAAGTGACAATTGCACTGTGGCATATGCGATTTTTTATATATAATTTAAATTTTCAAAATTAAATTAAAACAAGTTAATCATAATATATACATAATATATTATTAGTTTATTAGTCTTACATATCCCACAAACTAATAATGAATACACCTTTTCAAATTTTACAATAGGTGCTCTATAAAATTTATATTATGAAAATATTAAGAACGGGACACTAGTTCAAGAAAAATAAAATTTTAGCCGTGTTTTTTACTACGTCAGTGTTATGTAATAGTTGTAACATTTTTCACATAAATTGAACGTCGTAAAACCTCTTATAGAAATCTGTGTTTACTGGGATCCTTCTGGTTAATTATTTATTCTTGTGGTGCAACTAGGTATATCATCATGGTAACTAGGAGAAATTGCATAATACCCTTGTATATACAGGGTGTTAGTTAAACATGCGGCAAAAATTTAAGACGTTATTCCTTGGACTATTCTAAGGATATTTTATCCTTTGATGATTTTTGAAAAAGCGCTTTGTTGCGAAGATACAGAGCGAAAAAAATTTTCAACAAATAACAATTTATTACTAAAAATTACATGTAACATTTCTGAACCTACAAGAATTGTTCAAAATGGCTACCTCCAGCTCGGATGCAACCATCCAATTTTCTTCTCATAGACTCCCGAAGTCTTTCAAAAACACCAGGGTCGTTTCTTATTGAGTTACACTCAGCAATGATCCGATCTCTTAAATCGTCCACATCTTCCACTGGCCTAGTATAAACTAAGACTGACATGACTTTAGATGGTCCCATAGGAAATAATCCAGGGGGTTTTAAGTCCAGGGATCGAGCAGGCCATACGTGAGGTCCACCTCGCTTGCTGTTAAAAACTCTCAAGCAACTACACTAAAATGAGGTGGTGCACCATGATGCATAAACCACACTGCCTGTCTTGTAGCCAATGGTACATCCTCCAAAAACTGAGGTAGCGTTTGTTCCAAAAAGTTGCGGTCCAATTAGCCAGTCACCCATAATTCCAACCCAAACGTTCAACGAGAACTGATGTTGAAACCGATCTTCACAAATCTCTTGTGGATTTTCGTCAGCCCACACATGGTTATTGTGGAAATTCCTTATTACATTTCGCGAGAAACTGGCATCATCGGTAAAAAGAATCAGCGTAAGTAGTTGAGGGATTCAACCAATGTGTGTAAAAGCCATTGACAAAATGCAATACGTGGAGCAAAATCCGCAGGAAGAATTGCCTGAACGCGTTGAATGTGGTATGGGTACAACAAATTATCTCTCAGAATTTTCCAAACAATCTTACTTACATTCAAAGTATTTGCAATTCTTCGCGTAGAAGTACCTGGATCTTCTTCTATAATGTCCAGCACATTCTCTTTTACGTCTGCCTTTCTTACAGTCCTTGGCCTTCCTGGTCCTCCACTTCGCTTCAATGTTCCCGTTTCTCGAAGACGTTGATGAATACTTTGAAAGATTTTTCTATCGGTAGCAATGTGGTTAGGAAATCGTTCAATGTACAGCCGCCTAGCTTCTAATGCATTGCCATCAGCAAGTCCATAAATCAAATGCATGTCAGCCATCTCGGCATTCGTTTAGCGAGCCATGATAGAGGACTTCACTAACAACCGTTTACACGTCAACTAGGGAAACGTCAATCAATCTTAACAAATGCGACACATACAAACTACAAAAACACAACATACAAAAACATACAATCACTCCGAAGTATCACGGGATGTTGGTAAGAAAAAACAACTCCTTTTTCTTACATGTCTTTTACTTGATACGTCCAGTGTAGTACGCCATACTTTTATTTCACCTGTATTAATAATGTGAAAAATATCAAAATTGAATTTGTTGAAAATTTTTTTCGCCCTATATCTTCGCAACAAAGCACTTTTTCAAAAATCATCAAAGGATAAAATATCCTTAGAATAGTCCAAAAAATAACCTCTTCAATTTTTGCCGCATGTTTAACTAACACCCTGTATATTTAATATACAAGGATAATACTTATATTGCGCCATTTGCTGCACTACGCGATAAATAAAAGCCTACATAGGACAAAGAGATAATCATCCGCAATTCTATAACCCTGCCTTAGAGGGTTATAAAACAAATAATTTCCTACAATATTCCATTTCCAACAGTAGCGAGGATATCTGATGATAATATTAGGACGATGAAATACAGCGGCAGTCAGCAGAGCCCGGCTTTCAGTGTTAAGCGGACTAATGCCAAAATAATGCCATTATTCCGGCAAACATCGACTCCGGTAAGTTAAACGGGGCTTAGTCGATATTAAAACAACCCCAATTTTACTCCGATATGCTGGAGCTCAGGTTATATTTAATCATCTGGGACTCCCCTCGATAAGCTCCAATAATCTTGCTGTGTCAAATTGCTCAATATACCTGTATACTTTAGCTTAATCCTGTTTTTATTGTTTCTGTTTGGAGAGGAGCGATTTTTCCAGGAGACGTAACGTTGACAATAGCAAAAAGTTGGTATGGAGTTTATTCCAGCTACGACGAACTTTCAGATCAAATCGATTGTGTCTAAACTAAATTCAGTCAATTATTGTTATTCCAGAAACCATTAAAATGTTTTCAGTATTGTCTATTACAAAAATGCCTATATTTCGAAACATTTTAACCTACAAAAAGATCATTTTTAGACGCTGATTGAGAATAAATAACACGCATTTGGGTGTCAATTTATTATGGTCGTGCACAGATGTTTTCTTGAAAGAAAGAAAATATGCATTACCTAAGTACATCAAAGGAATGGCTTGTTTGAATAGGTCCAAGATAATATTCATTTAATATTAATCTTCAGTTTGCTTGATATCCTTTTTCAGTTACTGCTTATTTCAAATATAAATAATTTTCATTGAAATAACATTTTTTTTAATAAAAAATAGAATCAAGAAGATATTCACTATATTCAAGAATAGATGGGGTCATCATAAGCTAAGGGGTAGACTTTAAAGTCTTATATAATTTTAAGAAATCAAGCTAGTAGCAAAAAGTAAATGGAATAGTTGCTTCAGTATCTGCATATTACTGTATCTATGGAAAACAAAAGAGTTAGATAGATAGATAGATAGATAGATAGATAGATATATTTATTAGTCCAACTAGAGCAATGCAGCTTTGCTATGGGATAAGTCAAATCTATTCAAGTACAAGCAATGAAATACGTAAAACAACAAATACAACATAAACATACAAGTATAAGTAAAGCAGCAAACACAATATAAACATACGATAAAATGTAATAAAATACAACCCACAACAAATTAAAATAAGTTATCAGCTATTGTCAAAAAATTCCTGGACGGAGTATGCACAAATCTTTAATAAATATATTTTAACATTCTTTTTAAATAGATGAATGTTATTTATGTTTTTCAAATGTTGAGGTAAATGGTTAAACAACCTCAGTCCCAAAACATTGTGAGCTTTCTGAGTCATGCCAAGGCGTCTGAAAGGGACACAAAAATTATGTTTAGTGGCGTTCGGTAATTACATCAGATTGATCTTTTTAGTCCGTATCGTTCATTAATTACATCTAGAGGTAGGGGAGGTAAATCTTGATCGTTCAGAAATTAAATCAGATCGATCAGAGCAAGATCTGTTTGCTCGAAGCATTTTGGCCGAGGAGAAAAATTAATCTGAATTTGTGAGGTTATGGTGGTCGTGGTTGTCATTTGTCATTGACTTTTTGAAGTTGTAGCTGGTAATTTTGTAATGTAATTTTCCTAAGAAGTCTTCAAATGTTTCCGCAGACATTCTAAAATGTTCTTTAAACTGCCTAGCAGAAAAAATTGCCCAATTTCTTCACCGAAGTTTTAATTTTTTCCAAACAATTTGTACATTCTTCATCTTCAAAAATGATTTCATATCGTTGGATTGCAATGGTTGATTTTACAATATTCATTATTTAAATAATTCGAAATAGAATATAAACAAACCGTCAACAAAGTCAAAACAGAAAAGGTGAGGTTATATTATGCCTTATGCAATCGATTTCGTTCATTTATTTTCTATTTGTCCGTCTTATCTGGAATCACGTGATTGTAATCTCGTCGCATCCGTGAGCATATTATCGAACGCAACTTTCGTCACGAATGTCATGACAGTGGACAGATACATTGGTAACAAAACGTTCCTTATTTCTGTAAATGGATATATAAACTTTTCAGTAGTATTTCGTGGATATATAAACTTTTCAGTGGAAGAATACCAAATTTTGCAAAAAAAGGTCGGCATGATTGGGTTGGGGGTACTCCAGCTATACATCTGACAATACGCTTCTGAGCAATGAAAACGCTGTCTACCCTACTTGAACCTCCCCAAATAATAATTCCATATGTTAACCTTGATTGAACTTGTGAAAAATAAAAGGAACATAACTGAGATATGTCTAATATATCCTTCAAAATTCTTGTTTGATAACACTTTGAATTTAGTATATTGGTAAGTCTGTCACAGTGACTCCCAAAAGTCAAGGTTTCATCTAAAGTGATGCCTAAAAACGAAACTGTATTACATTTCTCAATATAGGTATTATTAAACTTTATATTTAGCGAAGATGGTATCCGACTTTGAGGTGTACGAAACATTACACAATTTGTTAAAAAATAAAGAATGTTCACTAAACCATCTGCATAAATCGGAAATGCCTAGTAGAAATAGTTGCTGACGTGTCAACTGTGATACAAGTTGTCAAACGTAATCATTGCGATTTAGAGAATTATTGTTCTCAATAAACGTAAATTGAAACGATTTAAAGTTTAATAACATGGATCTACAAACAAGAATTGGTTTAGTACAATGTTATTACGAATGCGGCAGAAATTACACTGTTGGGTTACGAAGATTTCTTACGAAAATGGGCTTGAGAATAGGGCAACGTCAAATGAACGCGTAGGTACCATAATATGATTAGCAAATTTGAAAGATCAGGGTCTGTAACTGACCTACCAAGATCAGGAAGGCCAAGGATTAGTGATGTCCAAGTAGCAGAAGTTCTTCGGGAAAATCAAAACATAGCCAACACTAATCCGTTAGCAATCAGTAGTGTGAATTCGATATCAAAACGAACATTCCAATCGAACATTTACGTTAACCACTGTTGGACATAAGAAATCCCATTGCTTAAGTCATCGAATTTCTTTCACATCCCGTTATTAACTTAATTTGTTAAAAGTACATAATAAGCTGAAATATATCCCTTATTTTATGATAACCTTGTAAGTATATTATTTAAAGTTTAAGAAAATATAAGTATAAATGAGGCCAAAAAGATAAATGTCCATAGTAAAAAAAATCTCTTCCATTCATTCTAATGACAAGAATTAAATTATTTAAAATAAAGATTCAGAGTGTAATAAAGCAAACTTTCTTTTAAACCTAGCAACTAAATTTCATCAGATTTTTTAATTTGACATAATTTATGTAAGTACTATTATTTAGAATTACTTATATGTTCGTAAAAACAGACAGCCTTATTAATAATAAAACTTAGAATGTTCTAAGATGTGACTAGAATGTAACTAGGCAAAACTGCATTAATAATACCATTTAAATGCATGTTAACGCTAGAATGATGCTAAATCACTAGTTATCAATTTGGGTATGTTTTACAATAAGTTAACCTAAAAGTTTGACAAAAATGGCAGCAGTTTTTTTTTGAAATATTAAATAATTTAATGCGAAATTTTCCGTATTTATGTCAGTAACCTCAATAATTATATAAAATTTTATTATGGCATGGTCACTTATCGAACTCATTAGGGAGATTTTGAACCCCTTAAATTTTAGCACGTCGTTATCGTCATTCTGAGCATGTGCAGTTCCAAAAAATCATTTTTGGTACTGCGCGTGCTCAGTATAATGATTGCGATAACGATAAGGTAAAAATTTAAGTGTTCAAAATCTCCCTATTATAAAAGGCAAAGTTAATATCTAGGGCGGATTTACCATGAATTCAAATTTTACATTAGCAAAAACGTAATTAGTTAAAAAAAATATAAACGTACTTCACTTAAGGATATTTTATTAAACACTTCTATTTGCTATTTCATGTTTGTCCAAAGAAAAACGTACCTATCTAAATGCACAGATAATTTCTAATTTCACAACATTTTTTAAACATGTGGTTCTTTGAGATACTCCCCCATGTTGAAAAGCTAAATCCGCCCTTGATTGCTTATTAACACAAAACAATCTTGACACAAGACACTTGTCAGTCTTGTCACTTTGCGTAAATATTTGTAAATGCAGGTTAGATTTATTGCAGTGAAATTAGCTCTATGTATAGAATGAGCAAGAACACTAGACAGACAGGATAGCTTATTTCCTATGCTGCAACGTTAGCGGACCGCCGAAATGCCAATGACGTCAGTACGCATGCTGAAATTGTCAGTTCTCCGTAAGAAATTGTGTATTTGCTCCAATTTTTAAAGGTTTTCGATTATCTGCTTTGTGTGTGATTAGTTCCTTGGTTTTTAATCGGCGTGTTTATAAAAGTAGGGTATTGAGAAATAAAAATGTTTGTAGCATTTGTTAATGTGAAGTACCATTCTTTTTTTTTTAGATTTAGAAACTTGGGCTTTGTGCTTCCCAATCAAACTTTTTTGTGTTTTGGCGGTTTATTACTTTCATATGGACATAATCTAATAAACTTCTAGCGTTTTAAAAGTTGCTTTTGATAATCATTGAGGTAAGTAACCTTCATAGATCAGAATTATTTTAAGGAATTTCATTTACATCTTTTTTTAGGAACAATGTCTGGACGTATTTGTGCTGCTGCTTCCTGCAATAATAACGAACTAGCCCCAGAAAGAAAAGACTTAAATATATTTCATGATTTTCCGAAGGGCAAGAACTTTGTGTCTCTAACGATGCGTAAGGAATGAGTACATCGTTGTAAAAGGGCTGATAAATTTAATCCAGATAATGCTAGACTGCTAGAGTGTGCTTTTCACATTTTACTAAAACTGACTACGAAAGAGATTTGAAAAATGAATTTCTAGGTAGTTATACTGAGTAATAATTTCCTGAAGTACCTACTATGTACTTTGAGTGACAAATTTTGATTCCGAGATAAATACTCTTCATGAAAACGGCAAATGGCAGTAATGCAATCAGGATGTTTCAGCAATGTTTCCCGATTATTATCTAAATACCAGACGTTATGTTTATAGTCCGAATAGATTTGTTTTTTAAAATATAAATATGGTTCAAAAGCTTGTTAACAGACTTTATTTTCAGAATTACAAGTAACGTTAAGTACAAATAGAACTAGAAGAATATCTAACAAAGAGGTTGCAGATGAATTTATAAGTTCGGTATAGCTGATACTGCACAATAAGCGCCTGGATATTTCTCTGGTCTATTGTTCATAGGTAGACTAGTGTCTGTATTTATAGTCAAACTTGAACACGCCTTCGCCAAGCACGCCTCGACCCCAAAATTCGAGAATACACAGAATATGGGTAAAGCCAAGCATGGCTTAATACAGGTCGTTACCTATCTTGAGTAGGTCTCAAAAATGAAGTCGAAATTTGCACGTGTTTAATAACTGTGAAGTTCAAATTTCTGCCAAGGCGTGCTCAAGTATCGACTATAAATACGGGCATAGATAAGTCAGAAATGTTATGTAGGTACTTATTATAAGTAAATAGTGGATGTAAACATGAGTTCATTATAACATTTACAATTATACCTTGCGTATTATTTGGAATTCTCAACTTGGTAACCTACTACTTTGCACTTTTTCAATGTGTAAAGTTTATCCTTTGTACTCAGGATGATGTTTTGATGTAGCAAAAATAATTAATATAGTCATTAAGAATCTTAAACACCGAGAAGATTTCTTGAATTGGAGTTACTGAAAGGTAAGTTAATATAATTTTACTACTTGTTAAAGCATGCATATTAAATAACGTAATCTGGAAAAGTATATTTTCCCAGTTACCTATCTATAAAAAATTACAACAAAGAAACAGGTAAATTCCTATTTCTCGTGCAGATTTCCTATTTGAATTTGGAACCTTTGGTGTCAAAATAACACTGACGTAGTCAACTTGGTTGACTTCGCGAACCAAGTTGGCATCATCTGGAAATGACTAAAACTATCACTCTCGTCAAAAAAACAGTTTTAATCATAAAAACAAACGGTTAAAGCAACAAAACAAACAGTTTTAATCATCTCTAGATGATGCCTACTTGGCTGACGAAACGCACGTCGACTGTTAGTGTAGTGTTTTGGTGTTGAGTGGAAAACCACGTCGCTGTCAAAAATATAAAACTTGCACTTTCACACAGCTTAGATTCTTATTGTATTTAGGAATTATTATCCTAAAGGCGGAATTTTTATTTTATAATTTTATTTTATTTACGGAATTACCTAGAATTGTTTGGTGGGTAGGGAGAAAATCTGTATACTTTCACCTTTCACAAATTTGAGCGCCGGGTGCATATAAAACAATCTCAGTATTTATAACAGTAAAACTAATTATGAATTTCAAATGAGAGAACGATCCTTATACACTCAGCTTCATATCCTCCGATTTTCGTTATTTTTTATTGTGTTACCGGAAATACATGATTTTCTTCGCCATTAAATTTACTTTAAAAAAGGTAGTATCCAATTTCATTGCCCAACGTATATAATACGAGTTATGAAAGAAAATATAAGAAAGAGTCACTGATTTATAATGCGTCGTATAGGGCAAACCCGTACGGAATCATGCGTGATGACGTCACACTGTTTGACCTTGGGGCTGACAGATTTGCCGTTTTAAGCTATCCTGTCTGTGTACCGTCCTTGTAGAATGAGATGTTGTCACATTAACTTCTTATTTAGCATGCTGTTAGTTATTTGTCTATAAATATTTGATTATTAATATGAACTACTTAGATTGATTTAAGAATGCGGTTAGTTGTCATTAGTAAACTTGATGTTATTGTGATTATTATTAATATGGGTGCTAGATTTCTACCGTACACTGAGCAATATAATATCTATACTAAACGATTCGGCAAACTGACTTTATGACTCTAAAGATGGTACTGTTACGCCAATCGCTCCTACAGAAGAAGTTATTAATGCGACGATCCTCAACTTATTGGACAATAAATGTCCACAAAACTTGAAACGATTGTCTCAATAAATTGGAGTTTCTTATGAAACAAATGAAGAACTTGCACTGTCAGATGAAATCATCAAGCCATTCTGCTGGAAGACAGCCCTGACGTCTTGCAGTCAGTAGTTTCAATCAATAAGTTAATGATTGAGAATCTACTAAAAAAAATTTTCTGACGAAACCTGGTTTTATCTATCGGGGGTACCTACATCAATTCTCAAAATATGTGAATGTGTAGCTCTGAAGATCCGCATATGTTTAATAATAGCAGTTTTCTTTTGCACTTGATTTCTGAATCATGATTAACATATCTGCAATGCTATTCGTGGATTTAAAAAATAAAGGAGCGTGATTGGCTGATATCAAATCATGATCTCGAAATCAAGTGCAAACGAAACGGCTGATATTGATACTGAATGGTACGTTGCTTGACAAACTTTGACAGCTAAACTAAGATGACCGTTTTCTTGACCAAGACAATTTTTTCATATAAGTAGGTATATACTTTTATACCACATCATTCACATCCGAATGTGACGCCTAATCGATGTTGCTAAACATGAGACTTAACTTTACAAATTAATTACCAACACCAGCAGACTTAAATACAACGTCGCGTCGGGGCAACGAAGACCTTTTAATTTATTTAAAGTGAACCAGAAGGAAGAGACTGCTGTGTTGATATAATATTCATAGCTTCCACCCCAAATTTCAAGACGGAGATCGCAGCAGCGATCAAGTGAAGGGTGAAGAGATGCTTGCATTTGAATGCTCCCTCACACGCATATTGGATATTACTTCCCGAGACGTGCCGATACGCTCCCGGTCGGCTCCTGTTACAGGGAGATTTCCGTCGGATTGTTTCGTGGAAAATAGCGACGAATTATAGGAATAATGTATGGAGAACATGGGGATGAATAAATACATCGGGAACTCTTATAATCTAATGAAGGTCTGCAATATAAAAATCGCTAGTTATTTATATTA
This sequence comes from Pogonocherus hispidulus, assembly GCA_963924545.1. NCBI lineage: Eukaryota > Metazoa > Arthropoda > Insecta > Coleoptera > Cerambycidae > Pogonocherus > Pogonocherus hispidulus. The sequence goes on along the minus strand of OZ004693.1, from coordinate 10,717,219 downwards.
CTATAAGCAATGCCTTTTTGTCTTATTTCAGAGAAGAGCGAGGCGAGTTCAGTCAAAATTATGCACAACATTGCATTTTCCAAGCCGTTGGAAAAGTCGCATGGTGTCAATAATTTGTCACATTATAAGGTATGCTAGGCATATTAGTCATTATCGCTAAATCACTCTACCCGCAGTATTAAGACAACCAACTATAATCAGCTTAATCACAGCCCAGTGGGCTGTTGAATGCTGGTAACGTGATTTGGAGAAAGATTTTAACACAGGAACAAGTCAACAAATTCGCCTTAAGGTGCATTTAAATCAGAGCAAACAGAAGCGAACGAACGAATTCGTTTGCTTAAGCTTACGTAATGTATATGGGGAACAAAAGGGGAGCGAACGAACTTTTCCGTGTTTCTGCATATATTAGGGCGAACAGATACGAACGAACGAATTCGTCCGCTCGCTTTTGTTCGCTCTAATTTAAATGGACCTTTAGAGCCAACAGAGACGACCGAACGAATTCGTTCGCTCGCTTCTGTTCGCTCTGATTTAAATGCACCTTTAGAAGCTTCAGATACAGAATATCTAATGATTAAGGTTACAAATCTTAATTTTTTATTTTTATTACACGTCGGCCCACTTTTTAGGTTGCTTTAATATCTGATATTGCTACTAAGTACTTGAATATTTACGTCCGAATTTTTTTTAAATACCAGAACGGAAGGGTTGTGGATAGATAGATAGATAGTAGGAATACTAGGAATATATCTATTTAGAACTCCACAAAAGTGGATAAACCAACCACTTGGTTCGGCGGTCTTTTGCGATGATTCTAGTTGGCTGATGCAGACGTTATCAATTTAAAATGGCATGACAGATGGCTATCTCATCAAACTTTTTTAAGGGATTGTACCGAGGAATATTGCCACAGAATATTGCCACAGGGAGAAGTGGCAAACAAAATTTTCACAGGACAAAATATTCCAAATCAAAATAACCACTAGTTCTCATGCTGTTTAGCCCATAGCTCTAATAATGTTGCTCAGTGGCGGTTCGTCAGGGGAGGCAGTGCCTCCCCTGTAAAAATTACACAGAATTCCAATTTTTAAATACATAATATTTACTAACAACTAAAAAATATATTAATAATATCCACTAATATAATAAATAATAATGTAAAATGTAAATGCTTGTGTTCCCTTACTATTATTTGAAATTATTTCCAATCACAAACGACCCAACGCCATCTATGGTCATTCTTGGGCGCCTCAGTAAAAATTACCACGGTCTGCTAACTATTTGGTTTGTAGCGCGGGTAGCACTGGTAAGCCGACGAGTCACAACAGCCGTCTTTCGTCTTTAAGACGGCTGCGGTCGAGTGTGGCCGACCGGAGGCATAAGTATGAGATGCCTCTTTTGAACCGATGTTTTCGGACAAATGAATTATTTGCGCATGCGTGTGAGATCTGAACACGTGCTTTTTGAATAAAGCTAGAGGCAAGTGGAGGCAAGACCACCCACTACTCCCATCCTTTCCCTCTTAGAAATTTGCGGGAAAATAAGCATGTACGGATGAAGATTGAAGACGTTTGCATACTATGTATAATTTTTTGATAATCAAATAAGTATTAAATATTACTTATTATTTACTATTATCTATTTTAATATTATTTAAATAATTTTTGTCGAGATTTCTGGCAATCGCATCAAAAAAGGGATATTTGTCTAACGAAACCTATTTCTTTAAGCAAATATTTTTCCTCTGGGAATTTCTAATTTCTAATTTTAGGGCGTTTGACCTTGAAAAATGAAAAATTTTCGCCTGCGGCGCTTTTTTTTTTCGTACGTCCCTCGTACCCACCCGAATCTCACCAGCCACCACTGATTTATCTATGCCTCCCCTAATGAAAAATTCACGAGCCGCCACTGTCCTGAGTTCAATAATTGTAACAGTCACATAACTGTAAATATACTTACCAAACAATTAATTGCAAAAATTGCTTATAAAGCGCTAGTTGAAATCTTTAAAAATACATAATTTTGGTTTCTAAAAATAGTATTTTCCATAACTCTTCCAGTAGGTATACTAAAACTGTAAGGCAAACGACACACATTTTCTTACAATGCAGAAATGAATATTTCCTACAGTTACTTTTCTACTTGCATTGCAATATTTTTCTACAAGAAAACTTGTCATAAACGTAAAAATTTGTCGACGATCGCTGAAAAAAATAACGTGTACGTCTTGAATAAAACAGGACATACAGCGACTACAGCACCATCGAACCTAAATACATTTCGTAAAAAATTGACCCAGGTGACAGCGCTCGCGAACAATACGGGAATAAATAGTGCATTAGGGCCTTTTTATCGCGATAAGTACAGGCTCTTTCGGATTGTCTGCCGCTCCACGCAGACAATGCGACCAGGGCACAATGGGCACTCGAGCCGCGTGTAGCCGTAGGTAGCTAAGGCGAACAGCCACTTGAGCTGGTGGAGAGCAGAGAGCTGACGATGGGGCTGCTGGGCCCTGCGAACAACTAACGTGCTCTATCCAGCTTTGTGGCGACCCTAAGCTGCGAGATGTTTGGCAGGAATCACGACAGTCTTTGTTACCGTTCCTCCTAGATTTTCTCTTATGTAATTTGTAGTAAATGAACTATTGGTGATTCCAAATGCGCCCTCTGCATGATAATATTTAAACCTACTTAAAAGGTATTTTTGGAGGCTTATTGCTGATATAATGATAAATAATACGTATTTGGGTGTGTTTAACGTAATAATTTAGTGGTGCTTGTGATTTTTTGGTATTACAAAGTTAAAAACGACGTGGTTAGTATTTGTACATCTTTATTTTTGCATTTTAAAATGGCATTCAAAAGAAATCAGCACAACACAAACTGCCGTGTTTATAGGTGTCATTCCACAAAATGTGTCAATAGAAGTGTTTAAGATTGAAGATAGGTAGAAGTTTTGGCCCTAGTATAAGAAACTGTTTCTCATTCATTTCTCCAAAAGGCATGTAACAATTTAATAACAGGGAACACGTTTATTTACACAACATAACCACTTTGTTGCTGGTTGTCTATACTTTTCTATTATTAGTCTTATAAAAGCAGAATATATTTTAATTTAAACATTATTTAACAAAAAACAAGCACTAATATGGTATCACCATACAGTTTATCACACTTATTTTAGTCCAAAATTTAAGTAAGCAAAAACTAGGGCACCTGTTTCATCCCAAAAAATTCAAATAATTAGCAATGAAGCACTTATGGGACGTATGACTGCTTTTACCACTATTTTTATCCTTTATTTCATCCTAACTAGCACATGAAATCACTATATTTATGGCAGCTGAATGCTAAATTGCTAGATGATGTGATATGAAATGCCAAATTTTTACTCGTCTTCCTCCATATTTGTTTACAATTTGCAGCGCCCTGATCGGTAATTGAATCGCCAATAGCATTGAGTTTATAGCTCGGTTTATAGTAGTATAGTCAAAGCCAATAGTTAACTTTATTTTATAGGTATTTATAGGAATATAAGTAGATAATCAAGAGCAAACAATATTGTTCGTTCGTTCTCTAGATCTTGGCAACATCATGAAATGCATATTTCAGATACATTGAACACATATGGACAAATTGGTGTATCATCCCCCCCCCCTTTCACACCCATATTTTTTTAATAAAATTTGGCACAAATAGGTCTTGGACATAATAAAAATTGTAATTCCTCACTCTCTATAATAAAAACTCAAGATGGCGGACGAATTTTTACTTTTATAACCGGATTCCACACAAAATCAGATGACAGCACTAATTTGGTGGATGAAGTTTATCATTTTGCATAGTACGATTCTACTGACAATCGGTTTTACAATTTACAATTTTACAAGGTACACGATATACCCACAATTTTTGGCAAAAAATATATAATATAATGAAATCAAGAGAATAAAAATAAAACAAGCGTGCCGCCACATTTTTTAAGTTAATGCCACAATGTTTTGTAATACCTATGTCCGTCGTCTGTCGTCAGCTAATCGTGGAGCATTTCAAGTTAGAATAAGGGGTGGATATTAGCAAAGTTTACAGAATATTAACTACATAATATGTCACTCCACTCTCCGTCGGCACTTTTATCTTTCTGTCATATCTATAGCATATAGGTCTACAAGTAAATCAAAAATGAAATTGGCAATAAAGTGTTATGTAAATTTGTTATTTAAATATTTCAAAAAACACAAAACGATACATTATTTTAACTAAAATAACAAACACCTAATATCATTCATAAATCTATATTTATATACCTACTATTATTTACAAAAATCACAAATACTTACAAATGTAATATTGAAAGTTTTGTATTAACTTTGCTGGATGCTGTCCCAGTTGTTATATTTTGATTAGCAAATTCTAATATAAAATAAATACGGCTTCTGATATAAAAATTAACAAGAAATTCCACGATATTTCTAAAGGGTAAACTAATTTCCCTGATGTTATTTTGATACAGGAGCCAAGTCTACATCAATTTCAAAGTATAATTCTGTAATTTCTACCACATCTCGAAAAGTTTCTTTATCTTTATCAAGATCATCATCATTGGAAGTTTAACATGTTAGTATACATTCGATTCCATAATAATTGATGTGCATCCTGGCTGATTATGTGCATGATGACGATTTATGAAATAATAAGACGGCTGCAGTGGTCAATGGATCACGTCGTTGGAACAATTTTATGTAAAAACAATAACTGTATAACTTTCGGTTTATTTATTTTAGATGAAACATTGAATAACCCTAAGATGTTCAGGAACAAGCCGGGAGTTTTTAACACCTCATAAAGCAAAGCACCAACTCCTCAATGCATGTAAATATGGGATGCCCTGTATTCTCATAGTTGTGCTGATTCATTTTATCGGCCCTAGAAATAAGGGCAAAAAATCTAACCTCGGAAGGAAACGGCAGTACATGTCGTATCAGCGCGAGAGCTGCCGACGGCTGGGGGTGCGGGTGGCAATGGGGGCAGCTTCAGAGGGGCCATACGTGACCCGACAAAGCCCATCTCACCACCGCTCTACTGATTTAATGATGTCTTGTTTTAATTGCTGACAAATTGCCAATTGCCGCTGTCACGGGGTCGCCCCCGTGTTTTTCTGTTGTGCCCTTCCTGTTATTATTCTGTTTTCTTATTCCTGCTTCGTCGGGCTTTTGTGTTGCTGTGTATTCGTAATATGTCGAGAAAACGTGGCGCATAAATTAAATTATGTGTGTATATGAACGTCGGCTATTTATAATTCGAACGTTAATTTAATTCAACTTAAGGGCACCATTCAAGGTCGAAGATATTTCGCTTACTAATAAAATAAATAATTATTCACATATAGTATCTTATTCCTAGTATGGGTCGAAAGACCTGAGTGCTGCGGGTAACCGCCCCGCTTTCCAACAATAACAACATCCTATTCCTAGTAAAAAGTTATCTCGTGGTAAACAAAACATATACAAAAACTTACACTTCTGCATAAACTCAATAAAAGTTACAGGTACTCCTTTTTATAACAATTAATTATGTCTACAGGCATAGTCTCTAAAGACATAAAAGTCCATTCACTAGTCCGAAATAAGCCCAAAATCGGCGTTCGTCTCGTGTCTAATTATAAAAAAAAAATATAAAAGATAGCGACTTTTAGTAAAAAAGTATTGAAAGATAAGACTTTAATCTAGATCCCTATAGTAGTAATTTTTGGTAATTCTTTTTATTTTTAAAATTCTAGGTAAACAATCTTGTACTAAAATAGCGTATTTTCAAAAATTATTTTCTCTAAAATACATGTATTAAACAAAAATTTGCTACTATAGGGATCTAGTTTATCTTTTGATCTTTCCGGTGATATATAATTTATAACATTAAAAAGAAATTTTGTTGCAATTATAAGACAAATCCGGTAGGTACCCTTGCAATAAGGACTAATTTATTTCCATGTGCCTTTTTATTTCGGCTTTACGTGCACCTCCGAAATCTAAATAATTCGGTAGTGGGAATATGCAAGTCTTCACCCATCGGCTACCCAACCTCTCAACCCGACCCCGAATTCATGTCTGTCAAGTCTACAGTAACGCGGATAAACACAGCACCTGCGGAAGTTCGCACCGCTTGCGATTCGCATCCTATTCTTTCCATTGCGTTAAATATGCAAGTTCAGACCAACACGATTTTTTTCGTTTAGACTGCGAATTGTCTGCATTTATTTCGTACGGAGTTTTTGTTCGCAATTGGCTGCGTTTTTTCTCTGATCCGTAGTAGTTTCGCAGTGTCTTAACTAAGAAAGTAATTAATAAAATAGAAAAAATCATTGAATTAGTGCGAAAGTATCCTATATTACAACACCCTTCTCATGACGATTACTAAAATATTCGAAAAAAATAACAAAAATATAACATAGATTCGCGTATTTTCGTAATTGCGGCATTAATGTATGAAATTCCCTATATTGTCGTCTTTTTTTATTAATATTGTGAACCCATTTCCTTTTCTTCCTAAGGTTAGATACATAATATGATGAACACATTTATTTTTAAATAATAATAATAATAATTTTACCTTAAATTGTCTTCTTCCAATGTAAGCAACACAAATGCTTCTTCTTCATCCGATGATGTATACATATTTTTGTATGATAAGTAAGTATGCAAGTACAAATGCAAATTGTTTATTTTTTGTTTTCAGCTATAGCAATCAACCTTTTCGATATTGAAAATATGACGCATATGATGCGATTACATTCGCTTTGGTGTGAGGTTCTCTACGGATTCCGCCACGAATTTCGCTGCGAACTTTCCGTCACGAATCCGTTGCGAATAATTCGCGTTGGTTTGGGGGAGCCTTTATTTTAAAGCAGACTAATAAAAATACATACTCATTTCTTCGTAGTCAATGAAAATGGATTTATTAAATTATGTATTTTTTCAAACAAAAAGGCACAAAGCTTTAAGCAAAAGAGCACTTTTTTGTTTAATAAAGTAATGTTTTTGACAATTTTAAATGTTCAAACCATGTAACTTCTACTTTCTGCTTTCAAATTACTAGCATTGCTTTTATTTATTGCATTAATAATTTACTATATCTATATCTATACCTACCGTATTTTTCTTTTTCGTCATGAAACTTGACACTGAACTAAATAATGAAGTCATGTATATGTCGTTGGCTGATGAGTTGATCAAATATTAGGTGTCTATTGGGTGTCCGAAAAATGAAAAGATCCCTATAAAATCGCAAAAAGTGGATATTCTTGACTAGATATTGAAACACTAGGTTAAGTTTAGTACCTATAATAGTAGTAAGTACGTTTTTAGTAACAAAAACTATGTGCACAACGCACCACATATATGGTAGACAATAGGTATACCTTATATCTTTCAAAACAATTAATTTCTGATTAGTTTTTTAATACTACCTTCCAAAAATTTGATAGAAGAGCATTCTTAATTCTAATACATTAGCTACAAAATGGACTGTCCTATTATCTATCCAAATTTTTACATTCAGTCTGCGTTCTTGCTTAAAATTTAACGAAGCCTCTAGCTTTTGTATTTCAAATCGAAACAACCCGAAACGACGTCACCCAATGCAATCGAAAATTCAAAGCAAGCGAAAAGTCACGCTGGAAAGTGCTTACGAGTGCAATATTAGTGGCGCACAAAGCGCATTAGCATAAGTCCACAATGGACGAGCCCTCGGCCAGCTCTTGGAGTCGACACAAGAGTGCTCCAGACGCCGTCAGAGGTCCCGCGTGCTCCGGACTCGCAGGCTGGAAATAATTCGCCATTGTTTACGGGTGCATTCTTTTTGCGTCTTCATTTACTTCGTTGGCACTGCATCAGCTTTAACGGAAATGCTGGGGTAGGGCGGCTAAATCAGTCGAAACAGGACATTTTTATGTACCACATTAAATAAAAAATAACTCGAATTACTTTCACCATCGATTATGACAAATTTACTTTCATGGAAAATAACAAGCCAAAATAAAGAATAAAATATCCCTGAAAGTTTATTCGAAAAACGCGATGCAAAGTCGAACTTGTGGTTCTAAGGAATGTTAGTCAATGGGCGCATTCAGGGAAACATAGCACTCCAGCGCTTCAGCGCTTTACCGCTTCACGTTCGCCGAATCGACATTTTAAACGCAAGCTTAAAGTGACATAATTTTCAGTAATTCATATTTTGTAATTAATATTAATAGTAATTAATATTATCCATAGATATTTTGTGCGTAAACCCATAGACGTAAACCTAAACTATATTAATTTTATCGCTTGATGGAACTATTCAGCGATCCAGCGGGAAAAACATATGCTTTACCGCTTTAATAAAGCGCTGCAGCTTTTGAATAAAGCGCTGAAGCGCTGCGGTTCCCTGAATGCGCTCAATGATTTTTAACCTACTTACAAATCTAACTGCTCATCCAAGACCGCCAAGACTTACCTGATAGGACTAATATCCTAGGTCCTTCTTTGATTATAGATGTGATGGATTGCGCTTATCCTATTACAAAAAATATTGTACCTATCTACTTTTCAAGGGCCTGGGAAGAACCATTATAACTTCCAGAAATATCAATATTCAGGCTACGCTGCGATATTTCTACGGTTTAATTACTAACACTATACAAGAGAAAATCTATAATTGATAATAAAAATATATGCAAAAAACTCAATTCCATACACAAAGTTGGAAAAAAAACACGGTAATATCCAAAATACGGAAAATTTTGAAGTTTTTTTATAGACTGAAGACAGTTGGTTTTTGCGAAACAGTGGGCGCATTCAGGGAACCGCAGCGCTTGATTCAAATAGCTGCAGCGCTGTATTAAAGCGGTAAAGCATATATTTTTCCCGCTGGATCGCTGAATAGTTCCATCAAGCGATAAAATTAATATAGTTTAGGTTTACGTCTATGGGTTTACGCACAAAATATCTATGGATAATATTAATTATTATTAATATTATTTACAAATTATGAATTACTGAAAATTATGTCACTTTAAGCTTGCGTTTAAAATGTCGATTCAGCGAACGTGAAGCGCTATGGAGTGCTATGTTTCCCTGAATGCGCCCATTGTTTTCTACCCGCTTCAAAGCGGTTAATTCCGACGTCATATGAAAAATTCAGTTTAAGAATATAAGTTATGGCAGTGATGGAATGACGGTGTATTACTTGTTTCTGGATATTATTTCGCAAAATAAGAAATAATTCTTATCAAAGGTATTATAACCCATAAACATCCATTTGCTGACAAAAATACAACATTTACAAAGCATGAGATTAGATTTAATGTACCAAGGTTTGAAACCCAAGTATTTTTTAGCAAAATGGATTTTGTGATGTCATTGTGATAATGAAAATGCCTGCTTTATACTATCAGTTGGACTGAAATCAATCCCCTCCTTCTTCAAATGTCGTTTCTAATTTCAAGTGTGTGTCATTTCTAATTTATGAAAAAATATACTAGTACCAAAGTTTTTACTTCAAATTTAGTTTGGACTCTCACTCATGAATATTTAAAACTAACCTAGGCAAAATATTGTTAGATTTCTCCATTTTGTCACCCGCACCGAGACATCCCCGCAGAATGTATTAGATACGGAAATATTCATACCTAAAACACTTCAGTAATGAAAACCTGGGTAGTCACTCCCGTCATAATCAGGATTATAATGCAAAATTTAACTAACTAATCCACTACCTAGTAAAAATTCTTAGCACTTTGTGTCTTTGTTTAATTTATAGGCAATACTTTACATTTATTTTAACAATAATTATATTAGAGTAAGCCCGGGCAAAAGTCCGCACTGGGGTAAAACTCCTATAGCTTACTGCGCAGCCGCGTGTAATTGGATCTTGGCATTGAATTTACCAACGCGAAGTACATTGGATGTATGAAATTTAGTGTGAGTTAGTTGGCCATCGAGTGTGCATGTCTCGAGAAAATGAGGTAAGTTAAAATATTTAATTTTTATTGTTATTTTCTGTACGTGTTTCGTAAGTCATAAGCTTGGGGAAAAAAATGATAAAAAAAAAAGTTTTCAGTCGTTGTGTAAGGTATAGTTATAAGTTTCATCTACGCAACGTGCAACGTGCGGATTTTTACCCCAGATGCGGACTTTTGCCCCTGCACTAATGCAAATTAATTGTTTCAGAGATTATAAACGAAAAACGCAAAGAAAACCAATTACGCCCAACATGGTAGCTGAGGCTCAGAATAGAAGGCGGCATGGGGATTCCATAAGAAGCATAGCCAGAAGATTTCCATGTGGATGAATCATCACGTAAAAGGTTGAAGCACGGTTATGGAGTAACAACCCTTGGTAAATTTAAGCGAACCTTTACCATTGAACAAGAACTTGATTTGGCTAATCATTGTCGACAGATGGATCTTAGGTTCAAGGGAATTACTAGAAAGTTATTTAGACGGACTGGAAGTCTACAATTTTGACTTCTACGCCAAATGAAGAAGAACTTAAAATGGAAAGACAAAAGAAGATGGAAAAAGAAAGAAGAAAAACAGCTACACAATTTTTATCTGAAAAAAGAGCAGCTAGAAAGTCCAAAGAAATAGAAGTTTTTTGCCCTGCATGTAATGAAGAATATACATCTCCTCCATTTGAAGGTTCTTATGTAATAGGTGCCAAAGATGGTGGCATGAAAATTGTTCAAACTACGAGGCTGACGAATTTGTATGCGACAATTGTTGTGAAGACTGACTTTAGTTGGGAAGTTACGGTATAAAACATAAATACCTGCAGTAGGTATAATGTACTTTCAGTATTTTTTTTAAGAATTTAGTTTAGTTTTTCTTATATACCTAGATATTTCTAATAAAACGTTTTCATAATAAACCAAATTGTTTTAAAAAATGCTCCTGTTAAGATAGGTATCTACTATTAATGTTACGTTTACATTAATGGGTTTCAACACACAGACAGTGTCTACTTAAATAGAAAATTTGTGAATCGGACTATATTTTGCTCCTACATGCACTTTATCCTAAAAAAAATGTATGGGACTCTTATCTCTGGTATCGGATTTTTGCCCCGTGCCTATGGGACTTTTACCCCGGACATTGGGGCAAAAGTCCGTTAGTGCACCAAACAGAAATTCTGTAAATATAGCAAAACAGTTTGAGATAAAATATATTTTAGCCAAGGCATATTGTACAAGAACCTTTAGTCTATTTCTCTTCAACATAGTCAAAGCCAAATATAAACTTTCATTCTACTTATAGCCGTTAACAAACTACATGCGGACTTTTGCCCGGGCTTACTCTATTTGAAATAATTAGAACTACACATTATTTGAGTATATTTGGGTACTGAAAATATGTAGACTTTGCTGAGACTAATGAACATCCCTACTCGTCTAATTTCATACATAATGTGTTAAATAAAAGAAAAACAAGATACTGCTGTCACCATTTATTTGCTGAAACATTTTTTTTATACAGATAATAAGAATCAAACGCAATACAAAAACTCTGCAACAAAATACACGCCACTATTACGGTGATACCTCGCAGTTACATTACTAAAATAACCGTATTAAACCCATATTTCTATATTTTAAATAAACCTATATTAATATTACTCTAAATAACTGATAATCATTTTTTTTATCTCTTCACATATAAAAATACAAACATTCCTTTTCCATTATTTGTTACAAGTAGGGTGTTTTTACAGTCTGGTACTGCAGAATGATATTATGCTATTATTATTTATTAACGGAATGATAGTAATCCAAGAACTTCGGAAATATATCGTTGTAGAAGTCTGTTTGTTTTCTCTATGATGTCATTCATATATAAAATTTGACAAAATCTTAAAAAAGAAGACATTTTTAGTCCCAATAACAAAATCAAAGATACAAAAAAAAAATGTTTAAAGCATTTCTTATGACCATGTCAGTAGATATTCTAGAACTATCGCTATCTCTGAAAAAATAAATTTTTTGCAGTAAGTAATTTTGACGACCACTAGTTGTGAAAGATAGGAAAAATCCTAATATTTTCCAAAACCATTTAAATACTTGCTGTAGTACTAGTTGTTTATACTTGCCATATTTGCAATACTGTACTGGTATTAATATGTTTAGTAACCTTGCACACAATGACTTACTTTTTGTTTCTACAACTAATCTTGCAAGAAATGGAGTTACATCCTAAATAAAACTGACAACAATGGATAAGAAAATTTGCATTTTAGATAAAACTACTATTAAATTATAAGGAATTATGGAACAATGTTTTTTTTATATTTAGCAAATACCTACATGTAATTTAAATGTAAATTGTGAATTGCAACAAAAATGATGACAAATTGACAAAAAATTGTTACACATATCACTTTCTCTCCTAATAATTTTAAGATACATACAAAATTTCCATTACCTTTCGAAATGTACTACTATACTAGATTTTGATCAAAACGCCTTCTATTTGACAATTTGATGGGGTCAAACCAACAACACCCTGTATTATCGGTGTTGAAGGTCAAACTTACTGTATGTAAAATTTGACATGAATGGCTTGTATACTTTCCTCTGTACTATAATGTATCCATATGTAGGACGCAGGACCCAAGAGACAACTTCAGCAATATCCCAAGAAAATAGGTTAGTGGATGATGAGATGCAGAAATAAACATTTTCCCATCATTAATAAATTCACAGAGTGCAGTGCTTAATACAAAATAATTAAGCATAATACAAGATACACTTTGAAAAACTCCTGGAACTGAAAATTGTTTTTATCTACTCAAATATAACAAATCTGTTTTTCTAGAATGATTTTTTTTAGATAAATAGGCATTTTTCGGATCAGATCGATATAGTTTAGGAAAATAATAAAACCAAAACAGCTACACCATGAGTACCTAGCTATGGTAGGTGATGATTCAGCTGTAAAATTTGGTCCGTAGTTTGCAAACTTGACAGAACCCCTCAATATTCTATACATGTGAATTTTATTTTATTTTATATTTTTTTTAATAAAATTAAACTTATTTTTTTGAACTCGTAGGCGTTTTCAGCCTGCCTTTCAAAATTGCCTACGCGACCAGAAAAACGGTATTTTTTAAATTTCATGCGTAAATTTATTATGTACCTACCCCTTTTACCACTCAATCAAGCAAACACACTTTTGTGACATGTTAGGTAGATGTTTACAAGTTGGTAAACTTAACAAATTTTGAAATTTTCGACACATTTTAATGAAATACGCTAAGCTGCGCAACTTGTAAACAATTACTATATTTTGCATTAAGAGGCGGATTGTGATTTGTTACTGTTTATTGTTTGTTCTGTAAAAAGTTGTTTAAAACCTATCTTCTGTAGCTGTAACGGTTAGATTGCTCGAATCTGTCCTTGTACGGCCCTGGAGGACGCCTGGGTTGGTCATCCTGGTTCCTGTCGTTTCGGTTCTGTTGGTGGTTCCCTTGGCGGTTATTGTAATTACTGTAGTTATTATAATTGCCACCCCCACGGGAATAACCACCCTGGTTGCTTTGATTATTGTAATTGTTGTAGTTATTCCCCTGATTGTCGAAACTCCTCTGGTTACCGTAGCCTCTTCCCCCTTGGTAATCTTGAAGAAAAAAGATGTCTGTAGTCTTACAAAGGAGACAAGTTAAAAAGTTAAATAAATCCGGTTTACCACAAAATTATATTGCTAGTTGTAATCCACATGCATGGTGTGATTTATCCGGCGTGAGTGACTTATATTATCATTCGTCTTGCATGAAGTAAAACCGATGAATGTAGAAACCACAGAGGACACAGACCAGAGGCGAAAGCTTGCGGCGGTGTCTTTGATGTTTAATGGCCCATTTTCGATACCACTTACGTCTACACTGAGAGAAATAATTGCTTAATTCTAACAATACCACCTTACTATAGGTACTCTGAAAGAAGTGTTTAATGATTATCGTTAACGGCTTTTTTAGATTAAGTATATCAATACAATAATTCACCTTATGTAATGTAACTAAACCACAGAGGACCTAGAACAGAGACGAAGGCTAGTGGCGGCGTCTTTGATGTTTAATGGCCCATTTTCTGTACCAGTTACGTCTACACTAAGAGAAACAATTGCTTAATTCTAACAATACTACCTTACTCTGAAAGAAGTGTTTAATGATACTTGTGGTTGTGACTGATATGTTATATTACTTATATTACTAATGTCATTCAGTTTTTTGTTTTATGTATTTTTAATAAATGTTTCATGTCATTTATTGCAAATAAAAGATTTATTATTATCCATATGTGATCTTGTATTTTTTATTATTCCCAGAAAATAACCCGAATAAGTTGCAGATCATTATTAGAATTAGGAAAATTATCAAAATTTTGCTTATAAATGTACCTATGCTTTTATTAATAACTGAAGTAGTAATACAATAATTATTATTTTCCGACTGATATTTTTTACACTGGTTTTGTAAAATCAGATGCATTTTTAATAACAATCACCAGTACACAACATATTTTTAAGCAAGTTCTAACAAAAAAAGCCATAAATTTGAACACAGCAAACTTTACATGAAGACCAAGATACCTCTAAGCTTCGTAAGATTATTTCCTGTATTAGAATAATTTAGAGGTACATCTCGATGATAAAGCACATGGACTATTTATTTATGTCCATCTATATTAAATAATTTAATATTTAATTCATTTATTCTTATTCTGAATTTTGTTGGTGTGCACTGCAAATTTTTTGCACTTGCAACTACAATAATTTGCTACTAATATACTTATGTATTAGTACAGTCTAAACAGCAGACTTAAAGGAAACACAAATATTGGTAATGTAGCTTAGTTACATTACATAAGGTGAATTATTGTATTGATATACTTAACTTACAATAGCCCTTAAATATAATCATTAAACACTTTTTTCAGAGTATAGTAAGGTAGTATTGTTAGAATTAAGCAATTATTTCTCTTAGTGTAGACGTAACTAGTACAGAAAATGAGCCATTAAACATCACTAGCCTTCGCCTCTGGTCTGTGTCCTCTGTGCCCATAGTAGGTATACCCATATGCACAAACAAAAATAACTGGCGTCCATTACAGATACCTAGGATATCTACTAGTTTTCCATACATTGGCCGATTCAGATCGTCATTGCGGCCTCAATCTAGCTATCTATAATCTGTGCCTCAATCTTCAAAGCGTTTAGGTATTTATTTCGATACGATAACCACCACAAACGTTCTGTTTCCCCGCGAGAATCGTCGAAACAACCAGCGAAACCGGCAATTTGGCCGTCATTGTTCGTTTGTTTGTGGGTGTGACGCAACAATGACGGTGCGCTGCCGGCGACGGAGCGAGTAATTGGGACCTTTGTGCGGCCGTCACCGCCACTCACACGCCTAATTTGACAATATCGCCACCCCCAGCCGCTCCCCGCCGCCACCGTTCGCCTACCCGACTGGCCTGGCACACATAATGCACACTGATAATATTTTGATCGCTGGGGAATAATAATGCGATACGTGCCATTGATTAGATGATTAGAATCCCACAAACATTTAATTTTAACCAGCTTCAGACTCTATAGGATAGACGTTTAGCGAGTCTATCCAAGTTGATAGTTCTACATTAGTAAAACATGTATGGGATAACGGTCACCGAGTTGATTGAACACAGGCTAAAGTTTTACAAAAAGAAAAATCAGTTAAAAGAAAATTAAAAGAAAGTGCTGTCATTAAACTTAATGGTAATAATTTTATCTCATCAGAAACAATATCCATAGATCAAACATGGCTTCCTCTACTCCAGAAGGAAGTTACCAATGGAAAATTGTATACCATATCATATGTGGAATGCTGTGTTTAAAACGGTCGGTGTGTACTGATGGTAGACTATAGCCCCATTTTTTTCGAACCTTTTCGTTCTTTTTTGAACCCGTTATCTCTATTACTAAAGGAGATACACAACTAAAATGAGTAGTAGTAGTCTGTAACTACAACTTAGTACCACTCATAATGTCCATACAAGTGTATCCACTGTAAGAAGACGTCTTGCAGAACAGAATTTAAGATTTACAATTCCAGCTACAGGACCGAAGTTAATATAAACCATCGTAGATTGCGATTACAATTCGCTAGAGAGCATGTCAATTGGAATCTTGAGGACTGGGAGCGCGTCTTGTTCATTGATGGGTCCAGGTTTTGTTTATGCAGATCCGATCGACGGGTAAGGGTGGTCCGACGGCCAAATGAGCGTTACTCTCAATGCAATATTCGGGAGAGGGTGTCATTTAATGGAGGTTCTATAATGGTTTGGGGAGGAATCTCCAAGACCGCTCGTACAGAGCTAGTTCCTTTACGTGGAGGTTCTTTGACCAGTGCACGATATATTGAGAAGATTTTATCCGGCCATGTTGTTCCTTTTGTCTCAAATATTGGCAATAATTTCTTATTAATGCATGACAATGAAAGGCCGCATGTTGCTCGTATAGTTCAGGAATATCTACAGGTGGGCATTGAAACGCTGGACTGACCTCCGCGCAGTGCAGATCTCAATCCTATAGAGCATTTGTGGGACAGTTTGGGTCGGCAACTTAGAAATCATCAGCCGCTCGCCGCCTCTTTTGACGACGTTGAAAACTTTCTGAAACATAGAACAATATTGACCAAAACCAGATTACGCATCTGATTTCAAGTATGAGTAGTAGATGCCAAGCCGTTATTAGAAGTAGAGGTGGAAATACACAGTATTAATTTTCTTCGCCCGTTTTGTTGATTTTTGTTCTTGTTATTAAATTACTACAATACTGCATTTTCATTTTAGTTGTGCATCTCCTTTAATAATAGAGATAACGGGTCCAAAAAAGAACGAAAAGGTTCGAAAAAATGGGGCTACAGTCTAACATCAGTACACATCGACCTTTTTAATCACAGCACTCCACAGGGTGTTGCAAAGTTCATAAAAAAAACTTTACTTCATTGTAACACCCTGTGTATGCTCAAAACTGAAATTCGAATAAGAGATACCTACTACCATAGTGCCCTTGCCGAAGAAGTAGGCTACAATTAAAAAAAATTCATCGAAATCGTGTTGACGGTGCGCCAGGAAATTCAGTTTGACTTTGTCGGTTTTTCTTAGTGGTGCGTTAATTTTTATGCGAACTGTATTTCAAAATGTTAAAATATGAACACCACTGTCAATAACTAAGGACAAGGAAAATTTCCGACACTAATATATTCTAGCGAGCACTACCTATCTTCACAACTGAATTCAGACTATATTTTTCGAGGGCCCATGTTTTTTAGAAAGTATTATGCATTGTGTCCGTTTCAAGATTAACTGCATGAGCATCTCGAAAGCCATTAGAGATATAGAGTAGATTAAATTGGGAAAAGTTGGGCAATTTTGTAGGCTAAAGGTTATATTTCCAAAAATCCCATTCCTTAAGTAGATTTTAGACACTGTGTCCGGTTTAAGATGAAGTGTATGAGCATGTCGAAAGTCATTGAGTTGGTTAAATTGGGAAAAGTTGAGCAATTTTGTAGGCTTAAGGGTATATTTCCAAAAATTCCTTCCCTTAAGAAGATACAGGGTGTAAACAAGAAATGTGCACCAGCTGGAAACGTCCATAGCTTGATTATTGTAAAAGATACATTCAGGGCAGGAATAGCGGTCAGCAAGGACTTCAAAATTGGTCTAAAAAAATTTAGGTCTACTAAATTTTATGCTGGCGTATTCAACGTTTCTTTTCTTACGGGCGCCACATTAGATTTTCGCATTATTGAAAAATTCCGTAGAAAGTGCTTTTCACCTACTTCTAATGTCGAGAAGATTTGAAACTTTGCAAACTTATGGAATTCTGGTGACAACCCAATAATATTGTACGGGGCTTGTATAATGAGGCGATGGGAGGAGGTCTCTTTAACTTTTTAGTGCGCTACACTCTACACATAAAAACGTGTTCTTTAGTTTTTTAAACTATAATTTTTAACTTATTTTATATACTGTTTTAGGAAATACCCCGAGAACACCCTGTATATAAACTGGGCAAGAAATTACGAAATAAATTTCACGCAAGAATTTGAATGATAATAGTTGAGAAATGCGGTTTCTCCCCTCTGGTCCGGCCTAACTTTACGCCAGAAAGCTGACACCAACAAACCACTCGGAGTTGGATTTCTATTGTAAGTCCAATCTTGTGATTCCCTGATATACTCCAAACTATTGTCCGGTATAGATTGAAAATCCTTTGTGGGAATTCGGGTACCGTGTTATATAGGCGTCCTCGTTAGACAGTATGTAAATAAAAACATTAATAATGATATAAGCTAGCTGACATGATTTTACATAAAGCTATCGGTGCTCTCGGCATCGGTATCTTTTTGATCTTTTAACTGTTTTAAATAAAAAAAAAATGCGACAGAAATTTGTTTCAACCAACAAATGGTTGAAAACAAGGCCGTATGCATGGTGTGTATTTTGAGTGTTGATGATTTATACCATTTTTTTATAATTCTTTTATAACTCTGTAACTATAATTCTTATCTGACGCTTAATACACATGGGTGTCGTCTTCAAAATCTCTAGAGAGGGGGGCGAAATAATTTTTGTTAGAAGTTGCCTTCAAACAACAAAATACCATTTTCCTATTCACTTCGCAGTAAAATGTTAAAAAACATCTTTAGTTCCGTTGAAGACAAAAATTATTTGAAAACATTATTTAAAATTTAAGTAAAGGTATAAATAAGACCAAAAAAATAAATGTCCAGTAAAATAAAAAATACCACATCACAAATAAAAAAAATGTATTCTATGAAAAGGTCTACTTGATCAAAACAAATAAATATTTTTAACAAAAAGGGATTTTCTTAAAATAAAACGGTAATATAAATAAATATAACAGGGAGTTTTTGAACCCCTTCAATTTTAGCACGTCGTTATCTATACAGGGCGCCCTATTTCTTGACCCGTTGCATGGGTAACTTTTTTATTAGTAGAGATACAAAAACGCTTAAATGAGCAAATTAGTGCAGTTTCGTATTAGTATTTCTACGGTAAGGCGAAAAATTATATACGGGGTAAGGTTGAAAAGTTATTGACAAAAAACGAAAAATCCAACTTTTCTATTATCCCTCGTAGCTCGTTCATTTGAAGAGTTAGAGAAAAATGCTTCATGTTTTTTGCAGTATTTTTCATGTAAAATGACATGCACTTGCTACTTTTTATATATCTCTTAAAATGGTTGAGAATCACAGTAAAATATATTTTTTTTAAATGTAATGGATAGGTGGCTGTGACATTAACCGAAAGTCCCCTTTTTTCTCTTTCAGATGATATAACATAGTCCATATTTTATCCTTACAAAAGTAATAATAATCGTTGTTTTTAAAGAAAGTTTATTGTCACATCAAGAATGCTATGGATTATGGAACAAAAGAATGTTTTGAGAACAGAAATTATTAATTAATTAATTATATTGAGTAAATGTTCGAAATGACCACCATCCTGTTGGATACATAGTAAGCAACGTTTCTGGATACTTCTTAAAACATTATTTATTGTATGTCCATGCATGCTTCTAATTGCATCTTGAATCCTGACTTTTAGATCCTCTATATCTAGAGGAGCTGTCACATAAACTTTATCTTTCAATAACCCCCAAAGAAAGAAATCTAAGGGGGTCAAATCAGGTGTTCGCGCTGGCCAGTCGATATCCATTCTATTTCCTATAACATTATCAAACTGTTCATGTAAATATTGTTTTACCTCGTGGGAATTATGCGCAGGTGCTCCATCGTGTTGGAAGTATTTAAGATTTCTAAAAATATGAAGTGGTAATTCATTTAAATATTCCTCTGTTAGAGTATTCCTTAGAAAATGAAGGTAATTATTCGCATTCAAATTATCTTCGTAAAAATATGGGCCAATAATTTTGCCACAAAAAATTCCACACCACACATTTATCCCAAATTGACGTTGATTTCTTCTTTCAGAAACAAGATGTGGAGTTTCTCGGCACCACATTATGTTATTATGGCGGTTAAAAATACCATTGTTGGTAAATCTACTTTCATCACTGAATAAAATCTTTTTCCAGAAGTCTAGATCCTCTTCGCATTTTGAAATGTACCATCGACAAAATGTCATCCTTCTTTGATTATCAGCTGGATATAAAGTATTGCATATGGAATAATGATAAGGCTTTAAATTGTTACCTTTTAAAATAGCTCTTACAGTTTCCTTGGAAGTGTTGCAGTGATGTGCAATTTCTGCAGTTGAAGAATCAGGTTTAAAATTTACATAAGTCAAAACATTTATTTCAGTGTCTTCATTGAAGTTTCTTTCATCCTTAGGCTTTGAAAAAGAACCGTATAATCGTATATTATTTTCCAGCTGTCTAAATATTCTATGATGGGGTTGTCTTCGTTCCATGTAAGTTTCAAAATAAAGATTCGCTGCAGCTTGTGCATCTCGATTTTGGTTATAATAACAAAATAGCATATCATTTTTCTCTTCGTTGGTGTACATATTTGCAACACTATTATTTTGTATGCAGTATTAATAATAAACAATAAACTACTTAACAAAAACTAAAAATGTCACTTATGATCTGTCAATAATTAAATGCCAACTAGACGTTTTTAAAAATAGGAATCTTATTTTTTGTTTTATTTCCATAGCATTCTTGATGTGACAATAAACTTTCTTTAAAAACAACGATTATTATTACTTTTGTAAGGATAAAATATGGACTATGTTATATCATCTGAAAGAGAAAAAAGGGGACTTTCGGTTAATGTCACAGCCACCTATCCATTACATTTAAAAAAAATATATTTTACTGTGATTCTCAACCATTTTAAGAGATATATAAAAAGTAGCAAGTGCATGTCATTTTACATGAAAAATACTGCAAAAAACATGTGAAGCATTTTTCTCTAACTCTTCAAATGAACGAGCTACGAGGGATAATAGAAAAGTTGGATTTTTCGTTTTTTGTCAATAACTTTTCAACCTTCCCCCGTATATAATTTTTCGCCTTACCGTAGAATTACTAATACGAAACTGCACTAATTTGCTCATTTAAGCGTTTTTGTATCTCTACTAATAAAAAAGTTACCCATGCAACGGGTCAAGAAATAGGGCGCCCTGTATACTGATCATGGCAGTGTCAAAACGAGTATCATTTTCGCCACTGCGCATGCTTAAAATAAATGATTACGATAACGATAACATAAAATTTAAGGGCTTCAAAATCTCCGTATTTCTCCTTTTGGAGAAAACAACATTCATAATTTTCACCAAAAGCTACAGTTGCCTTTTAAAATCAATCACGAATCCTCACAGAAAAATATAAATTTATAATTAAGTACGTAAATTGATGAGGCAGTAGCATTGGTTTACTATTCCACCAAATGACCATTCCGAATTTTGTATTTTTTTTCCTTCACCCTTTATACTACTACTAAAACTATATTCTAATACAAACAATGTTACATTTCTAGGTAAGAAAACAAAGAGAAATATAAAAAATAAACACATTCTCATTGCGGTGGACTGAAGTTGTTAAAGATACCTACGCAATAAACATATAAATCACTTTTTTTAATAATTGTCACAAAAATGTTTCCCGTATCCTGCAACACATGTTTTGGCATAATATTATCTTTAGCCGATCACCAACAATGATTTCATTAATCATTACGATACTCCTAAATGATAATGTAACTAGTCTCCTATCAATAGCAGGTACCCTTATTGCTATCTATCAACCATCAGTAATAACAAAGAATTTTCCTTGATCAGAGAGAGAAGGACAAGGCGTTGAAAACAAAGGGACCGTAGGCGACAAGCCTCAAGCCTTTTCCCTAAATCGAGTCACGTAGAAGACTTCATTAAATTAATTTCACCCACTGCACTTCCGATTAGCTTCCTTGACCATATAAAAACCAATTTTATACTTGACTGTTCTAAAACCTAATGCGGTGAAACATTCTGGTAGGTAATGGGGACGTCAGTTTCAGATAGAAGATTTCTACACTTGTAGGCTAAAGCCGGCTCCAGACGACGTAGCCAAGCTGGGCCAACGTGGTAGTTGTCCAGCTTGGCCATGTCGTGTGTACGAGAAATTTTGTAGCAGTGTTGGCCAACGTTGAGGCTGGCTGACGCCCGAAAGGCGGTAAATCGAACACACATCAAAGGGCTCAATTAGCGCTGGTACATGTTGGCACATGTTCGCACGGTCGTCCACACGAGCCGCAGTCTGTCCAGTATCAACAATAATTATTTTATTAATTTAGCAGTTGCAACGAAGTTAATTAAAACTGAGAGGCGTAGTAGGTATAAAATAAAAATGAACGATAATGAGAAAATTATTGAATTCTTAGATTGATACAAACAATACCCCGAAATTTGGGACCCCAAGTATGCCAAACTTGAATAATTATCTCCAGTTGCGAGGAAGCGTATAGTTACTGCCAGACGCTCTTTTTTTGCCGGTATCGCTAATCTCATATTCGTATCTTGCTTTTTAATTATTGGTCCTACTTGACCAAGCAAAAATTCAAAATCTGTTGCAGCAGACATTCGGCAAAAGTTCTCAAATTTGCCGGATGGTTCTTGCTGCAACTCTGCTAATAGAGCTGAACCGCCGTAACTGCAATACATAATATAAACAATGCTTATTTCATACTTCTCGCACAAATCTATGCTTTAATTACGTACCTAGTTCTACCTTTATGAACACTCAATGACCACCACCGTCTTTTGCGTCGCTTTTTTTTAATAATGTGCGCACAAGAGAATATCATAATTGCATCCCCTAGTATAATATAATATATAGTTTTCTTCAGCATTCATTGCGTTTGATACAACACTAAAAAGCCAATACTGGACGGAGTTCGTGCTTTCGACATATGACACTATGGGGCCAAGTTGGGCATGCCGTGCAGCGGCATCGACATTTTCCAATGTCTATTGGACACAGCTGGCCAAATTACCACCAATACAATATTGGCCCAGCTTGGCCAAGTCGTCTGGAGCTGCCTTTAGTCACAGCCTACCAATTTTTTGGTAGGCTGTGACTTGTTATGCGTCTATTGGCGATTCCAAAAATGAATGCGTTCTCTCTGCATGAAAACATTTGAACCTATTTAAAAAATCGTTTCTGGAGACTGATTGCTATGATATAATGATAAATAACACGTATTTGGGTTTGTTTAACGTGATAATTAAGTGGTGGTTGTGACTTTTTGGTATTGCAAAGTTAAAAACGACATGACTAGTATTTGTACATAGTTATTTTTACATTTTAAAATGGCATCCAAAGCAAGCCAGCACAACACAAACTGCCGTGTTTATGGCTATCATTCCAGAAAATGTGTTAATAAATAGAAGTGTTTCAGATTAAGCCAGACGTTTGGCTTTAGTATAAGAAACAGTTCCTCACTCATGTCCCCAAAAGACATGTAACAATTTAATAACTGGGAACACGTTTATTCAGAACATAAACAGTTGCAGTAGGTATATCTATTATTTTGTATTATTAGTCTTATACTGGAAGCGGATGATTCTTTATGAAACATCGTGAAAATACCTAATTGTTTTGAAAAAAACACAGTCCTCATTCAGATGTTTCAAGAAATATATAGAAAACACTATATACTAGTATTTCGGCTTGTTCGGCCTTTTTCAATAGAGAAAATGTCTATTACTGACAGTAATAAATAATAAAATAATAGATGATAATTAGCAAAGAAGCACTTATGGGACATATGAGTGCTTTTACTACTCTTTTTATCGCTTATTTCATCCTAACTAGCACATGAAGTCACTATATTTATGGCATTTGAATGCTAATTTCTGAATATGATGTGAAATTGAAAATTTTTACTCGTCTTCCTCCATATTTGTTTAGAATTTGCAGAGCCCTCATCGGTAATTTAAATCGCCAATATGGACATTTTTCCAGGGATATTCTCCTACGGGTAAAAGGATTTGCACACGTGTGCAAATTAGTGCAAAGGACTTGGACATAACGCGTATGTATCACCATAATATGCTTGTAATGATTTAGCTTATATAGACATTTTCACTCATCATCCAAGATTACCTATATCCCGGTTTCTGACAACTTTCCCGGCAACATTCTTGTCCCCCAAAAAATATACCGAAACATTCTGGGTGTATCATCTGTCACTACGAAAAATTTATGCGATACACACAAAAATTTGGTTACACAAAAAATACTTTTCTTGATATGCATTTCGCCATCTGCGTATTATTAAAATTTACGGCAGTTTCCATCCAACTCCTAGAAGCTGGTATAATTAGAAAAACGTAGTGTTAATATTAATGAGACAAACCTTTACGAAAAACATACGAAAATGATGTTTCCAAACTAAGTAGTGTAGTAAATTATATTAAGTTATGCCTGATTAGTAGAATGGAAGTGTGGTTGCGCGATAGCTCAGTTGGAAGAGCATTGGCCCGGAAAACCGAAGGTCCCGGGTTCGATTCCCGGCTGCGTCGAAAACATTTTCATTCTACTACAGCTTCAGAAGTGGGATAGCGAGTCCACCAAACAGCACAGTTTCGCTTATGTTTATGAATTATGTTTACCAAGGTGTCGGATTATTGCCGGCAGCCGAGGTGTTAGGTATGGCGAACTGTAGTAAGTTATGTGAAGTTATGTCAAGAACGGTATCCTGATTAGTAGAATAGAAGTGTGGTTGCGCGGTAGCTCAGTTGGAAGAGCATTGGCCCGGAAAACCGAAGGTCCCAGGTTCGATTCCCGGCTGCGTCGAAAACTTTTTCATTCTACTACAGGTTCAGAAGTGGGATAGCGAGTCCACCAAACAGCACAGTGTCGCTTATGTTTATGAATTATGTTTACTTACCAAGGTGTCGGATTATTGGCGGCAGCCGAGGTGTTAGGTATGGCCGAACTGTAGTAAATGAAGTTATGTTGAGAACGGGATCCTGATTAGTAGAATGGAAGTGTGGTAGCGCGAGTAGCTCAGTTGGAAGAGCATAATATGCCCGGGAAGCCGAAGGTCCCGGATTCGATTCCCGGCTGCATCGAAACTTTTTCGTTCTACTTCAGTAGGTACCTTATAGTGCCAAAAACAAATCCTTCCCGTAACTTCAGCCCCCATTAACCCAATCGCACCGGAGATTTAGCCAATAAACACGACGGCGGGCGGACGGACGGAGGCACATATCTCGGAAAACCGGTTAAAACCGATTTAATTGCAATCGCATAACAATGGGGGTCGCGTGCCACGCGCCGCGTGCCCCCAATCACCTATTAAAATAAACAATCGACTCTCCAACGCCCCCCCGTTCGATTGTGAGGACGTCACGGGCACTCGCCTGGCGTCGCGCTGCCTACCGACAAATCTCGTATGTGCGACGGAGTGACGTTTATTGTGTTGGCCGCCGGAAGGATTATTGAAATTAATATAAGGAGAGAGTGAACTTTAAAGTTTACTGAACGTGAAAATTACTGATGAGGTTCCAAATTTTGAAGAACTGTTTCTGGGGATGTTCTGAACTTACAGAGCTAGGATTGGGCTTAAATCATAGCAAATGTATTCTTCTTTAAGAACGAATAAAAAACTTTTTCTCTTGGATGCATACTTTAGGAGATATTGAGCAGAAACCGAAATATATGCAAAAATTTCGTTGTTTTTTGGGCAGTGCGCAACTCGCACAAGTCTTTCGAATCTGCAAACTCGGATTCTTACTATTGGTATCGGTCTTAACAACATTAAAAAATTAGAACTAGCAGTGGCGGCTGGTGACATTTGGATATGGGGGGGCGCAGAAATAAAAAAAAATTACGTATTTCAAGGTCAAACCCCTTAAAATTATAAATTAGAAATTCGCAGAGCCAAAATATTTGCTTGAAAAAATAACTTTCGTTAGACAAATATCCTCCTTTTTAATACGATTGACGGAAATGTCGACAAAAATTATTTCAAACAATATTTAAATAGTTAATTAATATTTAGAATCAAAAATTTACATATACGTTAACTTAAAAAAGCTGTAAACTAGAATTCAGGAAGCAGAAACATAACTATTTTTAGTTTTTAGATATCCGTTAATTAAAAACGATATGGCACAATCACAAACTGAAAAGTATTTTAATTATTCAATTCACAGTTATCAAACGACACATTAAATTATTACGTAGGTAAACAAACTTCATACGGTTTATTTATACACGAGTACACTTACTTTCTAAAATTGAAATCAGCTCTACGGTCTTTCATAGAAATAAATTTTTCCATAACTTTTTCATCGAAATTAGGTATTTATTGACAGGCAACGCCCAACTCTTTTATTTGTATTTTATCTTCCAGTGGAAGATTTGCAAAATTAGCTCTAATCAAAGATTAAATATTCATAATTATACTACTAACAGTATTCATGTTAAGTAAAATATAAAATTGTCTTTTCACAAAAATTAAATAAGTACTTTAATAATGTTAAAAATATGTAATATGTTATAAATACGTTACAATGTTTAATAATCTTCGCGTAGAGCCGCGAAATAATTGCGGCCAAATCTGCATAATCTTTTTTGTGTCTAAAGTGATTGGACTATAATAGATATTCCTATATAAAATGACTGTAGGTGTTGGGTATTATTGATGAAAGTAGACTATCATTATGTTACCAAGACGATTACACAAATTTAACAATTTATAATGAAAATTGAAAACTTTAATAAAGTTTTCGAGTTTTGACACATCCCATTGAAGTATCTAATATATAAGGATAACTCGACAATTTAGGCTGGCAAGCCCTATTATTGAATTTTATTGTAGTACAATTTATTATGAGCTTATTATGAGCTTATACCTTATCTCGGAAACTATAGGTTCTATAATTTTTTTATATACATTTGTTTTCATCAATGTAAAAGTGCAATTTTTTAATATTGTCATGTTTGTATCTCTTTATACCCTTGTATAAAGAGTTACAAACATGACAATCTTATAAACTTATTTCCAAATCTCAACCCTTTCCGAGATACAGGACAGGGTACTGAAGTTAAAAATTGTGTGGTAAGATAAATTTTGCAATTTGATGCCTTTTTAATTTTCAGTATTTTAAATAGTGACCAATTATGTCATAACCTACACGAAATTAGAATTTTTTTATGAAAAATAGAGCGGAAAAATGTCAATTCAGGCTTTGCTACACGGCTTAAATACTAACAGTTTCCTGAAGATAATGGACAATATTTCTGAAACGGTGAGCGACAGCCACACCGTCTCATGTATTGCTAAACTTATCTCTAGAAAATTTATCTGAAAGTGTACCAAAACAAAACGTGTTCCAATAAAAGAAATGACTATTTCATCACCCTATATGTAAAGAGGCCATAAAAACGAGAATATTAAAAAATTGCACCACAGGCTAATAAAAACAACCTGAGACCTACATAAAAAAATCATGGTCCCTATGATATCTAAGGTAAGGTATAAACTCATAATCAATGGGTCATCTTGTACATACAAAGTGGTTATTTAACTTAACAGTCACAATGTATAAGAACTTCTATTGGCTGGTGCCTAGTGGTAACCGGAAAGTTAAAAAACTGCTTCATGTTATAATGTTTAATCTTAAGTGGACGGAGCGATGTCAATGTATCGATATGTATGTCAAATAACAATATATCAATCATCTAATATTCATCATATCTTGATATTTATTGATATACATAAAACACACCACAGAAATGAACAACCTCCCTTCTGAAAGCCTCAGGCTTGTGTAGAGGAAGGGTACACACAAAAAAATGCAGACACAACCATTCCCTGGGAGAGGTGCCATTTCTGCCCTGGCTGGATTCGAACTCGAGCCGCAATGTATCATTCTGTTGGTCACAAGCTATCACCCAGCACCTAACCGACTGAGCTATCGCTGCAGTATGATATTCTACCATATCTATCAATACAATATGAATATTGTGTTTGGTTTGTAATGTATGAAGTAAATAAATTTATATGTTTAGAGAACAGGTAAATAATTTAGTTTTCACAAGACAATACTGTGGTCAACAGGTAAGTCCGTCCAAGATTTGTCCAAGTGTTTGTGTTTATTATACACACTTGATATCAGATATATATTAAGGTAGAAACAACACTGACATAGTTTTCCACATAACACCAAAACACTATACCGCACTCAGAAGTTGCAGTGCAGGATTGCAGTGCAGTATTCCAGTGCAGCGCAGAGATTGAGTGCAGTATAGTGTTTTGGTGTTATGTGGAAAACTATGTCAGTGTTATCTTCACACCCAAGGTTCCAACCCCTTTCAAGAGTTAGAAATTGTAGATTTACCTTTATAGAAACCATGTTACAACTCCATAATCTTCTAATGTCTTACATGTTCAAAAATATGGTCATACAGTTTATATTGCTAAGCAGCAGTTGTTTATTATAGCTATTAGATGGTAATTATAGACAAATTTATTATTATTTAAAAACATACACATTTTCTACTGCTTCCACCACTGAAAAGAATAAGAACTAGAAGAATAAGTTGAGAAGTACCTATAGCCAAGGAGTATTGATGTAGTAAATTAAGGATTTTTCACCAGTTCAAGTGAGAATTTGTACACACATTTTTTATGAACCCGGCTAAGGGCTGGTCTTTCCATCTCTTTATATCTTTATAAAGTTGCTTTAAACTAAAAGAAACTTAAAGTTAACAGGTAAATTTATCTGGCAGTTAAAAAATTGTGTCTTTTCAACACAATTTAACTGCTCTTTTATAAAAACTGTTTAATGATATTGGCAATACCAAAGATTAGTGACATGATACTGATTAAACAAGAAAGTCTATATAATAAAGTGAGACAGATGAAATGCGTCAATAAAATTGTAACATAACCTAGCTATAACCAAATATAACTCTTAAATAACTCTACCGGGCTATTCTATGGAAGTTTACAGTCGTAGCTTCCTTCTCTTGAGGGCTTTCTGGGAGTTGGATACAATTTTCTCTTATTCTAGCTAAGCCATATGGCTTAAAATTGTATAGCGTGTAGTATATACTACACGCTATACAATTTTCCCAGCAGTAGATTTATGCAGACGACCTAAGTCTGATATTGTAATATAAAAACTGTCAGTTTGCAAAAAATCTCAAAGTTAGCAGCAATTATTGAAGTGTGAAACAGCATTATTCCTGAAAAATGTTGTCATATGTCCTATCTCTGTATCTTAAGGTTTTTTCGGTAACTTACTAGGGTTAGTGATCAGGTAACTTGTCAATATTGTCCTTTGCCATGAATTATTAAATAAACAAGGATTATACCTATTGCTTAAAACAAGATGTATATTCACAAATACGTAGATATCACTTCTATTTTATTATTATATAGGGTACCTCAACAAAAGTCGTTCCTGAGGAAACGATGCGGCCTACTGAATAATATGCCACCCCATCTCACACACAAGTCTCAGTCTTCCGGGCTATCCTTGTGATTAAAATAAGGGATAAAGGGGGGGGGGGATTGTATTATTTTAATATTATTATTATTATTATTATTATTAAGCTGACTACCAGAGCAATATCTGACAACACTCATAAAGGTGGACAGGAAATAAGGATAAAAATGGAATTACCTCTGTCTACATTAAAAATTTTCCTCCAATTAGGTTTGTTTCACAATTAGAGTAGAGTTATTTAGATAAATATAAAGAATACCAGATTTATGTACTTACTATTTCGATTATGGTAATTACTTCTTCTATCTAAGTGGGTTGGAGGAGGAATGTTTGCATATGCTCCTTGGGATTTTGGTACATGATGTCCCAACATTCTATGTCCTGATATGTCCAAATTCGCCCTTGAAAAAAAAGTTTATAAACTAAAAGTTCTACCAAAGATAAAACTGATATGTCATATTATTTTTTTTGTCACGAAAATATGAAGTTAACACTACGATGGAGGGTAATTACCTTTGCGTTGCGGGAGCCATGCCGATCTGCGTTCTCCAATTTCTGTTCTGTTGCGGTGTGAGATCCTCAGGTTTCAGTACCTTGGGTGGTTCCTTGGCGCCTTTCAATCTCCTGGCCATAAACACAAAACCTTTGGTGTACTTAGGATCTCTATACCTAACACAGCAGACTATATTGTCTGTGAGGGGTGCCAAATCCCTGACTGGAGATTCCAAATACCTTAAAAAATATGCAAAGACGCCTTGTAAGCTTCACAAAATATTTTAAATAATGATTAATTCAATGCAAAAAAATATCCTATGATTACTTTAATTAGGTTTGATTATCACAGCATACCTACTCAAAAGATACAAATTCATTAGACACTTTAAATCTTTTAGATTTTTGTTTAGGTTTAAATCTGTTTCAATTCACAAACTTAATTTTTGTCCATGTTAACTAGATAATACACGCGTGGAAATTGGAAACGACTCACCTAAAACTATAGCCATTTTTGTACGGTTATATTTTCTAAACGGTTTTATCAATTTGACCAATTTTTTTTTTTTATTTCATTAAGCGAAACTTGGGCTGTAATGTAGGGTAGGTCAGTTGTCATATAACACGGTTATAGAATATGTACGGGATGATGTGTAGGAACGTGTTTTTTTATCAAAATATAAACAAGTATCTGGGTGTCAAAAGATAGTTTTATTTGTGCTAAAAAAAATGTTTTTTGAAAATCCTTTCTAGCTAGATTGGTTTCCAAATTATAGTGGTTTTTGTAAACCATTGCATTCGTAAGGTGCCGATTTTTTAAAATAAAATAAGTTGGCTTTGAAATGAAAATCGATCCTGTCACTTGTCACCTATCTGATTATAATTAAAAAATCATATACAAGATTTAAGTTCTTATTTATTAATAAAATAAAAAAAACATGAACTAGAAATGTTACAAAAAAAAGGACTAAAATCTGGTGGGGCCTCCACCCTCCACGAACTCTTATAATTTCATAACATCATCCTGACAGGTGACAGGATCGATTTTGATTTCAAAGCCAACTTGTTTTATTTTAAAAAATCGGCACCTGCGATCAGGCACAAATGCAATGGTTTACAAAAACTGCTATCATTTGGAAACCAATCTAGATAGAAAGGATTTTTAAAAAACATTTTTTTAGCACAAATAAAACTATCTTTTAACATAATAAAAATTATTTCCCCACTTTGCGTGCATCCCAGATATCTGCTTACATTTTGGTAAAAAACACGTTCCTACTCATCACCCTGTAGATATTCTTTAACCGTGTTATATGACAATTGACTTACCCTACATTTCAGTCCAATAATGGCTTAATGAAATAAAAAAAAATTTGGTCAAATTGATAAAACCGTTTAGAAAATATAACCATACAAAAATGACGATAGTTTTAGGTGAGTCGTTTCCAATTTCCACGAGTGTATATGTTTGATCGGAGGTTTGAACCATATGTCTAAATTGTTCAAGCAAATCGAGCATCTTCGCAAAACTACCAATTTTAAAAACGGGAGGATTTCTGATTTTTCAGACATTTGGTAAATGAAAAAAATGAGTTTACAGGTATCTGAACCGTCTGATTGCTCTTGTGCAAATATCTGAGCAACATATTGACGATTATTTTAGTGTGCTCTACCTTGAAAATAAATAAGTTGTATGGTAGTATTAATTATGAGTTTTCAATTATATTTTGATGCCCAAAGCATAATTTTTTTATCGATATATCTTCTAATAATAAACCATCTATGTAGGTATGGAATGATAATGAAAATTCTGTACTTAACCTACATGTTACTGTTTCCTGTTTATTGTGTTGATTTTTTTTTTTAAATATGAATTGAAAAACTAATTTTCAGTATGTTTTAATTGAAATAATAGTTATTAATATCATATCTTATTGATGAATCATTAATAACTTACCCGCCAACTTCAATGCATACATCAGAAATGAGGACAGTCCCCCGCATGCCATCCATTGAAACTGCACACTCTGCTTCGTCATCCACCTTCTGTGTATACAGATTTTTCAGTAAATCGTAGCCATGATTCCCATTCGAAACATACAACCTATCGTCACCCCTTATATTTCTCTTTATTTCAGCTGTCGTTAACTTTTTGTAGTAAGGTTCCAATGCCTTAAACAGCCTTTTTTCTTCGACAAACGGCAACAGAGCAACGCCTTGCCATGCAAATTTCTTCCCATTCAAGTCTATCTTAAAGTCTTCAGGGTAGAAATCTATGATCGGAGAGTCCTAAGGAAATATTTAGAATTAATAGTGGTTTTGCGGGGTAATAGTGGTTACTCTAGATGAACTTACTGGACTGGACATGAGCTCTCCCCATGGTTCAGGTACGTGTTTACTACTCGCAGCTGGAAAGACCCCCATAAGTTGCTCTAATGGTCGGAACTGAAATGTATTTAAACAGAAACTAGTGCCATCTTTAATTTGAAAAGAAATTACTCAAAATTAATAACAAACTATGAAACAAACTTACTGGTTTCGTGTCAGTTTCAAATTCCGTGCTTAGGCCCGCAATATTGCAAAAATCAGATGCAAACGGTGCATAATGGTAAGGAAAATACCATTTCCAAGAAGCGCAACCCTGATAATAATACCTCAGCACCCAACAAAGTCCTCTGACATAGTGTAATGCAACGGCATATCTACAAATGTATATGATCATATTAGTATTTTGTCTGTAATTGTAATAACACATCAAATTACAGTCAGAAACTAATTATTATTAGGTAAACTATTTAATATGTAATTAAAGAGTAGATGGAAAGAATCTAAAGAAATTTGTTACAATCATATGTAGCCACCATCTTGAATTTGAAAATATAACCACACTGAAGAGGTTGTAAAAATGAAAGTATACCTTACCTGAATTCCAAATTATCTGCAGGTACATCAAACTTAGACTCGTAATAACGATCCTTGAAACCATCCTCCCACAGGCGTACTTCATCATGGGCTTGATCGTCCTCAGAGTCATTATTATCTGCTGGTTCCTCAATTTTTCTCTTTTGACCGTGAGGTGAACCAGAAGATGAAGCAGATCCTGCTGGTTGAAACATCATTTCTAAAGCAGTCTTGCCGTGTACTGTCTGCAGCTGAACCTCAGTGGTAGAATGCATCCCGGCCCTTCGAATATTGAAGGCTTCTTGTCGAACATTGACAACTGCTTTTTGATGACCGATAGCCTAAGAATTGGAAGTACCAATTATATACAATGCCCATGGAATTTAAATAATAATGTTTTTTAATACATGGATTCCCATTTATTATATATTTTTTTTTTAATACGCAAAACTTTACATGCCAACTCGTTGTCGATTAAGTAAGATCCCCAAGTTTTTGTGTAAAATGTTAATAACTTACATGAGGTGCAAACTGTGTATTCTTTACTAAATTCCAGTTGGGTCTATATTCATTAAAACCTTCTGATCTCCTCTTCTTTGCTTTCTCTCTAGCTTTAAACTGAACTTCTTTTTGTTGCCTAGTTTTAAAGATTTGGTCCTCAACTTTGCCTAATTCTAACATAATCATCTGAACTCTTTCCAAATTTACTTCACCACTATCGGTTAAATAACCCTACAAAAAAATTTACTGATAATTTCTCACCGTATTGAAAAATACCTTCCACTAAACTCTAATTTTTTATTTTTACATTTTTTTTGAGTAAACTTATAAGCCTTTGATTATAAAATACCTACTCCAGTTTTGTACACACAGTCTTTGTATAAAGTAACCAAGCGGTCAATGGCAGCTTCCCTAATTTCCAAGCTAGGAAGATGCGGCAAAAAATCATTACCAACGAAAAAGCACATAAATACCCAATCATCTAATACTCGTTCAAATTCATACTTAAATGGTAGGTTAATCATTTGAAGCTCTTTCTCCAAATATTCTTTTAAGACATTTAATCTGACAAAGATGTAGTCGGTTGTATCGCCAAGGAATACGTCAGGAGGTTTTTCTTGTTCCGCCTGGGATCCTCCAATGCAATCTTTCATTTCATGGCCTAAAAATTATTACAGTAATTTTATGAAGATTAAAAGAAATTGAGAAAACTAATTAACCTATCTGTCCACATATTTCACATGGTCTTGGTTTATTTGGTTTAAATTCTTCACGAATGATAGTAAAGTTTGGTTCATGTGTAGCTAATCCCAGCATAATCAAATCCGCATCGGCACCACACAAACAATGCTGGGTGTTAGGATCATGATCGGGTTGAGCTCTTTGTTTTCTAATATAATCCATAATTTTATGTTCACCCTCTCCAGGCACATTAGCATCTGAGAGAATAACCTATAAATTGGTTTAAAACTAAATAACTAATGAAATATAAAATTAAATATAAATAATGTATTCAGTTCCTTGACCTATAAAATCTGCTAAATTTGTTTATTTACCTTTATTCCTTTCCAGCCAGGATCGTTGTTAAGCCTTTCATGAATATAATAATGTAAACATTCAGATAACCTGGCCATAAATGGCGTACCAGGAGTAATACAATTAGAATCAAAATGTTCTTCCTTGGGTTTTTCCGGAGGAAGGACAATACCTTTTAAGAGCAACTCAGCTCTAATCCGTTTTATTTCTTGAATTTTTTCATAAGTTTCCTTGGAGGCTCTGAAACGTCTAGAGCGTTGCTGATTCATCTTTGCTCTTGGTGCAACTCCATCAATTGCCATATAAAGAAGTTTACGTGGCCTTACAATTCTAAACATTCTATCTATGCATTCAAAAATAGCCACCATCATTTCATCCTCATTTTTTGGAGCAGGTCGATCTTCGGGATGTGTACAAGGATGTATGATACCATTCATATCAAGATATAAATTATCAAATTCTACACCATTTGGATTTGGTTCTGAAGAATTTATTGGTACTCGAACTCCATTTATATCCACAGGCTAAAAATAATTAAATATAGTAAATATTTTAGCCTTTTCATTTAACCTTACTTTTTGTTCGACGCAGTGTACTATTACTGAAGGATACTTTCTGCTCAACCATCTGAAAAATGCTGGTACTCCCATTATCAATATTAATTAAAAAACTAACGCTACAAAATTACAATATTTTACAATGTTAATAATTAATTAACCAAAACATGTTGGGCGACAGACAAATCACAAAACCACAGAACCACAAATCAAAATCAATAATCATAAGCACAGAACAAGGATTGTTAACTGTTTACAGGATTGCTCCATCCCTATACTACAATGTAATCCATAATTGTGACGTCATCAAAGATCCAAAGATCTCGAACTTGTAGAAATAGGTACACTTTATACTGTTATTACAGACTTTAATAAATAATAATATTAATAATCATTCAAATACGAAAATTCTCTTGCAAAAGTGAAATATAATAAACACAAAATAGGTATATTTAGACAATTCGATTACATGGATCTTCGATGACGTCACAAAGGCGGATGACAAAATTGAGCGATCGAGCATCGAGCAATCCTGTGAACAGTTAACAATCCTTGAGCACAGAATACTATAAGATTCATAAAATCACACCACAGAACACTTAAAAGAAATCACAATAGTCGCGTTCATTCATAGGGATATAGCGCTAACGCTGCGATCAACAATTTTTTGCTGAATGCCCGTTTTGCACGGATTTCTTAAAATTTAAGAAATCCGTGCCGTTTTGTCAAGTAATCAGTGGACGGCAACGCAGCCAATGACACATTGAGTTTGGTTATTTTATGGACTGATTGAGTATCAAATGATCAGTGTGATCACTGGCAGAAAACTATACGCATAATTGATCACAATGATCACTCATGATCATGATGATCACTCAACGATAAAAACATAACCGTTGTTGTATAAGAATAACGGATAACAAACAAGGAACATAACTACCAACAGAGACTACTCAAAAAAAATCTCTTATTCATGGTCTATGCCCGATAACCTGCTACTTCTTCTTCTCATATCTTCTAAAGTTTGAGGATTCCATCCAAATAAAAATTCACAAACGAATTTTTCACGAATAAAAGTTCTGCCGCCTTGGGCACTAACAATTCCTTGTTAATCCTAATGTCTTTATTTTGCCTTTTTTGTCTATTTTCTGTTCATCAATTTAATAAATAATAAAATAATCAATAAATAGTTACAGCCAATATTTTGTACTTTTCTTGTACAAGGCATCATCTACCAAATTTCTTATGCTACCAATATTGGAACATGGAACTGCGACGTTCGATCAAGGGTATTTTTATGTATGTGGATCGAGGTAAAGTTTCGCAGGTGCGCCTAAGTCAGTTTGTCGCAATTCCGTAACAAGACCTATAGTAGAAAATGGGCTTAAAAATCACTTTGATAATATAGTAGATACCACATTATAAAAGATATTGTGCTTTAAAAAACCATAAAACATAATAAAGAGAACAAATGACAAAAATATATGGTCAAAAAGTATTGCAGTGGCCTGCCATTATTGGCTGCCCAGTCAATTGGAACTGGGACTATAAGCTAGCAGTTTAAGAAATCAGTAAAATAATCAAATCAAAAATGCAGGAATATTCACATGATAACGAATAAAGGCAAAAATTCTATTTTATTATCACACATAACTTTATTAAAAATACAAAAAATACAGTTATGTAAAATACAATTTATATCAGTTACATATGCACTTTTAACATTTTTAAATATACACTTACTAGTGTTTTCAATAGACTTGCTATGAAAAATGAAATTACATAGGTAAACATTAGTATTCTATTTTATCTATTCAGTGAAATATAGAAAAGAGAGCAAGTATCGAATCAAGATGGATAAATAATAAAACTTATTAGCAAATGTAATTAAAATTAACTTAATTAGACAGTCTCAAAAATAACACCAATTGGTTTTAAAAAAAATTATATATATGTTCATTCACAATGTGTAAGGAGAAAAGAGATTATCAAACAGTTGCTTAAAATTTTAAACAAGATAAACCAACTAAAAAATAAACTGAATTTATTAATAAAAGGATAACTTGTGAATGAGCATACTGTTAAAGCAAAGGCAGTTTTATACATAATTTACATCTTTATTTAATTATATTTCTATTATTTACACTTACTTCTAAATTTGACTAGGCTTTTTTTATACCAGGTCCATGCATTTCTATAAAAGATTCCAAAGCCCTGGGCACTTGACCTTGGTATGTTAGTTTATGATGTTTCACAGCATTAGCAGCCATACATTTAAGACTCAACTTCATTTGAGTTTTTAGTATTATCTCTGCAACTCCTGAAAAACACAATTAATTAAATAAAAGTGAGTAACTGAACTGCCGAAGTAAATAAAGCCTAATGTATTTTACACAACCGCTGTGACATTTTTTTTTTTTATTAATACTAGATCAATGTACTTTTTATTTACAAAAAAAACCACTGAATTTACACATTTATCTATTAAAAGTTAAGAAAAACAAAGGCAAAAAATGTATAATAAGATTTAGACTTCACGTACTAGTATTACGTATACGAAATATTAATCATTCCCCGTATTTGATAATGGTTTGCTACTTTAATTAGTAAGATTTTTCAGGTTTCATTATTTTCGTACTGAATGGTAATTAATTAGAATTATATTATAAATCGTTATACTGGTAACATATTGTCCTTAATTTGGAGATACCGTATATGGTTACATTTAGTTTACAGTGTTTACACAATTAATGTTGTAAATGAGGGAACGTTCTCGAATGTGCTTGGAGAACATTCGCGAAGCTTCAAATGAATTTGCGCGCACTTTCCCGGCCGAGGATTTTGGAGCACATATTGAGAACTTTCCCTTGAATATGCTCGAAAATTCTCGGCAAAATGCTCAATATGTGCTCTAAAATGCTCAATATGTGCTCCAAACTGCTCGGCCGGGAAAGTGCGCGCAAATTTATTTGAAACTTCGCGAATGTTCTCCAAGCACAATCGAGAGACATTGTTTAAATTGCTGCTAAGAGGTAAAAGTGGCAATATTGCGACTTGCGACTTATTTCCCGAAAAATCACAGGTGGCCGCCGGACCGCCGCTGCACCATAGAATTTATCTCTTTCTGTAGTAATAATCTGAAATGTAAAGTAGAGTAAACAAAGACGACGATTGCCGATATGTTACCGTGAAGGTACTTTTTCTAACGATTACAAACTTTTTCTCTTGTATCGAGCTTTATTTGTATTTACTCTTTTTTATAACCATTTAACATAAAATAAAACTGAAAACTACCATAAAACTGGTAATCTTCTCAAGAACATTGAGAAGATTGGGAATATTCTTGAGATTATTGAGAAAAATCAGAATATTTACGAGAATATTGAGAATAAAACAGAAAAATTAGAAACATTGACAAAAAACGTTAAATAGCCTAATTCGGCTATGCTGATAATAAATTCTTGGGAATTTCTAGTTTATGCTCGTTTATGCTCGTATTTTCTCGTTTATTCTGGTTTGTGCTCAATTTGCGTTCTCCAAAAATAAATGCTCGAGCATTTTCCATCACTATAAAATACATAAATTTAAAATTCTCTTTAAAATTACAAGTTATTACCTGTAGCTGATGAATCCAATGGTGTCTCTCCGCGCTTATTCACACAATCCACATGTGCACCATTCTCCGTTAAATCTGTGATGATCGAATGCAATGTCATAAAATCAGATATAGCTTTATGGTAGTTGACAATCACGTGAAGTGGAGTGTTGCCTTCTAGATCCATTGCATTAACATCGGCACCACATTTTATCAAAAGTTTGGTGGTTTCGGCACAGGGAAACCTAAAAAAAGTATAACGAGGGTTATGGAATGAAAGAAAAAAGTAAATCGAGCCACTCACTTGCATATGTCATTTGTGTGGAAATCATCAACTGGTGTTTCAGCATTACAAGCAAGGTGTAGAAGCGACTGTCCGTCTCTGAGGGTTATTTGTAACTGATTTAGGGTAAAGACCATACGCCTAACATTAAATTTTTCCTCCTCACTGCACTGTTTCATTAATTTGGTTAAAATCGTTAATAGATACAAGGTAGTCGTGAGATTACCTTCTATATCATCCTAAAACAAATTAAGTTCTTGATTGTTCTATTGCTTATTATGAAAAAGAAATATAAAGTAGTATGATTTTCAATCCAATGCAATAAAGGTGGAAAGATTCTAATTTCAGTTCGTCATGTTATTTACAAGAAATTATACATTATTTTCAATGTTTCAATACTGTTTTCATTAAAATCCAGTAGATATGATGTCACTGATAAAAATCTTTGTTTAAAAAATTTCCTCAAAAGTTCCAAAAACAAAAGCTAAACAAGTTCCAAAAGCAAACTGTTGCCAGCTTGTAAAATACGTTGAAAATGTTTATCGCCAATTGACAGCCGATGATGACGTCACAACGTAATTTTTAAAAGTGTTTTATTTTTATGTGGAAAAAAGTTTTCACAAAAACCGTGAAATAGGTGTCAAATATCTTTTACGTTCTATATGAGGATTTTTTTTAAAAAGTGTGAAAAGCCCCATTATAAAACTAATTGTCATTAAAGAATATATTTATTTTAAGTATGTTTGAAGCAAAGTCATTACATACAGGGTTATTCAGAACTTATCTCTAAAACTTTGAGGATATGTGCATCCTTAAATAAGAAATCGATATCACCAAAAAAATTTATAATAAAAGTCTTAGGATTTCCCGTAAACAATGTTTAAAGTTATACCATTATAAAGGACTACGTAGATGGGCAACTGTACTTCAACGACAATCAGATATACCACATTCCTAAGAATGTGGTAAAAAAAAGTAAACACGTTTTTTGTACCTAGAACGCCCGGGCGAATAGACTTGGAGTGGGGATAATATCTCTATTGTCTATTCAGTATTCAGTCATCAGTCTATGTGTGTACTCTCTGTGTGCCGGTGTTTTATTTATCGTAGGAGTGTTAAACTGTAAAATTTTAAAAATGGCTCATGTGTACAGTAATGCTGAGTTAATGGACTGTTACCAGTGGATTATCAACTACGAGTTAGGTTTTGCGAGTGGTTGTTGCAGCAAAATGCTGAAAATCCCCAATTTACTTAATAATTTGCGTTTACAAGATCAGCAACCAGGAGGAACATTCGGTTTAATGCAACAAAATTGGATAAGGCGTGCCCAAAATGTGTACAAGTCGAGGAATATTATTTCGAACAGCTTTTGTAACAAGGTATGTGCAAATTTATATAAATTTCATGTTTCTAATACCTAGTAATCAAGTAGCGCAATTCTTCAAAATTAGTGTAACAAAATTTTATTAATTTTAAAGACACGTCACTTTGGTCACATCTATCTATCTTTAAGTTTATTTTAAAGTAAAAATGCTGCAAATCTTTTTTGCGCCGGGTGTCGGTATACTCTCAGAACTTCCTAAGTTTTTTCGTGCTAGCCACTTTGCATTGTCAGTCCCAAGGTCACTCCATTACAGTGGACCAGTATCCAGCAGCGTGCAATGAAAAATTTTTAAATAGTTGTCAGAAGCAGCCAAAAAAATTTTTTTTTGCACTACCACATTTCTACATGTACGTTGAACATCCCCAAATTTTATTATGGATAAGTTCTGAATAACACTGTATATTAGTAACTAAATAAAACAATTTTATAGGTTATTAATTTGATGTATAAAATCATATATTATCCAATAAAGAAATCTAGTAAAAGCACAACAAAATGAAAAAGCAAAGAAACTTCATAGAATACATATTAATTGAGCCAATTAGATTAATAGCGGCACACATATTGCATACTTCCTGTGATTATAATTCGCAGCTAATAAAAATCATCTAAAAGAGCAGAAATAACCAATTTCGATCAATCGATCTTAAACCTGTACTAACCAATAAGCTGATAAATAAGCAAATTACCAAAACTGTTTCTGGATCATCTTTGGGTCCAGGTTTGACAAGTTTTTCCTTGTTTCTTTCCAGTTCGGATATTGCAGCAGACAAAACCTCAATCACATGACTGTACGACACTTTTACACCAACATGCAACATTTGTGAGAACACTTGAGCAAATCTGAGCAAATCCTTAACTACAGATACGTAGTTTTTCTGTCTCAGTTTGAGGGCATGCAGCCACAATTCCAGGCATCTGTCAAATCGAGCATTATCGGCGAAAACTGCCCCACGGTATATGACAGGGTGAGGCACTTCGGGGTTGTGTGTTCCAAGGATGCGTTCGCGGATCGTTAATGCTTCCATGTGCAGACTGTTATTATTACCCTGTATAGCCTCTAGTTCTGGAACAGATTGGCACTCTACCCAATTTTCGTAGGCTGGTATTGGAGGTA
Source organism: Pogonocherus hispidulus (assembly GCA_963924545.1). NCBI lineage: Eukaryota > Metazoa > Arthropoda > Insecta > Coleoptera > Cerambycidae > Pogonocherus > Pogonocherus hispidulus. The sequence continues at coordinate 10,675,844 of OZ004693.1, read as the reverse complement.
TGAGATTCTTCTTAATTGGATTGCTGGGGTCATCATACCTGTAATTACATTTTTTTTTGGTAGGTTCCAAAATACTTATCTAGATTGTGACAAATTTGTATATTTATAAAGTAAATAAATTCCGTAAATAGTCATTGTAGTTAAATTTAGAAGAAACATTTAAAAATTATCGTTAATTATTGATTTCTGGTTCGATTAATGATCCACTAAAAAGCCACATAGGCGATTAGTTATAATTAACATTATTAATCCAGCGACTACTAACGCTATTGGCCAAAAATATAAAAATAATCAATTAATCAAGGATTAATTGTCAAGGGAATTTCGGCTAAAAAGGATTTTTAGCTGGCAAAAATGTACTTTTCTTAGCTGGCTAAAAGCTAAAAAAGGAAATATTTCCAGTGGAAAAAATCCGCCTCACTTCACTAATTAATAATTAATAATAATATAAAATAAATATAAAATTAGTATAAAGGATAAACTAATAAAAAGCCAAATATAAAAGAAACTACTTTAACTACTACTTTGACTACTAAAAAACTATTTTTAGTTGGCGAAGGCAAAATGTGTAAGCTCTTTTCAGAGTAATAATAATAATAATAATAATAATAGTTTATTTACCAAAAAAAATAACAAAAAATTTAACAATATTATTGCCATTGTCACAGAGCAATAGTGGACAACATCATCTACACACATTACAATTTTATAGCAAAATTCAGATAGATGCACTCATGAGAGAATATTGCCCCCCTAACAATGTACAACACATAGTGTTTGATTTAAGAAAATGAACCAGTAAAATAAACAAAAATAGAAAGCTCACAGAAGAAAAAAAAAAAAAAAGAAGAGTAAGAACAAACCTTAGTTTCATGGACATAAGCATATATTTGTAAGCTTTGACCAGGTCATAATTTTCTTTGTCATTCGCATAAGATGCCCCTAATAACTCCAATGCTTCGATCCTCTCTTCTTTCGTTATTTCTGGCCTTTCCAACAAATATTCCACCTCATCATCCCTAGTTCGTTCAGCAGCCGCTTTTATTGGGGTCATACCAGCATCGTTACAAAAAAATTTTGCATTATATTTCAAGAGCTCTCTGACTACATCTACGTATCCACACTCAGCAGCAAAATGGAGAGCTGTAGCACCACACAAAGCTTTTTCATTGGGATTGGCACCATTTTCGAGTAAGAAACTAACCTAAAAAATATTTTTTTTTCTGATATGTACCAAGCACAAACTATTAAGTTACTTACTACATCTAAATGTCCTTTGTAAGATGCAATCATAAGACATGTATTATTATACTTATTAGCTATATGTATGTCAGCATTATGGTAAGTTAAATATTTTACTATGTCCAGTCTTCCGTCAAAACACGCAGCTCGAAGTGGTGTGGAGTTTGTCTTTGTTGGATGGTTTACATCCGCACCAGCTTTAACTAGCGTTTTACAAATATTTAAGTGACCTACAACATGAATAAGTACTTGTGTTAAGGTTAAAAAAAAAGAATAGTGCCACAGTTTTTACTAAGGATATCATTTAAATTTAACAAGTTATCAGAAAAAAATATAAGACAGCACCATCTGGCAAATTACAATACAGGCCCTAAATATAAAAATGGTTGATAATGGACACAACATATTTATTTCAGGCATAAATAATTTCTTTGTTTACCAACAATATTCACTTATCAAATCGACAATATGTATTAGTACCTTTATTTACGGCATTATTTATTTATTTTTTCCTTTTTTGTGAATACCAAGTACGGTTGGCTTATGCTTAAGATTTATATTAAAAAAATGAAAAAATTTTATTTGCTGCATGAAATTCAGTTGTAACAGACTTTTGAAAATAATTTTTAAATGCCAGCTGGTTTACAATTATGCAATACTCAATTTTTTAATCGTTATTTACTTTTTATTATGTGAAGAATAATTATTATATACATTAGTGTGAATTTCTACATTGCATTTTAAATTAAATTTTCTCTATTTATTTGTTAAACTAAGCATCTTGTGTAGCAGTAAGTGTAGTGTCCTATATAATGTTTGAATACAGACCTGCGCAAGCCGCACACCACAAAGCACTAGCACCTTCGATAACGTAACCATCAAATTTAACAGTCCCTTCTTGTTCTAGGTTGGGATGAAACTTTGTAAGAAGCATTCGCACAACTTTCTCGTGACCATTCCTAGATGCCACAATAAGGGGTGTACAAGCTTGGCCATCATCTTCAGAGATTTTCTACAGGTATAAATATTTATCATAAAATATTAATTTGTTAGTCTTAAAATAAAATTCATATGCTATTTTTAAATAACATTATTGGCAATAGACTACTTGACTTGGACACTGACCTGTCAATAGCCTCAGGAACAAAGAGTAGCAATAATAACAATTAGAAAATTAATAAAATCAGGAATTACGCACCTCATTTATTAAATTATTCACTTCATTCCTGTCTACATCGCTCATTAAAGTATACAGGGCTATAGACATACCATCTTTTGCAGCATAATAAATTCGATTTTTTAATTGTTCTCTTGGCTCATACATATTTGATTAACTTGAAAGCATGCTTCGCACTTCAGAGAAATCTATTTTCAACTGGCGTGGAAAAATCGCTATTGAATGTTTCTCACAAATTTTTCTGACGTAACGCAACACCAAGCAACACATTTGTAGACTAACAAAAAAATTTGCATATGTCATGTCACGTGACAATCCTCTTAATCCTTGAAAGAAAATTACACGCGCAACGGGTTAACTGCGCACCACGCGCACTTGGCGAACTTGGAGAACCCACACGGGTGTTAACAAGAATCAAGAATGATCTCTTGCCAAAAGAATGCAAAAAATGTTTATCAAAACACATATAGCATCGTAGACATGACATATCACAGCCTAGGCCCTAAATGAAAAGAAATAGATGTTTTTCTTACATAGAACACGCCCGAGATGCAATTTTAGTTTCTTCCAAACCGATAGATGGTGCTGTAGCTAATGAGATAAACAAAATCGTACACATCTAGTAGTCTAAAATATTTACTTTCCGTCGCCATTTTGCCGCGTCGTTTTTCGTTGAAATATAACCTGACATTCAAACATTGAAGTTTCGCCGCAGTTTTTTAAAGAATTTCCTATGAAAAAAAATGCACGAACTGCTCTGTGTTTGATTTGTTTCCTCAGTAGCTGATAAACTTTAGTCCATTATTATCATTCTGGAAGAATATTCTGGGGAGATGTAATAATACAGGTAATGTAATAATAATCAGTTTTAGTAATTAGTGTTCAGTTATTAGATTATTATGTTTTAGGTTTAAAAGAAAAGATACAAGAAGGTGCATGATAGACGTTTCAGAAGAGGTGCTGCAAGAAAAGATTGTACTTATTATTCCTTGGAAACACAATTACTTTATAACCTTAATAATTTGATAATTTATAAAGTTTTCGCAACGTAAGTTTTAGATTATATTAATGTAAAAGTGTTTGTAGAGCTTTTTATAAATTCGTGATAAATATATATAATGTCTCATATTTTTATTTTATTTGTAACAGTAAAAAATGTATTGGTAGAGAAGAGCGAAGGTCAAGGATCCTGCAAGCAAATATTTCTTATGCAACCAGTTAAACTTTACTTCCATTTTCATTGAAAATATCTGATGCAACCAGTTATACACCTACTTCCTTCCAAACCGTCTGAGGGCGCAGTTTTAATTCTTCAAATGTCAATATTAAGATAGTTATCTATTGTATTTTTATCTAGGGCCTAGGCTGTGAACATTTATATTATATATGCATGATTGCATGTAGATAAAATTAGACACTATAAAATAATTAAAACAGCATTAATTATTCATATTCAAAATTAAAAGCGTAATTGTAATTATAAATAGGTAGGTGATTAAAGTATTCCATGTAATCTGTGACAATACTGACAATTCCTCATTTTTTAATTTAATTTTATTATGTTTTTTTATTAAAATGCTGGGGTTTACCGTTGAGTGAGCTATATAATTTGCTCACTCAACGGGTTTACTCATGAACACGAACGCGGGACAATCTAGAGAAGAAGAAGAAGAATAGATAGCTACAAGCTTAGGGGCGTGTTCAGGGATCAAATTCACATTTCTCGATTCGATAGTAGTCGACGAATTAGAAAAAGTAGGTATTACGAAATGACGAAATGTGTTGGAGTGTAACAAGGATACACGGTCGATTCGAAATCGAATTGAGGAATCAGAATCTGGGGTCTGATGAATCGCAACATAGAACAACTAAAAGAAATTGCACGGTAAATGAAAATTGTAGGGAGCAGATTCTATTCCAACTCTCTTGGCACAGGGTTTGCTTCTGTTTTTTTTTTACATATTCTGTGGTTCTTATCATTTTACATCTTATAGATATTCTGTGATTTTACAAGTACTTGGCCATAGAAAATTAAATCATTGTTAGTACTATTATTTTGTATGGTACTCGGCAATTAAATCATCAGAAAGTCAGGTTATGTTTTACAAATTATGTAAACAATATTTTGTGATTATTTTATTTTATACAAATGTTATTTGATTATGGCTGAACTGTTAAAGGCTCAAAATAGTCAACCACAACAAATTCTTTTAGCTGCTTTTTTTGAGCTGTGCGTAATCAAGGGATAAGCGTGGTTTTCTTTTATTTGTCGTTTGTTAGTACTTTCCTCAGATGTACCTGCTTCATCTAATTCCATTTCGGAACCATTACCTGTACCCTGTTCCTGATGAAGATGAAACATTCTGTGGATAAAACTGTAGCTACTGCGCAGTTACATTCGGATCTTTACTAAAAATTTCATCAACCTCGTCAAAGTATTCAAAGCTAACTTTCTTTTGGCCTGTAGCCTTTGTAGAATATTGTATTTTTTCGTCAAGTAGGTATTTAGCTTTTAAATATTTGAATTTATTTATACACTGGTCGGAAGTGTAAAATCCTATTTTTTTAGCTATCATATTGCAAACCTTCTCCTTTCTCATTGTGGTAGTCTTGAAAAGATGACTACGCGCTTTATATATATAAACTGATTCATTTTAAAATATTTTCTCGATTCCAAGAAATTCTCTCGGAATCATTTTCTTTGTCTAGGTTTACATCACTCTTATTGGAATGAGTGCTGGCTGACGGACAATTCAACTACAACGACAAAATTTATTCTGGCAAAATATTTTTTAATTCATACTACCTGTGGCCCTAATATAGGTATTAAAACTACCATAAGCAAATCAGGATAAAATATGTGATGAAATTCTATGTATTTCCTTTTTTTATAAAGAAACATGTATTTTATGTTCAATTAATAATCGTATCGACTTTACGAGAATATATTTTTAACCTCTAAATGAGACACCAACATACATTTTGTGCAAGCATGACAATTTTTATTTATCTTTCGACAAGGGTAAAAAGTTTTATGCCCGACCACGACGTCCCCTTAGAGAAATAGAAACAGAAATTTCTCACAGAAATAGAAACTGAAGAACGGAAATATATATAATATCCGCTAACGTTTCCTGTGTTTACCTATATAGTAGCTTCTAGTCATATAATACTACTATATCGCGCGTTTCCTATACATTCCCTATGTTCTTCCATTTGGTTCACTCTCTTTGTCACAGTTGGTGAAAATTTAATATATTGAGTAGAGTATTTTCCCACAAACACATTGCTCTCATATATTTCTTAAATTCCTCTAACATATAATATGTCTAATGGGTGATATACAATAACATTCCAATTTAAAATCGTCTATTCACATAAAATTGTTTAAATGCAAAAATATTAAAATATTCAATATTATAGATTTATCTTTCCTTTTTGTTGTTAGAAATATAATTTAGAAGGTCAATTGGCGTTATTATTCCTATTGGTTTTTCAATTTGCAAATTACCAGCCCCTAAAAAAAAAATAATGGTTAAAGGATTTGTAAGAAAAAAACGAATTTGGTTATGAATAGTACAAATTTTACCTTGTTTGTCTAACAGTAAAACATAAGGCTCTCTCTCTAAAATTCTCGATACCAGACCAAGACTTGCATTTTTATACACTTTCGGGTAAATCCTGGTGATAATTTTTTCGGTGTTCTCATTTGATTGAACTATTCCAGCTAGAAGTTTACTCATCAGATTCTGTAAAGTTACCATACCAACAATTTCCCTAAAATAAATCATTGTTACTTATCAATTGCTCTTAATATTGAACACATTTACCCATTACTATCAATAACAGGTATCTGATCAACGCCTAGTTTCTTCATTAGATGCAATACCCTTTCACATTTCATCATTGTAGTGGCGGTTTGCAACTTTTCCAATTCCATATTTGAAACTGGAATATCCCACCACCTAAAATACAATTGTTAGAAACAACCGTTTTCTCATTAATATAATTCTAATTAATGCTCCATACCAATTATTCTGTTTATTAACACACGGTTTAAACGATCTAGCTTCCATCCACTGATCTGATATAAATTTTGTAATATAGTTTCTAATACTGTCAGGTAGAATAACCACAACATTTTGACCCTCTTTTAGGTCTTTTGCAGCTTGTATTGTAGCAACTAATGCAGCTCCGCTGCTCGAACCTATATAAATATACGGAATTTTACAATAGTCTCTTTACGATGAGTTTTACTTATGTACTCGGTCCTCGTAAAAAATAAAGGCTACTTACCAACCAACAATCCTTCTTCTTGAATCAATCTTCTTGCCATTGGAAGAGACTCTTTATCATTTGTTTTTATCCAAATATCCACTACTGAACGATCCAGAACGGTAGGTATGAAATCGTAACCTATACCCTCCACTTCATAGAATGTTACTTCGGTGTCATTTAATTTCTCCGGCAAGGCTAAAATGGAACCTTCTGGATCCGCTGCCACAATTACTGTATTTGGAGAAATTTCTTTGAATTTTCTCCCTATACCGGCCACGGTACCTCCTGTACCTGCTCCTAGAACCTTAAATAAATTATTTCACTGAAATACATGTTTTTGGCATCATAGTGACCTACAATATGGTCATATGTAGATGGTAAATGTAGATAGAGAATGCCAGTTCAGAAAAAGCTTTTTGATAGTAAAAGGGAATAAATTTTGGTTACATTTGTGACCGAAACTTTACTTTCTCATTTCTGTATTCAATAGTGACTTTATTTTAAGTTGCATCAATTTATTTCAGATTTACCAGTGCTTGAAAATAAATAAAGAATCGAACATTCTTTATTTATTTCTTGCTTCTATTCTAATCATAAATAATAGTTTGAGGTTAGAATGGATAATATGAATGGAAAAAATAACATTTTGTGATATAAAATAAAATAAACGAAATTATCACTCAATAGATGTTGAAAGTATTAAGTTTTTTTTTTAATAATATATTCATCAACTTACTATCATATCCACCTTCTTGTCACATTGGTCATAAATCTCTTCTGCTGTGGTATCATAATGAGCCAACGGGTTGGCTGGATTTGAATACTAAAAAAAAAAAAATACATTTTACAAGGTTGTATGACATGTAAGTGGTCTCATTTTGCATAAATTTGTGTATGGATGAAATATAGAATTTATAAGTGGAGTTCTAAAAAAAAATCATAACTATGTCACAATTTGAAAAAATGTTCAGTCTTTATTCTATAAAATGTATGGTGTACCTGATCTAATATAACGGAATTTGGAATCTCCTTTTTTAATTTATGGGTTACTCCAAACATGCCTTCTGCAGAATTAGAATCTGCATTAACAGGTGTTCTGACAATTTCAGCGCCAAGTGCTGTTAAGACAGACACCTTCTCATTTGACATTTTCTCCGACATCACAATTACACATCTATAACCTAAAAAAACAAGTAGATAAAACCTTTTCAAGATTATAAACTATACCAGGTATTTTTGTTAACAGGTACTTAAAGAGCTAAAGTTAAAAGTTCATTCTAAAATTAGATTGATTATATTTTCATTTTCTTTTGACTTTCTTTCACATCAATTAAATATTTTTTTCTAATATATACCTTTTACAGCTGCAGCCAAAGCAATACCTATGCCTGTATTCCCTGAAGTAGGCTCAATAATTGTATAGCCAGGTTTTAATATCCCTTGTTGTTCGGCATCTTCTACCATTCGAAAACCAATACGGTCTTTTACTGACCCGCCAGGATTAAAAAATTCACACTTTACATCTAAAAAAATTAGGCCCACTTTATCATTTAATATCACAAAAACACTATATATATATTCTATAATTTCTAATTATAATTTAACTTGATGTTTATCTAAAACTACCGGGATATCAAAAATTATCTTGGTCAAGGGTGGTTGTGGAATGTAAAACGTGTGTCTTACTTTAAATTTTTGAATATGTTTTGTTGTGTCAGAATCTGTCAAGTCATTGTGTTGGAATTTTCTAATCCAGTTTTTGAATCATGCCTCTTACCACACAGCACAAAATTTTCATGATTGAAGCCTATTTTCGAACGGGTGCGCTAGTTAATGGAAATTGGCAATACAGTCAACGTTTGTGTTTGGACAATTTTCGAGAGCACTTCCCAAACGTGGCAATATTACCGGACAATTTTTATGTGTGCCTTACAAATTGTGTTGAAGTGTTTCGCGAAACTGGTTGTGTGACTCATAAAAAAGGTGCTGGTACACCAAGAGTTCGTACAGAAGAAGTTGTCAATGACGTTCGTCAACGTATGGAAGAGGAGCCTGCAAAACCTTTGAAATGTCTTTCTCAGGAAATTGGACTTTCTTATGGAACATGTCATAAGATTTTAAAGAAAGACTTGAACATGCAACCATATAAGATGCAAGCACATCAAACTCTTCTGCCCGCAGACCACCCCAGACGCCTTGCTTACTGCCATTGGTTTGTCAATAATTTAATGAATGACGGATCTTCTGGACTTAACTTTTTTTTCTGACGAAGCGTGGTTCCACCTTTCGGGATACATCAATTCTCAAAATATGCGAATGTGGAGCAAAGATAACCCTCATGTTTTTACTGAATCGCCACTACATGCTCAATAAATTGGTGTTTGGATGGCAGTTTCTCGCAGAAGAATAATTGGGCCAATTTTTTCGATTTCACCGTCAAGAAATATTTTGCAAGAAATAATTTGCAAGAACTGCAACAAAGAATTGTTCAGCAATGTGCAACCATAATGCCAGAAATGCTGCAAAACGCTTTTCACAGCATGAGGAGACGCGTCAACATGTGCATCGAACAAAACGGGGGACATTTCCAACAATTACTATAATTTAGTTTTTCTTGTTACTAAAACCGTTATTTCATAATTTGTAGTTCATTATTGTTTTACAACTGAAATAAATAGGTATGAAATTTGTAGGTTATTGATGATGTCAGTGTGACAGTGACATAATTATTTCAAATTTAAAGACACACGTTTTACATTCCACAACCACCCTTGACCAAGATAATTTTTGATATCCCGGTACAAAACCCTAAAAAATTATTAATATTTTAAAAAGACTAATTTTTCGTTTTCATGAAAACTGTAAAGGAATTTTTTTATTTTAAAATATAATTTAAAATTTTATTTAGAAATTAAGATATATTTTTTAATAGCACATGTTTTATCTTTTGTATTTAAAGAAACATTAAAATTTTTGTTTTAGTTATACACGGTTCAGCAAAATGTATTACCCATTTTATGTCATTAATAACAAAAAAATTATTACGTTATTTTGAATGAAAATACTTTTAAATGGAAAAGTAGGCTTTGGAAATTTTGTTACAATTGTTAACAGTTGTCAAAATGGAACTTTGGACTACACAACATCGTGTCTTTTGTGTTGAGAAATTGATTCAATTTAATTCAGTAATCGCTGTTGAAAGGTGTTTCCAACGTCATTTTAATGTCCGTCGCTGTCCTCAGCGTAAGACTATTTTGGCTTGGCGCCATAAATGGAGACAACTGGGATCTATTGTAGACAAAAATCAAGTGGAAGACCAAGAACTACCTACAATGAACGTAACAAAGAAAGGGTAAGAAATGCAGTTATTGCTAGTCCGAAAAAACCCGCTGTTAAACATGCTCCTGTCCTTGGTTTCAGTGATCAAAGCACGAGAAGAATGTTATAATACATGAATTTTCATCCATATAAGATAGCAATAGCTCAGGAAATAAATGATCAAGATAAGATTAACATACTTGAATTTTGTCGTCTAATTTGTGATGATCCCAAGGTATCGAAAATAACCTTTTCATGAGTGACGAGGCACATTTTTATCTCAATGGCAATGTAAATAAGCAAAATTCTCATTATTGGGCTCAAGAGAATCCTCGGAAAATTCATCAACGACCTTTACATTGCCCTAAAATAACTGTATGGTGTGCCATTTCACCGTCTAGAATAATTGGGCCTTATTTTTTTGAAGGGAATGGTCAGACGGTAACTGTTACCGCTGCACGCTATATTCAAATGCTGCAGACATTATTTTTACCTCAAATTGAAGAAGAAATAGGACATTACTGGTTTCAGCAAGACGGGGCAACAAGTCATACGCCGAGAATAAGGATGGACATTTTAAGAGAATCCTTTCCAAACAGACTTATTTCAAGAAATGGTACAATTCCATTGCCGGCAAGATCCCTAGATTTTTCAGCTCCGGATTATTTTCTTTGGAGCTATTTACAGCTTAAAGTGTTTGTGAATAAACCCAGAAATTTAAGAGAATTGAAATTAAACATTAGAAATGAAATCAATTCTATCCCACGTCACGTTCTTCAAAACGTTATGCAAATATTTGTTAACCATTTAGATGAATGCATTGAATGGCGATCATTTACGAAGCACTATATTTAAATCATAAAAACTACCATCTTTCTAGTTTAAAAATATGTATTAATGCATTTAATTATCTAAGTTAATAAATTTTTATAAGCTGCTTAAATTGGGTAGTTCATTTTTCCGAACCCTGTATATAATATGAAAGGATATATAGGTGTCAATTTAAAAAGTATAATTATGCGAGATAGACAATACACTGGGCCCCAACATACTTTAGTATAAATAACTGCAGCTTATAAACTTCTGTAACCATGTAAAAAAAATATCTACTTTTAGTAAAGAAAACATTATTGTTAGTATTACAGAAAATTTTCTATAAATTGATGCAATTCTTATTGCCAAAGAAATAATGTAAAATAAACATTGCACCAGAATCCAAAAGTTTTTTATTTTTAAAACAACATATCTTTCAAAGAAATTATGTAATATGTAAATATTATATTGCAAAAAAAATATACCAATTATAATTATGAAATATGATAAGAAACATTTAAGCATGTCATAGGCACTGCATAAATTATGAAACCGCAAAAAATATTCTGATACTCTGACCTTATTTTTTATGAGGGTATTTATTTTTAATGCATTCTTTAGAAATAATATTTGGTTTATCCTCCTCCTTGTACCTCCTACAAAAATGAAAAAAAAAAGTTTCTATCTAATGTACCTAATTTATTTGCACCAAAGCACTTAAAATGGGGGTATTATATTTAGATAATTAATTACCTATACAATTTTTTATTTGTTTATTGTACTTATATTGTAATAACTAGTTGGAGCAACTTTTATAATGACTAGCACATTTTTAAGGAATTATCAATTTTGTCATGTAATCATAAATTACCAACCTGCTTTTAATTTGCTGACTAATAACTAACCAGAGAATATATAATTTTTTTATTACATTAGGTATTCATTATTTTATTATAAATTTTATAATGGATTACAAGTCGACAATTCCCTAGAACTGATTCAGATTCCATTATAAACTGTATGTCTCTATACCTTTAACCCATATAATTTTTTACTACTTGCAAACTTGTAAGATGGTAGCAATTAGTTTTAAACCAACTGACAAGCACATCTGATTCATACAAAACATTTCATTACCTCCCTTGCCTTAAATAAAAACCAGACGCTTTAAATTAAAATAAAAAATCTTCGACTTCTATGATACAATTATTATTATTGTTGTTTCACAATTTTGTGTAAAGCATAAAGCAAAGATCAGGGCCACTTTGAAATTTCTATAAATGACAATATTGACAATCACATGAATTCTGACTAGCCTATGCATAACAAGCCGTAACTATATCAAATGCACCAGGACATGGGTGCCTTGAATTTATATTAACAGAATGTAGTGTGACCAAAGATATGAATATATATTTAATCTTTGGTATGACTATAAACAAAGCATGCTGGTAGTTGCAGAAACCTAAATAAAACTAGAACTATATGTAATAAAATAAACGTTTTCCAATTAGGTACGAGCCCCTTCCCATTTCAGTTGGCCCACCTACTGAAATATTAGTTTTTGGGCTAGGACCAAAGTATAATAAATACAACAGGTGGTTTTCACGCCCCTAAGTAATTAACAGATAATATCTAGTAGAAAATATCAATGTCATTGTTCTCTATTCAAATTTGTAACGAAAAGCAAAAATTTTGCAAATCCAGCACATTAACCCATGTTTGTTCTGGCACAAAGGACGTCTATAATCGAAGATGGCTGTGGAAAAACTGACGCTGTAACAATTGCTAATCCTCATATAGCTGTCAGTACGCAGTTGGTATAGCTTCAAGCACTTAAATATCTGTGTTTTTTAAAATGGGTAGAGGAAAGATTATTGATGCGAAAATTCGTTCGCTAATTATTAAGTTTTTCAATTCCGGTAAATCAAATTCAGAAATTGCAAGTTTATTAGATTTATCACGGTATAGTGTAAGAAATATAGTTAGACAATATAAAAATACCGGCTCAATTGCTACAAGTCCTCGATATATTAAAAGAAGTAAAATTACAAATGTGGATAGGCGATCGTTAAAAAGGATTATCCAGAAAAACAGACGGGCTAATTACCTTGAGCTAAGTGCTCTATGGAGTGACGCCGTTGGAAGACGAATTTCGAGATCCACAACGCACAGGGAGGCCCACAAAATGGGATTTGGCACTTACAAGGTAATTTTTCTAATAAGAATAATTGAAATAGAAAAATGAGAAGTGACAATATTTTGCTTTAGGCCAAAGAAAAGCCACTTTTAACACTCCAGCAGAAGAAAAATAGAGTAAGATGGGCAAGAGAACATAAGGATTGGACATCTCAGCAATGGCGTGCAATACAATGGAGTGATGAGGCCAGATTTGAAGTGTGTGTTGGAGACAGTCGAAGTCGCGTTATTCAACAAAAAAATGAGGCCTGTAACGCTGTCTCAAACAAAAAGTAAAATTTCCTGCATCCGTTATGGTCTGGGGAAGCATGTCATCTAAAGGAGTGGGAAAACTTCATTTTATTGACGGAATTGTAAATACCGACAAATATTTAGCCATTTTAGAGGAATCTCTCTTACCGATCGTGGCAGAATGTCTGTCATCCCGCCAAGAATTTGTGTTTCAGCAAGACGGTGCAGCATGTCATACCTCAAAGAGATCATTAAAATGGATAACTGATCATGGTATAGCACTTTTAAAATGGGTTTCCAGCAGTCCAGATTTATCACCAATTGAAACTTTGTGGCACGAGATGAAAAAGGTGCTACGAAAACAGCCTGCTAGAAATATTCCTGAGTTGAAGCAAAGACTTCAGCAAATATGGGATTCTTTTACACCAAAATTATGCCAAGACTTGGTTAACAAGATGCCCCAACGAATTGCAGCTGTAATAAAAAATAAAGGCGATGTTACCCAGTGGTAAACTTAGAAATTGTTTTGTTAGTTTTACCCTATTTGTTCCCATTTTTCTTATTTGCCTTTATTTTCTGTTAATTGTTAGTGTTCGTCGCTACATATATATTTTTTATTTTGAAAATACTATTTAAATGATAAACAAAGTTATAAATTAATGTTGTACTTTTATTTTTGCCTTCTAAAAGCGAAGTTTCTGGGAAATCTTATGGTGGGCCAACTGAAACGGGAAGGGGCTCGTACTTGAGTTATATTCTTTTAGAACTTTTTTTTATGGGAATTGATCAGAAATCTATTTTTGTCAAAGGAAAATGGCCTGTGCGTAAAAACATTTACCTACATACATGTCCAAATAATCCATATTATATTAAAATATTTTTTACTTTATTTTTCCACCATTTTTATTGTCTCAACACTTAATGATCAATTACAATTAACAAGTGATGGAAAAACAAAACATTTAATTTTAAAAATTAAATCACATAGTCTGTACCTTTGACTTTGTATTACTACTAGAACTTATTGTGTAAATTGTCTTTGCTTAAATTATTATATGTGCCTAAAATGATTTTTAATTTACTACTATTTAAAGCTACCATTTAATAATTTTTATTTTTATTATGCAATAAAATAAGGCAGATATACTACTAGTGCAATAAAGAACAATAAACTTAAACCAAAATAAATAAAAATAAATCTAAAGTAAACTTACACACATTACAGTTTAACCCGGCAGCTTTAGGTATTTTATTTAATTTTATCATAGGAGTGTTTCCAATAGCAGCAAGAACATTCGGCAATATTTTTGATGGTTGTTTCCTAAAAGGATAATTAAGCAAAAATATATTTGGTAGGTACATTATAGTCCTAAGAGTATAATTTAGAAAGGTAGTTAAATTAAAAAAAAAGCAATAAAAACCTTTCAAATCAAAAATTACTCTTATGTAACCTCTTACTTAAAGGGGCTACACCAGAAGCATATTTTACCATGTCGAGAATTGGTTTTGATCTCTATACCACAATGTAATCCAAAATTGTGACATCACACAACCACAAGAGCTCAATTTCAAAGCCCTTGTGGGCTCTATGGGCCATAAGACTTCCTTATCCAACACACATTATTAAGCATTAGATGTAGGTAGATATATAGACACAACTTATCGCAAAGTCAGGCAATACTTTATCCTAATTTTGAAAGCGTGATTGAGCCATAAGGTACTCTATTTAGCACTGTAAAACCCAATATATTTGTATTTCTTCAATTTATTCTTTTTACTTTGCTACCTCGATTACAACAATTAGGGTTGTCGGAAATTCCAATTTTGGTGTAATCCTACATTTTATTAAATGTCCTGTGTCCCACTTCATTTAAAAAAATATTGATTCTATTGAATTTCATATAAAAGCAAATTTTTTTTTAATTTTGATTAGCATGTAGATATAGGAAGTCGGTATGTGGTTTAAGAGGTGCAGACCTAAACTTAAAGCAAGTTAATACCTATTAATAGGGAAATATTAATCTATGCTTAACATTTATTTTTCAACTACATTGTGATAATAAGACACTGTCTATAAAAAAGCAGGTTTTCTTAAAATTTTTAATATCTTCAGTTCACTGTTCAAGATTTTCATAGGTACCTACGAGTTTTTGGAGCTATTAATAATTTATAATGTTTGGATAGGAAAATAAATTGTTTTTTACAACATATTAAGCCTGATTATTTTATAATGGAATATTTAAATTTAAATACCTATCTTTTAAAGTACTTTGTTTAAAAACATAATATTTAGGAACCCAACTCATGGACTTGGGATTATTTCCAAAAAAATTTAAAAAAAAATTAGTACCTAGGTACTTACAGCAATTTTATATAACTTAAATCAGAATATTATTTAGTTTTTAGACAGAATAGTACCACCTTCTACATTGACCCTTATAAGGAGATTATCTAGTCTAGGAGGTGCCGGTCAGTAGTAACTACTTAGATATATAAAAAAACTCATTTTTTGAAATTATATAAAAATGGGCAATATAATACCTACCATTCTCTTGTACTGTGTGGTGTTGTTTCCCTCTTACAATTTCTTGTCCAGGTACATTTTGATTTTTTATCTGGTAAACCAAAATTATCATTTAAGGGGGACCAAAATGTTAGGTTACAATGGCTTGTTTTTAAACGTTTTGAATTTCCATTATCATTTCTTCCACAAGTAATCTCAGTCTCGCTCATTGTACTAAACACCACAACAAACTAAACACGTGAATACAAAATTACACACACACAAAACTCTTTTTGTTTTGTGCAATCGCAAGCCGCAAAATATTACTTGTCTGCTTGCTACTTGCTACCACAGAAGCCTATATAAGACCATAAAGAAAGAATATTACTTTATGTATAAGACTTATCTATAAGACTTGCTACTGCTAAACTGCTACCACAGCATGATACAAGTGATACAACATACAACTACACAGATATGCCAATCCGCATAGTGACGTCACTTACGAGGAAAAAACAATTGATAAACACGAAAATAATTATATCACTGCCCATAAGAATTTTCGCATCGCATTACCTTTTTTCCCTCACGAATGACGTCATGCGCAAACAAACGAAAGTTATGAGCATATCTGTGTAGTTGTATGATACAACTACACAGATATGCTCATAACTTTCGTTTGTTTGCGCATGACGTCATTCGTGAGGGAAAAAAGGTAATGCGATGCGAAAATTCTTATGGGCAGTGATATAATTATTTTCGTGTTTATCAATTGTTTTTTCCTCGTATCTGTGTAGTTGTATCCATGATACAACTACACAGATATGCTCATAACTTTCGTTTGTTTGCGCATGACGTCATTCGTGAGGGAAAAAAAGGTAATGCGATGCGAAAATTCTTTTGGACAGTGATATAATTATTTTCGTGTTTATCAATTGTTTTTTCCTCGTAACTGACGTCACTATGCGGATTGGCATATCTGTGTAGTTGTATCATGGTTGTATCATGTACCACAGTATAATGCTAAAGAAACATTATACTGTGCTGCTACTACAGCACAGCATTATATCATGACAGCACAGCATATAAAACTTGTCTGTGTATAAGACATATGCCGTCATATGCCGTGACTATAGTATGTAGAAGAGAGGTTCTATTCTACCTCTCTTGTATGTAGTAGGGATGCGCGATTTAAATATAACATCGATTTTTTTTTCACTGAATCGAGATCGGATTGCACAAGTTAGTTCAGTTAGTTGCACTCTCTTTTCTCTTATCAAGGTTCTCTTATGTCCATTCTCCATTGACATTTGACAGCTTATTTTATTATTTATCAACAACTGACAATAGAATTATTCCTGATTACACCAATGTTAAATTTCATAAAATAATAAATGCTTAAAAAATTACGTAAAATTTTGATATTTACATTTGAAATTTGGGAAAGCGAAATAGGTAACCGATCTCTTTAAAAATCGATCTTTTGCATTACGATTTTTGAGGAATCGATCCCAAGCCACCCGATCTGAATCGATATATTTTGCAGAAAATATATCGATGAACGTGACAACGTGAGCCCTCCAAGGACAAGGAAGTTGTCTTTGACCCTCCTCCGACCTCCGACCCCTGCCCACCCACTAAGCATTTGCCACATGCCATTTACCACCATCATAGACTAGATTTACCAAATATTCTCAGAATTGGGGGATGTTTTGAGCATAAAAATAGCTTCAAAATGAGTTATTATACTCAACTTCCATTTCCATTTAAAAAAATATTCCTATTGCGCGCCCAGCTTGAGCTAATCGACATTCAGAACTGTTATCTGTCATTGATGTGTCAAATGGTTTCAAAAAATGCAGGGCCCGGATTCTGATTCTACGATACGATTTCAATAACGATACGACTAGTGATGGGAAGACCCAAGGATTGTTAACTGTTAACAGGATTGCTCGATCGCTCAATTTTGTCATCCGCCTTTGTGACGTCATCGAAGATCCATGTAATCGAATTGTCAAAATATACCTATTTTGTGTTTATTATATTTCACATTTGCAAGAGAATTTTCGTATTTGAATGATTATTAATATTATTATTTATTAAAGTTTGTAATAACAGTATAAAGTGTACCTATTTCTACAAGTTCGAGATCTTTGGATCTTTGATGACGTCACAATTATGGATTACATTGTAGTATAGGGATCGAGCAATCCTGTAAACAGTTAACAATCCTTGGGGAAGACCCGCTTATTTTAGAGATTCGGATCATCCGGGTCAATCATCAAAATGACCCGTTCATGATGACCCGTTCATATGAACGATTTGAACGGAAGAGCCATTGTGTATGTAGTATGTACCCAAGGATTGTTAACTGTTTACGTTAACAATCCTTGGTATGTACCGACATTCCGGTCTTCGTACTAGTTCGTATTATTACGAGTTATTATGATTAAAAAATGATTAATGTATTCATTCGCTTTTGTCGGCATTTCGGTTCGCGCTGCACAGACACAGACAAACCATATTTGGAGTATCTGTTCCTCCACTGTAAACATTTTATGACTTGTATATTGATTTATGTTCTCATTTTATTACATGTTTATTACTGCGACGGCGTGTGTCGGGTCGGTAATGAACGATAGGGTCACACAACGTGAACGAAACGTTCACGGATCTTTTAAAAGACCCGGTCATTATGAACGGGTCGTTCGTGAACGACACATCACTAGATACGACCCCAGTTTTCGATATCGTCAGTATGATTGTGTTTAAAATGATTCCGGTTCACTATCGTTTCGATACCCAATTTAAACGCGAAAAAATAGAGATTCTGTTGGCAACACTGCGGTTTAGGATTGATTTTTGACATGTATTAACCTTACTTTGTTTTGTTTTGTTCACTTAAAAGTTTATAATTATATAAAAATCCGACCAAATACATATTTGATCAGAGATATAAAACGACAACCGTGAATCGTGGTAACTCTAAACTGGTTCATGATAATATATTTTATTTATGAAAAGTGTAAGTGCTAATAAATTCGTCTTTAATTATAGAACTTATTAATCTTGTTATCATGTTATCTATATTTAATGAACGAGCTCGATGGCACCATGATACAACTACACTGATATGCTCATAACTTGACCAAATTTCGTTTGTTCTGCGCACGACGTCGTTCTTGATGCTAAAATGGCGAAAATTCAAATGCGTTACTGTCAACGTGACTGTCAGTGATATAATTATTTTCGTGTTTGTCAATTGTATTCCCGTATTATTATAATTGTGAGGTCCGAGCCGAGGGTTATCAAGTTGTCATTTTTATATTATAGGGTGGTGTTTATTTACAGTAGTGCTTCTTATTATCTCTTCAAATTATAAAATTTAGGCTAGAATTATATTCGGTAGGTAGATCGGTACACAGAATGCGGTTTGAATTAAAATAAGAAAGATTGATATTAATCAACTATTATTTTAGTTTCCCTGTATGAATCGTGTATTATAATTCCATAATCGACGTTTCTTTTATATTGTTATCTTTGTTTACAAGTATTTTATTTAATTTTGTATCAAAACTGACGTCACGCTCATCGATAGACCACGCCCCCATGCGCATAGGCATATCAGTGTAGTTTTATCACAAGTATAAAGATATATAATACTTGTGGTTTTATCATGGATGGCACGTTGATCACAATGAAAGACGATGGCAAAATAGGAGACTAATTGACAACTAACAACCCATTTGATTTGCCTGAACGAAGGTTTATCGAATTGTTTCGTTTAAATAAACAGTTGAAGAGTTAGCAGTAGAGTTTACAAATTTTCCTGCTGCTAAACTTTTATACTCTTCTACGAAATTAATAAAAATTAATAAAAATTTCCCAATGTATATCCTGCATTTTAAAGGACATTGTAACTAAAGGCACAGTATAATGCTAAAGGTGTTGTCTTTGCTAAATGATTATGCTCCACACCACAAAACAAAAAGAATTTTATGCTCTTTTATATCAATGTACATATAAATTTACCTATCACAACTTATATTTATTTGTATAAAATCACCACCGTATTAGACAAAGATGCTATCGTTTACGCTGGACGACACCTCCAAAGCTATCGACCATTTTTAGGTTAGATTACTCGATAGTCGAGGAGTCGATTTCCAAAGAGAATCGCTATTTGTACGATTCGATATAGTATCACTGTCATATCGTCATTACACAATGATCACAATATACCATTGAATTTAATTTAAATTGAATGCAATATACCCAGCAGCTCAAAAATTAGAGCGGGGGGGACGGACTTTATGTCCTCACCCTCACCGTATACATACCGCATAGGGCTGTAAACCTCTCATTTTTGGAACACCCTGCATAAATGATAAATGTCAATATAAAAATGTATCATGTATCCCACTTCAAATAAAAATCGACATGTCCTTCATAGATTATAGATAGCTAATGTCCTTCTCCTAGCAAAATGGTAACCAATCCTTTGTCCTTTGACAAATAACAGAGGATGACACTTTTCGTTGACTCGACTCACCTTGTTATCTCTTTAAACAAGGCTGACAGGTCTAGGTCCTACCAAAAAGAATTATTAGTTTATTCTTACATAATATATTCTTCGGTTTATTCTTATTGGCACTACCTATTAGTGGAATATAGGTATATCTAACCCAAGGATTTTTATATCTAATCAACCTAACATCGCCAATCCCTCGTCCATGCTTCAGTGTGTAAGCACAATATAAGGTTTGCATTGGTTTGCATGCATATTATAAACTCTATATTTGTATCATGGATTAGGCGATTTATACTCGTATATAAAATAAGCCTTCAATAAGTTAATCAGACTTCAATTTGTCTGTTCTGTCATTAGTCATAGGAACTTTAAAATATTTGTGTTACGACACATATAAATAAATTTATTTAGTATACAAAAAATATATGTAGCAATAAAACAAGCACCTTAAAACTGACAAATGTTCCTAAACAGGATACAGGAAATAATCAGTCCTCCTCCAATATACAATTTTCAACCATTTGCTTCAAATTAGGATTTTCCATAGCAGCAGCTATTCGTTCCTTGTCATTTATTTGTTTATTAACTGCAAAAATAATATGCACTGATTAGAATAAAAAACGAATTATAATAAAAAACTATCTCAAACTGAAAAATGCAGATAATTATTATTAAATCGAAAACACATCTGTTTTTTGTTGCCGTTTTAAAAATATCTATTTTTGTCACTTATCAAAACATTCTGCATACATCGAAGTATGCAGAATACCTAGCAGCAGCCTTATGTTGTACCGGGATATCAAAAATTATCTTGGTCAAGGGTGGTTGTGGAATGTAAAACGTGTGTCTTACTTTAAATTTTTGAATATGTTTTGTTGTGTCAGAATCTGTCAAGTCATTGTGCTGAAATTTTCTAATCCAGTTTTTGAATCATGCCTCTTACCACACAGAACAAAATTTTCATGATTGAAGCCTATTTTCGAACGGGTGCACTAGTTAATGGAAATTGGCAATACAGTCAACGTTTGTGTTTGGACACTTTTCGAGAGCATTCCCCAAACGTGGCAATATTACCGGACAATTTTTATGCGTGCCTTACAAATTGTGTTGAAGTGTTTCGCGAAACTGGTTGTGTGACTCATAAAAAAGGTGCTGGTAGACCAAGAGTTCGTACAGAAGAAGTTGTCAATGACGTTCGTCAACGTATGGAAGAGGAGCCTGCAAAACCTTTGAAACGTCTTTCTCAGGAAATTGGACTTTCTTATGGGGCATGTCATAAGATTTTAAAGAAAGACTTGAACATGCATCCATATAAGATGCAAGCACATCAAGCTCTTCTGCCCGCAGACCACCCCAGACGCCTTGCTTACTGCCATTGGTTTGTCAATAATTTAATGAATGACGATCTTCTGGACTTCTTTCTGGACTTTTTTTTCTGACGAAGCGTGGTTCCACTTTTCGGGATACATCAATTCTCAAAATATGCGAATGGGAAGCAATGATAACCCTCATGTTTTTACTGAATCGCCACTACATGCTCAAAAAATCGGTGTTTGGATGGCAGTTTCTCGCAGAAGAATAATTGGGCCAATTTTTTTCGATTTCACCGTCAACGCAGAAAGGTACAGACACAACTTTTTGGCTGAATTTGTGCAACAGTTAAACGATGATGAACTTCGGTACGGTTATTTGCAGCAAGACGGTGCAACAGCACCTACTACATACTACACGAGAAAATATTGCTTTCCTCCGCGAGTTTTTTGATAACCGGCTGATAAGTTTGCATACCGAAGTTGAGTTTCCTCCGAGATCACCTTGTTTGACAATTATGGACTATTTTATATTTCCTTAATTAAAAACCAAATTTTCGCAACTCTGGTAAATAATTTGCAAGAACTGCAACAAAGAATTGTTCAGCAATGTGCAACCATAACGCCAGAAATGCTGCAAAACGCTTTTCACAGCATGAGGAGGCGCGTCAACTTATGCATCGAACAAAACGGGGGACATTTCCAACAATTACTGTAATTTAGTTTTTCTTGTTACTAAAACCGTTATTTCATAATTTGTAGTTCATTATTGTTTTACAACTGAAATAAATAGGTATGAAATTTGTAGGTTATTGATGATGTCAGTGTGACAGTGACATAATTATTTCAAATTTAAAGTAAGACACACGTTTTACATTCCACAACCACCCTTGACCAAGATAATTTTTGATATCCCGGTATTAAATACAAGCTGGAGCATCAAATCTACTTTTCTGCATTAAGCATAATTTTATCATTTTCATATTAATATGATTAATCATGTCATCATGTTTATTATCATTTTAGTAACCATTTAATGCCTGAAAAAAGATATTTGTCAGTGCGGAAATTTGTGTGAATCTACTGGGTGGTATCGAAAATTGGACACACATTTGTCTATTATTCCTTTTAGGTCAGATCTTCATTCTTCAGAAAATGTTAATTATTTACTGGATTTTAATTAAAAACTCAAAACAGTTTTCTGTTGAAATTTATGAGGAATGTCCAGAAGTACAATTTCTAAATGTACTTTAATTTACCTGCAACCAAAGCGGCTGATGACAGATTTTTGAATCTGGATTAGTGCAGCAAAAATTGTAAAATTTTCTGTATAGACGATAGAATAACAAAATATTAATATAATATAGGTAGGTAACTTACTTTCATGTTCAGTTGTATGTGCCCCTTCTTTTATAAATATATCTAATTTTATTGGGCAAGGCATATTACGTTCCAACTTTATTCGTATACATAAACCTATCAATGTTGCTAATGAACAATGTGGTACAGTGGGATTAAATTCTACCCTTACTACATTTATTTTTCCAGAAGTTGGTTTTTTAACCTAGAAAAAGTGATTTAGCACAAAGTACTAAGTAAAAAGTAGCTAATAAAATACTTTGATTCCATCTTCATACACCACATTAAGGTCTTCAAGTGTATTAGGCTTCTCGGGATCTTTTATTGTTCTTATTAAATCTAAAATAACAAGCAGTATGAATATTGATCATTGTTGACCTGTAAATATTTTACCATAAACTGAATCCTTTAATTCCAAACTATCTTTAAAAACATCATTTATTTTCTCCGGACTTTCTTTATCTGAAAATTTTTTTCGGAAAAATGATAATAGCATTTTTAATATACATACGTATTAATTCTTATTCAATCAGCTGAGAAGCTAACCTTCAAACATAACTAAAACTAATTTAATTCAGCTCGGCTCCTCCTCCACTTTATCATTTGATCGGCATAATCGTAGGTAATAATAAGGTATTTACTTATTTTTATGACCCTATTGAATATATTTTGTGTTTATGACCTCTTATTGTATTTTAGAACGTAGATTTTTTCACCTTGGATTCGTATAAATATAACACTAAACACTCTCTTCACTAAATACTACTGACACAAAAAATGTTTGCCAGGTCTTTTGCTTTTATCAGAATGGATCATTGATGATAATAATAAAATTACTCTATGATATAAGGATACTGATACGTAGATCACAAAAATAGGTAGTTATGTAGATAGGTACTCATAAATAAATGTACATAGGTACAGTACATACAGTGAGTCCCAGAAGTAATGTCTAAATTCATTTAAAATCCAGCGGTGTGTTTTTTGGAAAAACGCTCGGACCTGTCGAATTTTTATTTTTTAATGCGGTTTTTTTATGCTAAATTCATGTATACAGGGTAACCCAAAAATAAGTTACGACGACCAACTTTATTTTTTCAAATGAAAAGACCTATTTTTTATTTAATTTTTTAATTCTACATTGAATTCTAAGTCTGTTTCATGCAAGGATTTTTAACTTATATTGAAAAATCCTTATGTTTCATGTACCATAATATGTCTCAACTGTTTTTGAAATATTGACAGGTGAATATATTGATATGTTGCAACTTTGACACCCTGTAAAATCTAAGTGGTTTGAGATCAAGCAAAACGCTTTACACAAGCCTACCTTAAGTTTCCATAAGCTATCGTTTGACACTAATTTCAGATTTAACCAGAAATAAAAATTTTTCGATAAAAATTAATCTCTTGGTTAAATCTGAAATTAGTGTCAAAATTTAGTAATTACAAATTAGTTTATTCTCGTTAGTGAGACCTGCTGTTACAAAAATCACATCCCTCAATCTTTATGAGAGATATAATCTTACAAAGACATAAAATTGACACTTGATTTTGAAAATTGAATTGATATTAAACGTTTTAGATCAGATGTTACCGATTTCCAAGTTTATATCTATGTACAAACGTCATTTACTCACCTATTAGGTGCTTTTACCAGTTCAAACATTTAGTTCATACTTTTATTGGATTTTCAAATCTCAAAAAGCTATTTTTAATGTTTACTATATAATTATAAATAGGTATATAAATAAAAAATGGAAATAATCGAATGTTTCTCATGATTCTGTGATAACTCCTATTATTGCACCTGCTGCATCCTTTTGAAGAACTTATACAGTATTTGTAAACAGAGGTATAAATAACATTACTGCTTTAAAAAAGGGGTCCAACTATAATGATATGCATACTGGTTTCTGGAATTGAATTTTACGAGTCTGATGTTGATATTACTTGACAATATTTTTTAAAATAAGTGACAATTTTGATTTTCCTTCATTGATCCTTCATGATCATGTGAAATGATTATGCTATTGCAAAAGGTTATTAAAACAACGAAAAAGTAAATATATAGTTTAATATTTAAAATTTACCAAAATAATCAAAAAATTAATTTAACCATAATTAACTACACTTTGAACAATAATTATTATATATATATACATGATACAAAGCAAACCAAAGCCATCTGTTACGGCAACTATAGGTTCATTCCTGCAGAAGAAACTGTTTGAAAATTCAAGCCAGCTTAAAAACGTCTTTTAATATATCATCTGCCTCATGAAATTTCAAACAATTTATACCTACTGCTAGATTAGTCCTAAATACGCATTACGATTGTTATACTTTAAGATTTTTATTTCTTATGTTTAAAATATTCAGGGTGCTGAAATGTATGCTTTAACTTTGGTGACTTTTTTAGTATTCTTACGAGGCCCAAGCTTCTAACTCCTTCATGTCATCGTCATCATCAACTTTTTCTGAAAAAATTAAATATTAAAACTTATGCACGTTGCACATTCAGTAAAATGATAATGGTGTTTCACTGTTTTTATTATATTTAATGCTGTGTTATTATTTACTCTGTGATATTACTTTTGTCAGCAGTGCATGTAGAAAATATTTTATCCCATTATATAAAAATATATCAAGGGTAGGGTTTCAGTTATTAGTTTTGCTGTTAAATATGTATGAGACAAATACAGCAATTTGGTCATTTAACCAAAACCATCGCCACAGTATACTGAAACTAGTAGTCTGACGACTATCTGGAGTTTTGTCTGAAGTTCACAATCGAGGCATCACTTTTGCCACCGTGTGCAGATGCAGGACTTATGGGCCCAGCTTTCTGACTGTTTGTGTAAGTGATATTAGTATTTTGCGCCAACTTGTATCTTTATTACCAGGCATGCAATATACATTGTCTGTACTTCTGGTAATAGAAAATATTTCTAAAGCAGCATACTGTAGGCAACATTTTGAAATGTGAAAGGGGGTTTAATTTGAGCTTACTACTGAACCTGTAAATTGTCCTACGAAACTGAAGGTAAGGAACAAGATCACAAAATTTATAACACAAGTGGCTTAATAACTAAATTAATATTCATGACTAAATAAATTCATGGCAGATAACTTGATCATGAATCAAACAATATACATCATGAATATATTTCATAAACAAGCAAATGGATGGATGAAGAATTAAGTAATAGGAATAAGTGCAAATATTTAATAAATCAATCAATTCATCAGTTATTTTTTAGTTTGACACAAACGAAATATTTTAATACTATGATCTTATTTGACAATTTAAATTAAAAATTATAACAAAATAAACTTAAAATACATTTTGTTAAATATATGATTAAACTATTAATAGAGTATATAGTAAATATATTAAATTTTGTATGCAGATTTGATCATTTACGGTACTTTGATGTCTCCTAGCTTGTATATTTTTTCATTGGTTATTATTTTATTATATCCTGGATTATTGCATAATATACAGGTTCGATCGCAATTAAAATGATTTAATTCAATATCCCTTGCACGGTTGATGAAACTAAAGTGAGTATGCAAAAGTATGGAAAATTGATTTTATAACAGTTTTACGGAAATTCAGAATGAGTAATTAATTCATCGATGGATTAATCGATAAGGAGTAAATAATTTGCAAGATGTTCATCAACTCAAGAAATACTCAATGAATTACTCACTCAAGAAATTAAACTCAAGAAATTAAATATTATAGTTAGAAAAAAAAAGAATAAATTGCTGTACTTTTTTTGTAAGCAATTTAATGCTATTTAATTTTGGTTATGGGCTATTTTTTCACTGTTAATACATAACGAGCTGTATGCATAAAATCCTTTTTCCAAAAACTGGGCATTCCTTACCTATAATTTTCTGGGACATTCTACATGTTCAATAGTAAACTAGTTTGACATTATTATTAATGTCAAACTACTTTTAATCTTATTGGACTTTGCTAAGACAACGACTCCACACTGTATTGGTGTTTGCCAATTCCAGTAGTAGTTGGAGGCAATCCCAAACAACCTTTGAACTAATTTTGTTTGAGTTCAAAGCTTTTATAGCAGCTTGACTATCGGAGAATATATATCGTAGGTTTATGCGTGTACCCCCTCCTCAGATTCTCGGCCAAACACATCATTATTGCAAAAATGTCTGCTTGAAATATCATAAGATAAGTAATGTAATGGCATAGTATAATGGTAAAGCAATTTGGCAACGTAAACCTGTAAACATATTATGAATGATCACAAGCAAGAGCAACTTTTCTCTAATTTAACTGATTTTTTATATCTTACAGTTTCAGAGACAGCAATAGTGACACATACTATTTAGGACATCCTGTATATAATTAATGTTGATTAGAATGTTGCGTGCGATGTGAAATATTGATTTGACTACCCATTTATTTCAACATGCAACTTCTTGTCATATCTTGTCATACATTTTCATTTTAAATTTTACGTCAAGCACTTCACGAATATATTTTACAACAAAAGCAATTGACGTACGAACTAGTAGGTACTTATTGCATTTAGTTTTATCGCACACATACATTTAGGTTAGCTTTATTCAGGACATTCATGTCATTCATCCACTATTTTAATATTTCGTTAAACAAAGTTACTTTTCAAATCTTACATCGCGTGATATTAAGAGTTTAACAACATCATTATACTCACTCGCCGCAGGCTTGACTGGTTTAGCAACGGCTCCTGTTGGCACTGCTGGCAATTCTGTGGGGCCAGGCACTTTAAGCAAATCTTCTTCTAATCCCTCCTGTTCCAATTCTTCCAACTCTTTTTCAAGTTCATCTTCGTCTAAGTCATCAGTAAATCCTACAGGGTTGCTTATAGCATTTGAAATTTCATTTGCTATATCATGTTGTTCAGCAATATCATCCATAATGTCATGAACATTATCAACATCCCTAGAATATTATGAATATTGAAGTCAATATAATATATAATTATATCGAATTAGGCAAGTGAATTTTAGTTTTCTATTATTTCTCTCTGAATATATCTAACTATTTATACTTTTTATTTCAGATTTTATAACATAAAATGGTATTACTATAAAGGTAAACTAATAAAAATGTGTTCTGATAAGATTTGAAAATCATATAAGTATCTGATATCTTCTATATTGACACTATGACAGTGTTTCTATAATTTCTCTATAACTAATTCTTTTCTCTATAATGATTACTCACAAGTCCTTATGGGCTGCCTTAAGAGCATCTGCTGCATTTTTCATGGAATTCAATACAGCTGTGTTCGTGTTAGCTCCTTCTAAGGCTTCCCTTTGCATTTCTATCGTTGTAAGAGTTCCATCAATTTGTTGTAAATTTTTCTCCAACCGTTTCTTCTTTTTAAGGGCTTGAAGTGCAACTACAAAAACATATTTGACGATAAACCTGAACGCTACAATATTTAATCAAAAATATCTGTGGTGTCTTTTACCTCTTTTATTTTTAGAAGCATTTTTCTTTGCTACTAACAGGTATTCATCTATTTTCTTTTCTAGGAAATCTTGTTTTTTCAGCAACATATCTTCAGTTTCCCTAAGTTTTTGTATAGCTTCCCCAGTGGTGGGCCCCTCATCATCCTTTTTGCCACCAAAAAGTTTTCCGAAGAAACTCATTTTATGTTATTATGCCAAATCTAAAAAACTGAAAGATTAGTCACCTTTAAAATAATAATTTTGTCGAACCCACATACTTCTAGAACCACGGACTTTTTGACAATCTTGACAACCAATCATAGATAACAACCAATAACCAATCACAAAATATAATAAAATAATAGCTCTATTCTGTGGGTTTTATTCCAACTCTCTTGTTCTAACTATCGTGGTTCTGTCATTCCTTGGGTACCAAAGATAATAAACTATTCTTTGATACTACGTTACCCCATAAGCTGTTTCTCCAAAAAACACTGAAGGACAAAAAATATAGTGCTATACTCTTTCAGAGCCCCTTTGATTTGTGCAATTGTCAGTGTACTGATTTTCGCGATGTTGTCAAATATACACCGTATAAGTCACCTCTTTTTAATATAACAAATTGCAACTCTTTTCTCCGAAGGTGGCGCTGCAGATACACCAAACTATAAGACTCTAACCCATATATATTATATATGCTCTAACCAAGGAGCTGAGGTCAAATTAAGAAATCCGTGTCAAATCAGGAATCAGAATCTGGGCTCTGCTTAGAAAAATCCATATGGAGAAATCGTAAAACGATTTTATTTGTAAAGACGCATCTACGTAACGCATACTGAAGGACATTACTGTTTTGCTAAACTTCATAAAAATAAAATCTAGCAGAGATCGTATCGAAGCGCAAGAATCGTAAATGAAAACAAGTAAAATTCGGAGGTTGTGCATTGCATAATAAAAAACCAGCCTCTGAAATTTTGACCAACGGGTAATTCCTAGAAAAAGGAAAACATATGATGCCATTTCAACGTGTAGTCATGTCGTAGCTCACAGATTAACTGTAACCACAGTATAATGCTAAAGAAAACTGTGCTCTAATTAGGTATATAGCGAACTAGCGAAATCGAACGAAGATTAGTAGGAGCACAGTATAATGCTTTCTTTAGGAACCTACGTCGCTTTCGTTTCCCACCTGTGAGATTAGCATGAGATTAGTTTACTTTTCCTTTCGTTCACTAGATTCCTACAAACTTAGACGAACATACTTGATTTATTCGTTCTTGCCATAGGAATACTCACAAAACAGAAAAAGAGGAATACTATTACCGGATCCAAAAGGATTTTGTAAAATCCTTTTGGATAGAGGCCAATATAATCCGAAAACACCACGGCGACGGCGCCGACAATACGCGATTCTTGCTAAGCAATACGCTACCTACTGGCGGTAACCACAACTAACAAATGGGGTATTGGTTCAGTTTTGCGTATGTATGTCTATTGTGAATTTTGAAATATCCGTTGTTATATTAGTTAATTGCTTTGATTAGATATGAATCATTATTGTTGTGAGCGTCATTGTTCCTCTTGTACAAAGAAAAACCCCGAGATCAGTTTCATACTTTTCCAAAAGCGGGAAAATCTGAAGCTATCGCGGAAATTATAAGTTGGGCATTAAAGAGTTACAGGAGACAAGTATGGATAAAGAAGCTAAAGAACGCAAAGTAGAGTGTGTGCTCTTTACCTTTCTCCAAGAATTACTATTTACATAAAGGTATGTTATGCTGTATGTCCAATAAAGAACCTGGTTTAAAGTTCTCGACAACAAATCTTTGATGAATAAAATTTCAAACGTCAGTGTCAGAGACCGTAAGTTAGTATAGGTTACTGCCATTTTGTCGCTTCGATCTTAAAATCAATCGCGTATAACAGAGGCAACCGCAGCTCAAACTACTTTGATATTTGCCGCCGTGGCTCAGTGACCTCGTCCTTTTAAATAGGATATTGGCGTTGTTGCGAAGTTTCACCAAATTACCTATTTAACGAAAGGAATATTTTTATATATTCTATATATTAGGTACGCATAATGTACTGCGGATCTTGCGGACTCTTATATCTTCTATTTCACATAGTACCGGATTACCGGATAGATACAGCTATTAAAGTTCTTTCCTAACCAAAATCAAAATTCAGTATAAGAATCTCGATGTTCCAGTCACTATTTCTCTTAAGGTTGGTTATGTTGCCTTACCACCACCATCGACAAATAAAGTTGCTGAAGTTCGACTTGACAATAGGATTTAGTAATTTTAAAAATTCGGGTATTTAACAGGCAAAATTTTCAAATACCTAGTACAAGAGTAGTCCGTCACTTTCTGGAATAATCCCGAAAGTAATGTAATCATTTTAATTTTCAGAACTTCAAAATTATTCACGCATTTGATTTCTACGATGTAAAATCGTATAATTTCTGTTACTCTTCTATATCTTTTGCGACTTGGAACGGAGTATGGACCAGTTAGTATTGCATTGCAAGGCATTATTATTATGCCTTGTAGTGGACCTGTATTGTAATGCTTTATTGCGGCATACATATTTTAACCAATGACATTACTGAATAATTTCATAGTGCAGAAATAGAATTAATGAGTATTCTATAACTAATTTTACTTCCATAAAACAACTAAAAATATTAAGTTAAACAATTAGATTTAGTTACTGTACTAAACTTAATTGAAAATTGGGTTAAAAAATATATGATTAGGAATATAGTACAATATATGCATTTTTTCTATCTGTTCAGCACATACATTCCTTTTTAATATAATTATCAAAATCTGCTAAAACTTTTTGCATGTCTGTATATCCAGCATAGTTGCAGGCTTCGTCAAAAGTCAACCACTTGTAATCTTGATGTTCGTCAGATAACTTGATCTTAGCATTTGGATTTATTAATTCAGCCAGCCAATATATTACAGTCTTTGGTCTGCCTTTAACTTCATAATTTAAAATTTTTTTACAATCTTCAAATATCTTTAAGTCATTCTCCACGAGTCCCGATTCTTCCTTCGTTTCACGAAGTGCTGTTACCATCTCTGTTTCACCTGGATCTGCATGTCCTTAAGATTTACACATAATGAATTTAAATAACCTCAACCTTATTAAATATACGATCTTACCTTTGGGTGGTGTCCAATGGTGAATTCCATAGGAGGTTTGTAATAAGAGAAATTCACTTTTTCCGCACATTTTACGAAATATAACAAATCCTGCAGCAGTTTTCTTGCTCATGATGGCATTTATTGACAAAACCACAAAATGTATACAGAGCCAGTTTGTTAATAAAATAATAACATAGAAAATGTAGTATATTTTCTATGAATAATAATTATATGAATTATACGCGAGTCCTCAGTTATATTTTTAGGTTATTTTACTTTTACTTGTTTACTGACTGTCAAAATATGATGAAGAATTTTTTAAACCAAGGAATTTATATACATATTCCTTGCATAAAACAGCCAACATGAGTCAACCTATGATATACATTTTGTAGAAATAAATTTTGTCAATAAAAATTTAAGGAAATAAGATAAGAATAGCATAGATAACATATAGATAAGCCTTAGGATAATTTGTGCTATAGGTATGGAAGGGTAGTTCTGTGAAGACAAGCTGGTTAATATTTTATGAGATGTGTTTATGGTTATTATCACCTAAATTTTGAAATATAGGGACTTATTTAAAAAACAAAAATTAAAAATCAATATACATAAAATATTCAATAGAAATTCTCACTCTTCTATCAGACAGCCTTTTCCCCACATTTGATTACTTTACTTCACAAATTACTGAGACATTTGTTTCAGTAATTTGTGCTTTACTTGTAATGGTATTCTAATCATTTCCAACAATTCATTTTAAAACAACTGATTCATGTTATTTAAAAGGATTACGTACCGTTCAACAATCCAGAGTAAAATAGGGTCAATGTACCGGTTAGCCAGCTACCCCCAATTCTCAGACAATTTGAGCAAAATGCCTTTACAATAAGAACTAACTATAATCTGTGCTTTCTTGGTCACGTTACCCCTATCATTTTTTATTACCATGTTTTAACACAAACAAAAGGAGCCTAATAAAATCAAATATATCCACTAACTACAATTCTTGATTACTAGTGCGGCACTACGAGGGAAATAAGTCTGTAGTTTTATTGAAACAGTGGTATAAGGTATTTTTAGTTTATCATTAAGTCAAAATATATTGAATTGCAGTTCTAAGCATGCAAAATTATATTAATATCCATTTATATAGAAATTATGAGGTGGCTGCGGAGCCAGTTTTCTGAACTCCAGTGTTCGAGAAAGGGTTCAGAAGAAAGGGAATGCATTTATTTTTCTCTCGTATTAGGGATTCTAGGTATATTAATTGTTTCTATTACTGTAATGTTAACAATTAGGCAAGATATATATCTTGCCTACCAAGTAACTATATAGTTACTTGTTTACGGACACCTAAATTTAAAAAACGGTAAGTTTGAATTAAGTAAATTTGTGTTCGACAAACAGTATTTCACATTCCATTTTTCGGATATCCAAGATTGCCTACGCCTTTTTAGTTAATAAATCGATATTGGGTGTTTTCAGATACCAACTCGAAAAAATATAAAAATTAAGCCTAAAACTATTCGCCTACCCAGAAGTAAAACTTAAACTCGCATTATCAAATATGATAGAAGGTAAAAAATGTTTTCATACCCAAGGCCGACAACCAGCCCTAGCCCTGTCTGATAAAAATAACCCTTGTTCGTAAATGGGTGAAAAGTACACTACATTCATTTTTTTACTGTATTTATTAATTTGCATTCAGCTTATTGTAATCGCTTCAGCAATGTTAGACATTGTAAAGTTATGAAATAAAACATAGGGGTCATGATTCGCTGTATTTATGCATTTGATATATACCGAAGTGGACGGCAGCAGGCAAGAACCCTAAACAGAGGTTCTTGGACAACAGGCACATTCACCCTACCTACTTGTTTTATGATACATGCACCTTTACATTCGTTCTTTCTATAGTGATTATTTTATTAATTCTGTTTAATGTTAGTCAAGCAACCCAAATCCTTTATGAAGGACTTTGGCTTCAGCAAGAGAAATTGGTTTTAACGTAAATCCTTCTAATCGAGGTTCATACTCAAGATCACGGAGTTTATGTACCTTCTCTTTAATTTCTCTGTGTAAATTACTGAGATCCTCTTCTGCTTTTGAAATTTCTATAATATAAAGTATTTATTTATAATAGAAAATTCTACATAATGTTTGTTTACCAGTTCGTAAAATATTTTTGCATTCAGTTGAAGGTCTTTCAATATACACTGTTCCCATTTGAAGCCACGTTTTTCTGTCTTCAGTTTCTTCTATTGCTCGTAAAGCCTCTCTAAACTTATTTTGTGCATTTGCTATATGCATTTTTGTTTCTTTGGCAGTTAGTATTTCTTGAGCTAGAGTTTCTACTTCATGTAGATATTTGTAAGATTTCTGAGTTTCTAAGTCTTGCAAAACAGACATATTCATTTATTGATATACTGATTAATAAATATTGTCGTTCTACAAATATTTCTAAATAATGAAATAATAAAATGCACGTTATTTATTTCCGAGTTCCGAGTAAGAATTTCTTGAAAAATAAATTTAAATGTACACAAAGCATAAAATAATCAAAATATATAACCTAACCACAAAAAAACAGAATGTATATAACCATTGAGGACGAGTTCGAGTCGACGCTCAGATTGGTCAGAGTTCATTTATTGCGTTTTATTCACAACTCTGCTTCTCGTTTGCGGTTTGCGTTCGAGTCGAGTCAGAGTGCGTAATCTGAGCGTGCTCTTATTTCTCCGAGCTTAATGTGGAGATCTCAAAGCATGAGGGTTTTGTAACCTCACTTTTGATCTGTATTTGAAGAAAAGACAGAGGTAGTGATCATATCATTTTGAAAAAACATTTCCACTGCAATACATAAAGCCGATTTAAATCCATTATGTATTAATGGTGACTGGTAAGTGGCGGCCGCAAAAATAAATATCCAGGAATCCAGGGCACTAATCAAATACTTTAAAATTACAGTATTTAACTATATACGGTTAGCGATGGTGTGTGCCAGGATCAGGATACGATAAATTCAAATTCAAAAAACAAGTTATTTATGGTTTAAATTAACTCATTTCACCCGTACATCAAAAGAAACTACAAATTTTACACGAATTTATAAGATTGTGGTTATGATCACATATCACTTTTGACAGGCGGCATCCACACAGCGTTCGAGATAGATTGCTTGTAGTTGTATCATGGCTATCCCCAAAACACTTTGCTCATGACGTCATAATACTCCGCTCGCTCTGTCGAGTGTTGACTCGAACTCACCCTGAAAATATAGTACACAATAGGTCCATTCGTTTGCTCGAAATTCCTTTCGTTTATCACAGGGCAGTGTGGTGTGCACTAAAAACAAAAACTACAACCAGTGGCTTATATCCAAGGATTTTGCTTATATCAACGTACATAAGGAAGGTGTAGGGTCTGGTGTCGTTTAGGTACCACCGAATTAACAATTTTTCCAAGTAGAATTGTGTAGTGTATTGAGAAAAGAACATGTTTAAGCAAAAAAATCGGAGGATGAGCTGTAATTTTAAAAGAAATAAATGAAACAAATTTGCGGGATTGGAGAGTGAAAAGGGGTGCTGGGTGGGTAAAAAGAGTAATGTAAAGGTGAATTATGGGAGAAATGTGAAAGTAGAGAGTAAATTTTCAAGAAAAACTAGTTTGTATTGTAATATATTGCATATTTTTGTAAACATTTTTTAACATAACCTCACTTTTTTCTTGAATGGTAGAAATGGAAATTAGAATTTTTAAAATATTTAAAAAAAAAATCTTGACCAAGTGCTAACCTTACGTAGAAGTTGATGAAGGCAGAGGGATGGGGTTTAAAATATTAAAAAAAAAATCTTAACCAGGAGCTAACCTTATACAAAGTTGATGTAGGAGGAATAGGATAGAAGATAGAAGTAAGACATAGATTTGTTTGTATCATGATTTGTAGGAAATTTGTTTTATATTAAAAGTTGTATGTAACACATAAACTACAGCAGCGAGGCAGAAAAATGACGCTCAAAGGCTCAAATAGTACAATTGAAATCAATCGGAAATTATCGATAATTGCCGAATAAGTTCTGTCATTGTGGAAAAGTTATGTTACATGGTTAAAATTGACAAATATGGTGGATTATGTGAAGGCTGTGGGTGATTTTCATATATATATATACCTATATGGTGATTTTATTGGAAAAGTAACAATTTATTTAAAAATATTGAGTAAATGAAATGCAATCGCCCTCGCATAAATGGTTTTGTATGTGTCCAAGGAATAAAGTGATGTTTGAAAGTAATGTGAAAAAGTAAGTAATTTCGTGGTACCTAAACGACCTAGTGTAGTACACTCTGGTGCAAACTACACTAGCCGGCAATCGAACAGACCTATATTTTCTATGTATATAACCATAAAACACAAAGAATTTAATATAACCAAACAAGACAAGCGAACCTGCGTAAACGCAATAATCATGAAAGTGAAAGTACCATACATTCTGTGGTATCATCATATGTAAAAGACCACCAAACCAAAAGAACGATACGGACTAAAAAGAGGAATCTGAGGCAATTACCGAACGCAACTGTATTTCTCTTTATCCTGTGCTTGTACTTCTAATCATGATACAAGTATCATGCTTCTAATTCTATAGGTTTGTTCCTGCATAGAATCTCTGATAAATCCCTGACAGTCAGGGATTGTTATTTAATGCGCATGTCTGATCTTAGATTAGTTTCTGTTTTTGCTGGAACACCGGATTTTTAGAGAACTTAATTGCAGAAGAAGAAGAGTGCAATAAACAATAACCAAATAATTTTTTAACCTATAAATTATGAAGGAATATCATCCGTTTTTGACAAATAATTATTGTTTGTTGAGTTATTATATTAATAATAGACGTCGTACAATAATTGAGGTGAAATTTGGTAAATGGTTATGGTTAAAGCGCATTGCGCATGCACCGGACTATGAGTTTCCGAAGAATCAGTGAACTTTTCAAACTATCAGCAAACTGCCCTGACTCAAGCTGGAACAGAGGACAAGAAATCCTGGACTGTCGTTCGGCTCTTGTTGGAACGCTTAGATTTGTAATGCGCATGCTTCTGACAGTTACTGACAGTTTTGGACTCCTGCAGGAACAAACCTTATATTTTGTGCTTGTTCTCTTAATAAAGTTACCAGATAGTTGTTCTGTGGTAACTGCGTTTCTATTTTTAGATGTAATATGTTCGACAGTCTTTGACAAACAATGTATGTTCATTCTTTTTCTGTTTTGTGATGTTCATAATATGTCATTAGGTCTGTGGTTTGTGTTCTTTGACTCTGACTTGTGAAATGAGTGCTAACGTGGTTCCAGGTGTTGAAAACTTAAATATAAATACCAACGAAAAGGCATGCATAATCCTTTATTAATATTTTGTTAATATGTTAAGAATATTAAGTTCTCAAAGAGTTATTATTGTTCCGGCGTTTCGACATTCCTATGGAACGTTGGTTTGTAATTCTGCTTATTTTATTTACCTGTGTTTTACCTGGTATTCCACAATGATGCAATAGTTAATAGTAGAGGATATTTGATTTGTAATTTAAGATTTATTTCGTTTATAATCCTATAGACAAATTATCTGTATTTTTCTATTATACAGGCCAAAATGAAAAAGAATAAGCAAAACACTGGAGAAGGTGATAAATCAAATGTGAAAGAACTGTGTCCACCTCCTGGTTATATTGAGGAAAGATTAGCATTATGGAATAAACTTAAAGCTCAATATGATGTTGAACTATCCAGTAAACCTGAAAAATCAATTAAGGTAGCATTACCTGACGGTAAAGTCGTTGAAGCAGTTGCATGGAAGACCACTGCTTATGATATTGCTAGAGGAATCAGGTATAAGGAATGATGTAATAATTTATTCATACTTTTAAAACTGAAAACTATAAGCACTGGGTTAAGGTAGGATACCTACCTTAATGTTTATAGCTTTGAAATGGTAGATTTAATTGTCAATATAATTGTAAAATAAAATTTACACACCTGAATCGTTTTTGGTATTTAGGCAAATTAAACTAAGGGGCATATTATTAATTAACTTTATGATTTCCTACATTTTTATTTCTTTTAGCCAAGGTTTGGCTGATAATGCAGTAATCTCGAAAGTTAATGGGATAGTGTGGGATCTCGACAGGCCATTAGAAAATGACTGTACCCTTGAATTATTAAAATTTGATGATCCGGAAGCGCAAGCAGTATTTTGGCATTCAACTGCACACATCCTTGGTGAGGCAATGGAAAGAATATATGGTGGGTGTCTTTGTTATGGCCCTCCAATTGACAATGGATTTTATTATGACATGTTTCTTGATGATAAAGGGGTAAGGACTGCAGCAGATCAATAAACAAGGAGTAAAACACGTATTATATTTAACCACTAAATTTTTAGATTTCACAAACTGATTTTCCAGCAGTAGAAAGTTTCATGAAAAACATTGTTAAAGAAAAGCAGTCATTTGAGAGGCTTGAAATGAAAAAAGAAGACTTATTAGAAATGTTCAAGTATAATCCTTTCAAAGTTCGAATTTTAAATGAAAAGGTTGATACCCCTACCACCACTGTGTACAGGTGTGGTTCCCTCATTGATCTCTGTAGAGGCCCACATGTAAGACACACTGGAAAAATTAAGGCATTGAAGCTTACAAAGGTAAAATTGAATTCAAACTTTAATGTCATTTACTTAGAACAAACCCATTTATGCCTGTATTAATAGTCGTAACTCAAGTTCAGCTGAAGTGCGACTTCAGGGAGCAAGACTCAAGATCAGAGTCGAGCTCAAGTCCCGGTCTGTTCAATAATTGAAACTTCGATCAAACTTGTATAAGTTTTCATCAAGTTCGGTTGACTAGTGGTTTTTCGTATCTTTAATGTGGCTATTCTGTATACGAATGCAAAAATCTGATGTCTGTCGTCAAATTGGTTACTACTTCTTTATATTCAGTGGTGATTGGCGGGTAAAATTACTATTTTAAGGTTAGTTATTCTGTGTATTTTGTGGTTATACATGAGTTGTCTCTTTATATGTTTGTATTTTGTATTTGTAGTAGCGATTTAAAAGAGACATTTGTGTTGGAAACAGAGTTGTTTTATGGTAAATCTGTGTTTTGAGTATTTATGAGGTAAGCTAAAAAAAATTGTAATGTGTTGTGTATTAATATTACTGTATTGTAACTGTACTGTACTGTACTGTAATGTTAATGTTACAGAAAATGGAGAGAAAAGCTTATACAGAGCGAGAGCAAATTATATTAGCTACATTAATAAAAGAAAAAGGTTCACTTATTGAATGTAAAAAAACCGATAATAGCACTTTGGCAATAAAAAACCAGGTTTGGGAGGAGGTGACAAAGAACTATAATATTCAGCCCGAGGTGAACACAAAACGAACATCTCAACAATTAAAAAAATTATGGGCCAATTTAAAGCAAAGGTAAATAATTTTTATAGTTGCAGTTAGATAAGTAGGTATTATGTTGTATATTATTTGTATACTGACGTAAAATTGCTTCTGTAATAATAGTCTTTGTATAATATTGTATTAAAACTTTTGGTAGGAAGAGAATAAAGAACACTAGAGCCAGGCATGAGATGCTGGCAACAGGAGGAGGACTTCCAGATAAAAAAGAAGACGATCCTGTTTTATTAATCGTTGATGATGCAGCACCGTATGCAGATGTGGAATTAACATCTACTTATATTTGGGACTCAACGGCGGTGTATGAAAATGCAACGACAGTTTGTGCAAGTCAAGGTTTGTTCAGTTTTTTCTGATACCTACCTATTTATTAAATTATTGACCACATACTCGTATATAGGACGTATAATCGTATAAAATATAATACATAGTTTTCATTGCAGACTCTGTAGAAGGCAATGTGGAGGTGAATGATAATGAAATAACTTTAACAGGGAATATACAAACACCTTCAAAAAAATTCAAGTTTTCTTTGGGAAACAACGAAGAAGAATTTGAGGCAATTCCGAGCACCTCAAAAATGGAGGTGAGAGTAGTCGATACCTCACAAGCACCATCAACACCCAGCTCATCACAAGGAGGACCGACATCCAGTACATCCAGTACACAACGTGTACCATCTTCTTTAAAACCAAATTTAAAACGATGTAAAAAATATTCCACGCAAACTTCAAAAAATCAAACAGTCCTAGAAGAAGAAGGAATATTAAGGGTACAAAAAATAAGGGAAGCAATAAAGCAACAGAAGGAATTGCATAATTTAAGAATGCTTGTAATAAAAGAAGAATTGGCTGCAGCCGAAGCGAAAAGAAAACTGGAAGAAGCTAAGTTAGACGAGTATAAAAAATCTTTAAATTAATGTCTATTTTATGTAAACACATGTTATTTTATTCTTAATAAAATAAAGATAGCTTTTGTAATAAAATAGATTCTATTATAGTAATTTCTATACAAGGTGTCCCATCGAAAACGAGCCGCCAATAACTTTGGCAATACACCACATATGAAACTAAAAAGTAATAAAACTAAAGTTCCCAAGATTTCTTTATTATAGGTACCTATATATTGTATCATGTATCATAAAATTTAAAAAACATTGATAAAATAAGTTGCAAAATTTGTCTCTTAATTGATATACATTGAATTCTAGTGTTTTTTATTTCGAGCAGTGTTCAAGCAGAGTTTTATTTTACCATACATTAATAATCTTCGGATGTGTACTTTACACTATGATAGGTAAGGAATTACAAATGAAGTTGAATATGTATACCTGTATATTATGTAATAAGTTCTCTAAAAATGCTGCGTAATAAATTGTCGTCTAAATTCTAAACCAATGTTATGTTGAACATTATACGCATTTACGTTATCCTGTATACCCCTTTCTACTGGAGCCCCATCAGCAAACCCGATATCTTCATTCTGAAGAATACTTATATTATGCAACACAGCACAAGCACATATGATTGCACTAGTTGTCTCCAGTTTGGTTCTAAGTACCCGGCTAAGGCACGGAAATCTTCGTTTCCATAAGCCAAACACTCTTTCAACCAGGTTTCTAGTACTCTTATGAGCTCTATTATAGTTTTCCTCTTGTTCATTAGTAGGCTGAAGTAATGGTGTCAATAAATATGGACGACATGGATATCCATTGTCTCCAAGTAATAGGCCTCGAATATGTCTGTGTTCCAACTCCACTCTCGCTGAACTTCGGTCAAATATCACACTGTCATGAGTTGATCCAGGATGCCGTACAACAATATTCATAATTTCCATCCTAGGACCTGCTATAACCTAAAATTAAAATTATAGCATTACCAATATAACGTTATAAGCTTATATGATATGAGTAGCTTAAAAATTTTAAATCATACCTGAACATTCAAGGAAAAATAGCCTTTTCGGTTCCTAAAAACTTCACCATTGTCACCTCCGGGATTTTGTATAGGAATGTGTGTGCAGTCTATACACCCAGCTACAGAAGGGAACTGGTACATTTCATAAAACCTCATAATATTAGCCCTCTGCTCATTTTCAACATGAGGAAAACTGATGTAACGCCCCAAGTTCTGTGCTATCTTAATAGATACTTTTTTTACTATATTTGATATGGTACCTTGACACAGAGAACGTATATCACCAGTAACCAGCTACAAAAAAAGTCAACAATTATTATATGTTAAACATTAAAAAAAATGTACCCACCTGAAACTCTCCTGTGCCATAAAATGATAATGCTGCTAGCAATTGATTTATGGGACTAATAGGTAAACCTCTATTATTTCGTATAACATATCCCTCAGATACTAAAGGTAATAGAATATTTCTCACACATTCTTTACTAAAGCGATAGCGACGTTTAAATTCTATTTCAGAATAAAATTCAAAGGGGCTTGGTATGTCTCGTATATAACGCTTGGGTAAACGGCCAACAATTTCATTTTCAACCAGTTCCTCTTGAACAATGTCAAAAAATTCATAATAACCATCTAAATCCATATTATGATTCTTATTAACTACCTACATTTATATTTTAAATGCTATTGCAGAAGAAATAAAATCATAAAATGTCCACTTGACAAATGTATTATAGAAGCACAAAAGCTAGGTTAAGTGTGTGTCATTTTATTGTTTACCTTCCCAAGACGATCTTAAGCACATCTCAAGACCACTCTCGACCTAACTTGAGTATAAGATTCACTTAAGTCCTCATATTTTCTTGAGAATGTTCTATTGAACATAAATTGCTGTCCCAAGTCATACTTGCGCAGAGTCTGACTCAAGAAATGTCTATTAATACGGGCATTAGATGGTTTATTTATCCAAATCTATAAAAGATACATAAGGTTCCATTTAAAATAAGAGAGTTGTCTGCTTCTAGTAGAACGAAAGTAATAAAATATGCCAATTTTTTTTCAATTGATATAACAACAAATGGCCAGAACTAAATTTTCAGTTAGATACCTTAACAGTTTCAAAGTTATGTCTACTATCAACTTGTTGCCAACTTGGAAAATCCTTTGTAAAAGAGTGACACTCGCGGTTAACCATAGACATTGTAAAAATAGAACAGTTATGTGAGAACTGAAGATTTTCAAATCCAGAGATTATAGAGAAGACGTAACTGGTAATATTACTAGAATTTTTATTTTCTATTTGTACTTACGGTTCCAATACTTCCCAATCCAAAAATGCTGAATTAAGTTTTCAGGTTAATCCTTGACGTATGCGTTATTTGTTATTTTTTGTCTGGGTATGGGTATATATACAGCTGTTAAGTTATCATATCTCAACTTTTTGCTCTATTTCACAATTATTATCTAGCCACTTGTTATTGAATACCTTAATCTATTGTTATATGATTTTGGTACCGATAAACATTGAATTTCTTGAGGAAAAAATATCTATAAATATAATAAATAAAGTGTATTAAGTATAGGGATACCGATACCCGTTAATTTTACTACCCGGGTACCCGTTTTCAATACCCGGTATTTACCCGCTACCCATTAATAACCCGGTATACCCGTTATTTACCCGTTACCCGCTATTTATCTATTACGCGATATCAACCTATAGCATCCAACATAGCAAATATTTTCCAATTCATATCATATTTTATATCGCCAAACCTGCGCCAACGCAAAACGGCAAAAAAACAAGTTGTCATATGAATATGAGTGACATAGAGGGCGACCGAGTGCAGGTACTTAGAGGGTTATTGGGTATTTAACGGATTATCGGGTTTTTAACGGGTTATCGGGTCCTAAAATTGGAACCGGGTAGCGAGTCGTTATCGGGTACCCGGGTACCCGTCGTCATCCTTAATTAAGTACAAAGCGCAAACATTAAAATACTCAAGTACTTATACTGCGATTGAGAATTAAGCAAAGTGCAATGACCGAAAAAAGAGTAGATCTGTGTTGTCACATTTATTTCTAAAGTATTCTTATTTAAAACAGGAAACGTATTAATAACCTTATTTACCCATTTTTTTACTTGTCTTTAACGTCCCTTTCCCTTATCCCTATTGTACTTTATTAGAGCAAACACAATGTTTTCAAAATTTCCCTCTGTAAATACCTCAACATCATTAGCTGAAAACTAGCCAATGGAATGTTAGCACAGTGTGGCGAGCACCTTACAACTGACAAAATGATAGTTAGGAATCAGCGATCCAGTTTATTTTAAGAAATCCGTGGATAATATCAAGGAATTTCCGAATTTCTGGC
This sequence comes from Pogonocherus hispidulus, assembly GCA_963924545.1. Classification (NCBI taxonomy): domain Eukaryota; kingdom Metazoa; phylum Arthropoda; class Insecta; order Coleoptera; family Cerambycidae; genus Pogonocherus; species Pogonocherus hispidulus. The sequence continues at coordinate 10,632,494 of OZ004693.1, read as the reverse complement.
AACTGCGAAAGCCGTAAAGTTGACGACAAGCTGTTCATCCTTATTTAACATACATATTCTTGCATTTTCGCTTTCTTTTTTTCTGAGCTTCAACGACGTTGATTGGTCGAATCAGGAACCAATGGGAACCAACAAGCGACTGCGCTCGAGTTCTGGGGAAGCAGTGGCGTGATATTGGGTTATTTCGCGCGTTTCTTAACGGTAAAAATTTGTGGTTAAATTATCAGTGTATTTATTCTTTGTGTCAGTGTTATACTTATTTGTGTTAGTTAAAAAAGTAGATATGCATATGCTAGAAGTATTCTATAGAATAGTATACGAGTATATATTAACTGAAATGTGCCCAATGGTAAAACAGAATGCGCACGCCCATGCTTCACCGTATTTTACCAGATCGGCGAGGTCATTCCATTTTGCTTAATTCTGAATCGCACTTTAGTAAAACAGTATTTGGCACCACAAACATCATTAGTAAGTAGCAGATGTTTACAAATTTTTTCCGAGAGGCTTCTCTATGAAAGAGGAACAGATAGAAAATAGTATATTATGGTACTTGCGGGGTTATTATACTAATTGTCTTAAACTGAAGACAAAAAAACAGGCTAATTCGTTTTAAGCCACAAAAATTATAGACGTCTTGTATTACACTATTATTCCTGTAAGACCGTCTATAATTAACATGGACTTAAAGAAGTTTGCCCCCACAATATGGCAACGTCACATTCATTCATATTTTTAGTTGGAAGAGGAGGAAGAAAACATAATCTAACCAGTTTAAAAGGAATCCAACCTTAAAATTTGTGCATTCAAAAAGAAAAACAAGTTATGTGTTTATATAAAAATATACACAAGTGTTTATATTTTTGAACTGAATTGAAAATGGAATCACAAAATCCTTGCCCCACAACCCTTTGGTAACATCCATGAGACACCAATCGAAGGGTTACTAAAATGTATATTTTACATATTATATTTTATATTACTCATTAAGAAATTTTAGCTTCATTTATTTTACTCGCCTTTACTTGTGGAGCTAATCCATCAGATCTGTAAACCCAAAGCCTGAGGGTCAATCTATTTATTAAATATCGTGCACTGTCCTTGTCTACACGAAAAAGGCGCTGAAATTCTAAGGCCCTCACAAAAGGATTATTGTTGTCTCTTAAATGTCTCCTGTACACGTTTAATTCCCTTATATCATATCTTCGCATTTCGTGTTCAACAAAAAATAGCAAATGAGGCACAAAAGCCATATTTTACTCTAAATGCAAAAATACAGAAAACAATTATGTCTGACACAAATGTACGACACGGTCTTAAACTAGTTTAGGGCACCTTCGCAGGTGGCTCAAAATAGGAGCTAAAGAAATGTCTCGCATTTTACACCAATTTGTGGACAAAGTCATTAGTATAATTCTAAAATATCGGATGTGACTAGAAAATCGGCGTGAAGTTAACTATAAGACATAGTTATGTCCAAAAGCCCATACTTAAGACGTCTTAAAGATTAGTATAATAACCCTGCAGGAGTAGAAGGGAAATATTATATGTTGAATCAAGAAGCTTACACAGCCGAGACGTTAACCAAGGCTGTGTAAACTGGGCGAAACACATAACAAGCTTTATACTCCGAGTGACATATATTATTTTTTCCTCAAGCGTCAACATTAAAACTATTTCTTACATATTCAAGGATATATTTTTATTTATTATGCATTACTTATCCGATAAGGATAATGCTTGTAACTTTTAAATCCTGAAGGTCGCAGATTAGGGTTCAGTAATAAAAAATTCTATAATATTATACTTTGTACTATAGGTATACTACATATTTACCTGTTTCTTGATTGAAAAGCAAATATTCTAAAATGGTGTTGCCAAATGATTATAAATTGTTTCAACGTTTGAAGCAAAAATAAATTCATTCGGATTTGGTGTGAAGTTTAATTTAATAAAATACAATAAACAAGAAAACTAAATCATTTATTTTAGAGTATACTATAGAGTATATATTAGACTAATGAAAAATGAAAGTTCCACTTTTGTAATTCCAATGTTTACACTTTCAATATTATGTTTAGAGTTCGAGTACTTATTGGGAAGGAAAGGCCGATGCTGAAACTCTACAGAGAGTTTATGGCATAAGTTTCCCAGACACAAAACAGTTAAAGGAATGGCAGCAGTTCCAGGAGGAAGCTGCGAAGCGTGACCATAGAAAAATCGGAAAGGTAAATTGAATAACCATTTTTGTAAGATTTAAATTAATCGTTTTATTTTTTTATCTGTTTGATCAGGAGCAAGAGTTGTTCTTTTTCCACGAGCTTTCGCCTGGTTCTTGTTTTTTCCAACCGAGAGGCGCTCATATATACAACACTCTTATAAATTTTATAAAGAAAGAATATAGGAAACGTGGCTTCCAAGAAGTAATTTCGCCTAACATATTCAATGCAAAGTTATGGCAAACCTCTGGTCATTGGGCGCACTACTCTGTAAGAAATATACATTTCATATTTGCTGTTTATTCATTATCTACTTTTAGGAGAATATGTTTTCGTTTGATGTAGAAAAAGACAAATTTGCCTTAAAACCCATGAATTGTCCTGGACACTGGTAATTATTTCATTTTACTTTGTTTCTAATCTTCATAAGTAAAAGTTCTCTAAAAAAGGAAATTCTTAATGAATTTTGCACGGTTAATATCATTCGATTATTTTTACAATTTTACAGTGTTTAGTTTTAACAGTTTGTGATTTCCTCATTATCGTTGTGAAAAAAATATTGTTAATTTTCCGGGAAATTATAATTCGGAAAATTATATTTTTTTTTTGGCTGTTCACTAGAATGCCTAACTGAAACTAGGTAATTTCCCTACTTTCAGTTAGGTACTGTAATAAAATTTTACAACAAAAAATGTACATCCTTTTCATTTGTACGCAGAAATATCATTAATTTCCTATTTCTCAGTGAAAAATGTTCATATAAAACGGTTGTTTCAGAATTATGATATGAAACAGGTACCGGCATATCAAAAATTATCTTGGTCAAGGGTGGTTGTGGAATGTAAAACGTGTGTCTTACTTTAAATTTGAAATAATTATGTCACTGTCACACTGACATCATCAATAACCTACAAATTTCATACCTATTTATTTCAGTTGTAAAACAATAATGAACTACAAATTATGAAATAACAGTTTTAGTAACAAGAAAAACTAAATTACAGTAATTGTTGGAAATGTCCCCCGTTTTGTTCGATGCACAAGTTGATGCGCCTCCTCATGCTGTGAAAAGCGTTTTGCAGCATTTCTGGCCTTATGGTTGCACATTGCTGAACAATTCTTTGTTGCAGTTCTTGCAAATTATTTACCGAAGTTGCGAAAATCTTGGTTTTTAAGTAAGGAAATATAAAATAGTCCAAAGTGATCTCGGAGGAAACTCAACTTCTGTATGCAAACTTATCAGCCGGTCATCAAAAAACTCGCGGAGGAAAGCAATATTTTCTCGTGTAGTATGTGCTGTTGCACCGTCATGCTGGAAATAACCGTACCGAAGTTCATCATTGTTTAACTGTTGCACAAATTCAGCCAAAAAGTTGTGTCTGTACCTTTCTGCGTTGATGGTGAAATCGAAAAAAATTAGCCCAATTATTCTTCTGCGAGAAACTGCCATCGAAACACCAATTTTTTGAGCATGTAGTGGCAATTCAGTAAAAACATGAGGGTTATCATTGCTCCACATTCGCATATTTTGAGAATTAATGTATCCCGAAAGGTGGAACCACGCTTCGTCAGAAAAAAAAGTTAAGTCCAGAAGATCATCATTCATTAAATTATTGACAAACCAATGGCACTAAGCAAGGCGTCTGAGGTGGTTTGCGGGCAGAAGAGCTTGATGTGCTTGCCTCTTATATGGATGCATGTTCAAGTCTTTCTTTAAAATCTTATGACATGTTCCATAAGAAGGTCCAATTTCCTGAGAAAGACAGGTTTTGCAGGCTCCTCTTCAATACGTTGACGAACGTCATTGACAACTTCTTCTGTACGAACTCTTGGTCTACCAGCACCTTTTTTATGAGTCACACAACCAGTTTCGCGAAACACTTCAACAGAATTTGTAAGGCACGCATAAAAATTGTCCGGTAATATTGCCACGTTTGGGGAAGTGCTCTCGAAAATTGTCCAAACACAAACGTTGACTGTATTGCCAATTTCCATTAACTAGCGCACCCGTTCGAAAATAGGCTTGAATCATGAAAATTTTGTGCTGTGTGGTAAGAGGCATGATTCAAAAACTGGATTAGAAAATTTCAGCACAATGACTTGACAGATTCTGACAACAAAACATATTCAAAAATTTAAAGTGAGACGCACGTTTTACATTCCACAACCACCCTTGACCAAGATAATTTTTGATATCCCGGTATTAAAAAAGGCAATAAGCTGAAACGTAACATGCACATTTCAATAATCATAATAAATTAACCATCAGAAGAGAAAATTAACAGTGTGTTTCTTCTAGTTTAATATTTGATAATCGTACACGTTCCTGGAGAGAATTGCCACTTAGGTTGGCCGATTTCGGAGTGCTGCACAGAAACGAGCTTTCAGGTGCCCTGACAGGTCTGACCAGAGTCAGACGGTTCCAGCAAGACGATGCGCACATCTTCTGTGCACCCGAACAGATTAGGCAGGAGATTAGTAGCTGTCTGAACTTCTTGAATCACGTGTACTCAATCCTCGGATTTACCTTCAACCTGGTACTGTCTACCAGGCCGGAAAAGTACCTTGGTGATATCAAAATGTGGGATGATGCTGAAAAGGTAATGTTGATTGTTGAATGCAAGTTAAACTACTTGCTGAAAATATATTCAAAATATTTTTAGGCCCTAGAAGAGAGCTTGGTTGCTTTCGGAGAACCCTGGAAATTGAATCCTGGGGACGGAGCTTTTTACGGTCCTAAAATAGACATAACTATTCAGGATGCGTTGAAAAGATCACATCAATGTGCCACCATTCAGCTAGATTTCCAGTTACCTATTAGATTTAATTTGTCGTATATAAGGTATGTATTACTTCTGAAAAAATGAATTGAAAAATAAAAAATCTGAGAAATTAATTCACAAGTACATATTTTTAATTGTGATTGTTGGGAAACCGAATGTGTACTGGGACATTTTTCATGTAGTTAGGCACTTTCAGTCCGAAACACATCCCAACTACATACATGCATTTGCATGTATGCATGCATGCGTTTGATTCACTAATCTATACGCAGCTTTGTGTTGGAGTTGTCCCAAACTCTGCCACTTTAAATAATTCAATATATCTGCAGTTGTGTAAACATTTCTGCTGTTACAATTAATTTCATACACCCATATTAATAATAATCACAATAACATCAAGTTTACTAATGACCACTAACCGCATTCTTAAATCAATCAAATTAGTTCATATTAATAATTAAATATTAGCCGTTTTCTTTTGCACCTGATTTCGAGATCATGATTTGATATGAGCCAATCACGCTCCTTTGTTTTTTAAATTCACGAATAGCATTGCAGATATTCACGATTCAGAAATCAGGTGCAAAAGAAAACGGCTAATGATAGACAAATAACTAACAGCATGCTAAATAAGAAGTTAATGTGACAACATCTCATTCTATACATTGAGCTAATTTCACTGCAATAAATCTAACCTGCATTTACAAACATTTACGCAAAGTGACAAGACTGACAAGTGTCTTGTGTCAAGACTGTTTTGTGTTAATAAGCAATTTAGCAGATTTAGCTTTTCAACATGGGGGAGTATCTCAAAGAACCACATTTTTAAAAAATGTTGTGAAATTAGAAATTATCTGTGCATTTAGATAGGTACGTTTTTCTTTGGACAAACATGAAATAGCAAATCGAAGCGTTTAATAAAACATCCTCGAGTAAAGTATGTTTATATATTTTTTTAAGTAATTACGTTTTTGCATTTTGCCAATGTAAAATTTGAATTCATGGTAAATTCGCCAATTTTTACCTTATCCTTATCACAATCGTTATACTGAGCACGCGCAGTGTCAAAAATTATATTCTTTTTGAAACTGCACATGCTCAGAATAACGATTGTGATAAGGATAAGGTAAAAATTGGCGGACGTTTTTCTTTGGACAAACATGAAATAACAAATAGAAGTGCTGAAATAGTGCTTTAATAAAACATCCTTAAGTGAAGTGCGTTTATATATTTTTTTAACTAATTACCTACGTTTTTGTATTTTGCTAATGTAAAATTTAGATTCATGGTAAATCTGCCTTTGATAAGCATTAACTTTGCCTTTTATAATAGGGAGATTTTGAACACCTTAAATTTTTACCTTATCGTTATCGCAATCGTTATACTGAGCACGCGCAGTGTCAAAAATGATACTCTTTTTGGAACTGCACATGCTCAGAATAACGATAACGACGTGCTAAAATTTAAGGGGTTCAAAAACTCCCTAATGAATTCGGTAAGTAACCATGCCATAATTAAATTTTATACAATTATTGAGGTTACTGACATATAAATACAAAACAATTCACATTAAATTATTTAAGATTTCAGAGGGAAAATAAAAACTGCTGCCATCTTTGTCAAACTTTTAGGTTAACTTTAACTTATTGTAAAACATACCCAAACTGATAACTAGTGATTTAACATCATTCTAGAGTTAAAATGCATTTAAATGGTATTATTAATGCACTTTTCACTAATTACGTTCTAATCAGGTCTTAGAACATTCTAAGTTTTATTATTAATAAGGCTGATACGATTTAAGTTATGGATTTTGTCGACTGGTGATTTGTGCGAGCACTAGCTAGCAGTTGAGGTTCACTTTTTTGAGTTATAAGTTGCAAGAAAAATGCCGACTTCCGTCATCAATCATGAACTGCGCAGAATCCGTACCAGACCGAATCCTTCATTTCCAGTCTTTAAAATATCACAAAACTTGTTTAAGACTTTTCCATTCTATAGTCTTTATTTCTGTGTATTTATCATATCACAACTTTGTCTATGAATTAAAGCATAATAATATTTTGTGATGATAATAATAATAATAATAGCAATATTTTGTAATTTTTTAAGCGACAACTACTTAAACAGAACACAAAAACTATTTACTTTAAATAACAATGTCATTGCATGACAGGTGACTGACAGTTTGTGACAGATATTTTGAAGTAAACAGTGCGACCAGTTGTGCTAAATTTGTACTAATTTCATTTGTTCTCTTTTGTACGTTTATATGTGACCATTTTCAATATCTCAGGGTTCGGTCTCTGCACTTCTATTTACACTTCATGATGTCCAACATGAAGTATGTTTATGCTTCATACCCATTGGCTATTGGCATGAATTATGTACAGTGTCTTGAATCTCACCTACACAGCCTTATATCTTCCTTATTTATTTTGAGTATTATTATTTATACTAGTAATTATATTTTTTAAAATTTCAACTCTTCAACCTGTCCTCAGTAGGTCGTTATCGATAAAATAAATTTCTTTGCAAAAATAAAATTTTTATTTTTGTTGCGCAAATCTTTATCAAATTGATTTGTTTCAGTGAGAGTGGTGAAAAGAAGCGTCCGGTTATAATCCACAGAGCGATTTTCGGATCGGTAGAGAGAATGATTGCCATTCTCACTGAATCGCATGCTGGAAAATGGCCGTTCTGGTTGTCTCCCAGGCAAGTTATGGTCATTCCCGTCGGCCCCACCTACGACGATTATGCTGAAACTGTAAAGCAGAAGCTATATCATGCTGGTTTTATGGCTGAGGTAGATACTGATGCCGGGGATACGATGAATAAGAAAATCAGGAATGCGCAGTTGGCACAATTCAATTTTATTTTAGGTAGGTTGGGAATAAGCGGGTGAAAGTTCATGTATAATTCTAACCATTTGTTATTTTCTATTTCGGTTTTCAGATAGCTAGTTATCCAAATTCTTATCCAGGTCAAAAAACACTTTATAATTTATTTTTTTTATCCACTTTGCTAGATAGACGACTTTGACAGTTGTGACATTCGAAATTTGAATTTGTAGTTTTCAATGTCCGAACATGGTGGCACTACTTACGGCTTTACAGTAGAGTCCTATATAAAGAGAGTAAAGACATGAGGGTGACCGTTTTTGATTGGCTCAACGGATATAAGGTCGAAAATTTCTTGCGTCCGCCATTAAACCTCCAAACAAAGATTTTGACGGATCTAGATCTGAGTGTCTCGGAGATTTGCGCTTGACTTTTTACGAGATATACGTAGTTAGTGACGCTTTGTGTGAATTCTGTGTTTTTTTCCTGTAATTTTATTTCAGAGATTATTAAAAGTGTTTTATTCGAAATTCGAAAACATTTAATTAATTGTTACTTGTGAGGTAGCTATTGTACCCGAGGGGTTAACAACTCAAGTAATAGGTGTACATTTACAAGTAATCATTAAAATCAAAGTATTCACTTGATAAATCAAGTAATCAAAGTAATACTTGATTATTTGACCATTGAGCTAAATTTGTATATCTGCACATGCGCATTTATATTGTTACCGTTAATAATTGTTAATTATATTAAATTGCGCGGGTCGTGCGCACAAGTTCTGCATTCCGTCAAAAATGTAAAAACCATTTTTTAGTTTTGGGAGAGTTTTTCAATAATTTGGAATTTTTCTATGATTAATTTTTCTGCTAAAACTACTCAAGCATCAAGTTGGATCATCAAAAGTACTCAAGCATCAAAATTGGAAATAGATTCTTAAAATAGAGAAATCTTTTGAAACTGAAATGAAAAGTGATATTTTTAAAATATTTGAAGAACATAAAAAATGTGAATTATCCAGATACCTGGAAAATATTCTAAAAATAAATGGTTATGGTAATTCTTAAAGTTTGGCACTGATACGTGATGAAGATATTGCTAAACTAGAAGATTTTGTTCAGAATGACATTAAAGATTTCTAAATGAAGTTTAGAATATTATTTCGGATTTTTTTTAAAAACGAAAATTTACAAAAAAAAAAAATGTAAATCCTTGAAGGACATACGGAATTATTAATCGAATCAATTTGGTTCGGTTTTGTAAGATGAGAACTGAAAAAACAATTTTTTTGAAGAAACAAGATAACGTGTTAGTGACAGTGAGGGAGAGTGCTCTAATAATTTACAAAAGCAGAAAATAAAGGCCCTAATCAGACAATACATAAGTAATAATAGTGAGGAAGACAATGTTAAAGTTATAAAGAAGAATTTTGATATAACAAATTTTCATCAAAATGAAATATTGCAATTGATGCAGATTTTACTAAAGCAATACTTAATAAAATGTGATAAGTAATGATCGTTTATACAGAATACTGATAAAATCAATGTAAGAGATATTTGAAGTTAACAGTGAGCTCTGATGAATTTAGATAAATTATTAAGACAATGTTAAAGTTATAAAGAAGAATTTTGATATAACAAATTTTCATCAAAATGAAATATTGCAATTGATGCAGATTTTACTAAAGCAATACTTAATAAAATGTGATAAGTAATGATCGTTTATACAGAATACTCATAAAATCAATGTAAGAGATATTTGAAGTTAACAGTAAGCTCTGATGAATTTAGATAAATTATTAGATCCGTACCAAATAATGAATAAGAGTTAGATCTAGTGATAGATAGCTATGCAATTTATTTATTTTTTTGTTGTTTTTCCTACCTATGTTGCTTAAAGTAAAAGTTTTTACATATGTACCAAATGTACTTTATTAATAATAATAAGTAATAGTTATTTGTTTAACTACTTAGTACAAAAAATACATGTTTTCGGGACGAGGGAAAGGGTTGCCGGACGATGCGTAGCGGAGTCCGACAATTTTACGAGTCTCGAAAATGTATTTTTTGTACGAGTTTAACATAATATTTTTTTCCAACCGCTTCTAATTAGCACCTCCAGTTTACCGATTCATCGGAGTCACTGTCTGTTTCTATTTTTCTATTTAATTAAACTTAAAACTATATAGTACCCATATAATTGTTTTTCTTTTTTATATTCACCTTTATGATAGTATCAGTGATATGTGTATGATTTATTCAAGTATTGACCATAATGCATAGATTATTAAACCATATTGAGCACTTACAAAAATATATTGGATGCACAGTTCCAATAATTCAATGTTAAAACTATTTAAATTGTCAAGTAATCAATTAATTATGTGAGTAATACCTCCTAGTATTACGTATGTGCCTGTGATTACTTCAATAATGTAATAGGTGTACATTTTTCTATGAGTTGTTAACCCCTCGATTGTACCTATTATTTAGGTTATGTATTGGAACTTAGGTATTGCTTAAATTAAAGCTGTTATATAAAGTACCTACCTCCTGATTCTGTAAACCAAGGTATACCTCGCTAACATTAGACACTAATGTGCACCAAATTTTGTCATCAACCTGTTATATATAATTACTACGTTAATATCTAAGCTCTACCTGATATAAACATAACCGTTCTTGACAGATTATATAACTGCTTCTCTGTACCAGCTGCATCTCTGTCTCTTCGCCTTGTACCAAAAGGTTACGGCTAAAATATAATATAATCTAAAGATTACTTTTGTTTGGTTATTCTTTATAAGTAGATACTAAATAAATACTGCCCAAGAAGTATTCAAATTCACACAAAGCGTAACAAACAATAAACAATTAACAGTTAGTAATAGAACAAGATATAGAAGTGCGTTCACCGCAAATTATTTTAGTTTTTATTTAAAAAATATTTTCCACATTTGGTCGTTATCACAGAGAACAAACGTCGTTATTGTATTTTAAATTTGCCGCCATGATTTGGAGGAAAAATGGCGGCTTATGTCTTTACTCTCTTTATATAATAGGACTCTACAGAGGTAAACAATTACTGATCACTGTACGCAATGTTACTCGATTCAACAGACAAGTATAACAGCCAACTGGACTGTGATCTAGCAGATTATATTTTAAATATTCGATGCAGGAAGTATAAAGGAAAAAAGTCCAAACTTAATAGGATTTGCCTAATAAAAAATTTACTGAAAAAACATCATCGTTGCTGTCGTCTGGATCTCCATCATCCATCTCTTTTCCTACTTGTTTCTCTCACACCATTTTCACGTTTGATCTAACTGTTGGGCTGAATTTGTAATAACTTGTTAGTCTGGTTTTTCCGACTCTCTCCAATATACAGAGTTCGGAATCGTCATCGTCTATACCTAGTTCATAATTAGTTGACTGGCATACATATTTTTTTGTTTCAGTGGTTGGAGACAAGGAGCGAAATGCCAACACAGTAAATGTACGTACCAGAGATAATATAGTTCATGGCGAAGTTTCCGTAGATACACTAATTGAAAAATTAAAAAATATTCAAGATAATTTTGTCAATGATGAAAACAAATTTTGAATTGACCCGTTTCCACTAAATAAATAAGCCTAGGTATTGTTTTTTATTTATTATATTTAATATAATGTTATTTAATAACGCAATGCATTTATGTGCTTAGGTAATAAATTCACAAACCTCACTTTGTTTTATTTTATGCAAAGAAATTGATATTTCAAAACACATGGGCAGATCTTCATCTGCAGGTGGATTGCATATTGCTCTGGTCGATATCTTTTCGTGAAAATTTAAGATTTCCAATACTAAGAAACTCATAATTGTTAGGTATAGTGTTTGGCCAAAATTATAGATAGTTTCATAAGTAGTATCAGAGCACTATTACTATTCACTGCATAAAATAATCTTTACCCGATAAAAGATAAAATGATTACATATAAAAATTTAATGTGGTGTTCTTACGGACAGTGATCTTAACACTAATTTCATGGATTCTATACGAGGTGCAATTTGACTGGTGTAGTTTAAAAAATAAGCAACATGGTTGGCTAATACCGAAAGATCAAGATCATAAACTGAAGCATGCGCACTGACATGTCGACATTCCAGTTGTCATGGAAGTGCTGTAGAAAGTGTGTTTTTTATCAGCTATTTATGTTCTGACGATTACATTGTTTTTATGGTTGTTTTTGCAAATGCGGGAACTATTGGATTTTCTAGTATTCATAGAAGATTTAAATAGATAATTTAAAGTAACATTAAAACAATATTTATAAATAAAAACGTTAATACTTATCTACATTATATATTTTAAAATTACACATTTTTATTAAAATAACTAAAAATTACATCGCACCTTGAAAAGTTTATAAAAAAAATTACACATTTTCATTAAAATAACTATAAAAATTACAACATACTTTGAAAAGTTAATAAAAAAATGGTAGTAAGCTAAATATGACAAATTTTAAATAAAAAGTACATTGAAATATTCAAAATACCAATATCTAAATAATATTTATTGCATTTTATATTCACTTTGTTTTCTTGAAGTCTCAGAATTTTTTCAATCATAGTTCCAGCATTGGAATATGCATAGTAATAGAAAAAACTACTTTCTACTTCTAATATAAATACATATTACAAACAGGGTAATGCAACAAACACCTATAATAGATAAATTTCTTGCATTATTGACAGAAGTTTGTAAAACAATGTCCTGAAAGTAAATTAATGATGAATTAATGAATTAATAGTGGCATAAAAATAAAAGTTTACATAATATGTGAAATAAGTTGTATATTTCAACATGACATGTAAAATATACAACTCGATTACCTAAACTAGATCATTTTTTCCCTTTTATAAACCTCTTTCTGTTTATTAAAAATTGACCATTTTCATCAGTTGCATGTTCAATACTTTGGCTAGGTAAGTAGTATAAACCTGCTTGTAACCCACTTATATTTATTATTAGTCTTTAAAGAAATTTTTTATTAAAAGAAAATTATTGAAGAATCCCTTATAAGGTACATACAGTAAACTGTAAAGAGATTTCATATGAATATAGCCTAAATTGTATTAATTAAGTACTGTTGTACATATGTGTACTACAAGTTTACAGGGCGTAATCTAAATAAGAATCCTATAATACCTATATGAAAGTAATTGAAATATGAGAAATGTAATTTTAAAAGAGCATTTATCTTGCCTATTTAATAAAGGAGCTAACTAGATATTCCTTTTATCCTTACCCAACCACCTTCTTCTTCTATCCAGACTGAGAGTCTCCTGCTAATATAAGACATTGTCCAGTTATAGACTTTGATGAAATATCCCACAAATTTTTCTCGAAGTGCTCGTATAGATAAGTCCGTACAAAAATAAAACAGAACTAGTACTCGTTCCCAAGTTACTCCACCCTCCTTAAATAAGTAATTCCAGGTAAAATTTGATGCATTAAAATAAAAAAATAAGTATTACCTGGAATAAGCCGTACAACAACTGCTGAAATGTGATACAATTTAAGCTATCCAAGTCAACATTTTGAGCTTGTTCATGCACCCATCTGCGTTGTGGAGAAAGAACAAATTGGCTAGCTAATGCTTGTAATGAACTGGCATTTTGTGGAGCTATTTGGTGGTACCTATTTTCCAGTGGAAAACTTAATCCTACTCCAGCCATTTGCTCTATTAAGTGAAATGTGTACAATCTATTTGTTTCATCTATAATATTTTGACTCGCCACAGTCTCATTCCATTCATGAGGGATATTAAACCTATCATACCTGATTTCAGTTGGAATATTAGGTATGTTTGAAGTGCTTGAAATATTGTGTTTTTTATTATTCTTTTTGTCCATTTGTTAAATGGGTACTTTACTTTACAAAACATTAAATATACATTATAATTTTAAAATCATATTATCGTTAGTGTTGATTTATTATTAATTGTAAATTAGAATAAGTTTCTTTGGACTACTAAATATTTTTTTGAATTGTTTTTGTACATATCTTTTTTTGCTTATTTTCCCGCCAATTTCATAATCAGTTACTTTCCATTCTCAGGAACCAAAAATCTAATTTCAGTTATGTTTTCTCGTTTCACGTATAAGAAGTGATCCATTTTTAGTTTTCGGGACTCGGTGCGGTGCACGACAAAATACTACAATAACACGGGGCGTGCACACTGCACTGAATCTACCTTCGGTTTCCGTCTGCAGTATAAATATTATTATAAATTAGAACCGAGATTAGAACATAATCCGCTAGGTCAGTCTCCTCTTGTTTTGAAGCTAAAAAGCTACCGACACTACTGGGCCGAAAAGGTCATGCATGCAGCATCAGTAAAAGTAAACACAACCAAATTTTTGAGTGGTGATTTCAACGTTCAGGTTCATCGCCAAGAACTTTCTTGGTTCAGCGCAACAAGTGTAGATGTTCAGATATTCTCTCATTTTCTATTTCACTTATTTGCTTGTTACTGATAAAGACAACTAGATATGACGATGATTAAGCTATAGCCTCATAAATTTACTATTTAGATAACTTGCGCCGAGTGCATTATTTTTCACTCAAATAAAAATTTGCCTGACGGCCTTTTCTTTGGCGTAGTATAAATTTTTTCCTATACTTAATCTATGGTATTCTATGTTCTTATAGATTATTCTGATATTCTGCGCACAGATCAAAGATTGGCCGCGTTCAGCAGACAGCAAACGGTTTGTAACATGTTTACGCTTTAAACGCAAAACGTTTATTCAGCGGTTACAGTCTGCTGAATGATCTTATTTTATTTTCCGTTGGTTTGAAATTCTACACCATTATGGATATATTTGGCTTCAAAATATTCTTTCTCCATATTATTTTCGTTTTACGACAACTCATAACCGTCAACAAAATCTGTAAACATAACCTTCTTATCTCTTTTTCTATGCTTTCAACATGTTGAGAAAATTAAGCGTTAATATTTTACGCTTGCAAAAATGGCTACCGCTTATAAAACATGTTGACATTCAACATAATTTTCGAACGCGGCCATTGTAGATAGAAACCTATCATGTAACAATTGGCGCATTCAGGGAACCGCAGCGCTTCAGCGCTTTATTCAAATAGCTGCAGCGCTTTAATAATAATAAAGCGGTAAAGCATATATTTTTCCCGCTGGATCGCTGAATAGTTCCGTCAAGCGATAAAATTAATACAGTTTAGGTTTATGTCTATGAGTTTACGCACAAAATATCTATGGATAATATTAATTATTATTAATATTAATTACAAAATATGAATTACTCAGAATTACTGAAAATTATGTCACTTTAAGCTTGCGTTTAAAATGTCGATTCAGCGAACGTGAAGCGGTAAAGCGTTGGAGTGCTATATTTCCCTGAATGCGCCCATTTTATTATACAGAATAAGATAAAAGATAACTAATTCTTAAATCTATAATCTGTGATTAACAGTTCTGTGCATTTAACCTCACATTTATTTAAGATTTATCCGGAAGTAGGAAGTCTTTTAGTCACAATCACAATCCAGAAACTTTTAGTCAGAGATAAGCTAAAAAAAACTTTCTCTATGCTTGCTTTTAGTATTCTGTGCTGTGCTTTTAGTTTTTATAGATATTCTGTGCGAGGAAGTATAATTTTTCAACAGAAATAATCCCATATTTTGCATTTTTGCATAAAATATATTTAATTTAGTTGTTTTGGATATTAGATTTTAGCTTTTGATAAAAGGTTTATCTTTCCATTGGCTTGTTAAGTCTACATTTCAAAATGGTAAGATAATTTTAGTGTTGCTCACTGGTATTTGAAGGTTATCTTAATTTCAGCCGAAATCAAAAAAAAATGATGGAAAAAAAGGTGTTACTTTTCAACTCGTGCATAGGAGTCAACAGGACCCTTTAGTAGTTGATGAGAATGCTCCTCAAAGGGTGCTGCTACCTCTTGAAAAAAAAGATGCAAAGAAGAGTAGAGAAGAGCAGCTGGAAGAAGAGAACAAAATGGAATGGACTGAACATGCTGAACAGGAATTGGCTAAAAGACAGGAACAAGCCAAATTAAAATTGCCATCATCAGTTTTTGCATCTGAAGTCGAAGAAGAAATCGGAATGTTAAATAAAGCTATGCCTGTTTCAGGTGAGATATATATCAATATCAGTTTAATCTTGATACCTACTTCTTGCAATGTGCTAAATATTTTCTTATGGATAGGTCCTCAGTTACATCTTGATCCTGATATTGTGGCTGCTATGGATGACGATTTTGATTATTCAGATCCATACAATCAGTTGGAAGACAACTTTATTGAACTTGCTGAAGGTAATGCAGATGTTGAAATTAATTCTAATTTTGATGAAGAAGAAATTGATGAAGTGTGTTCTTTGCCGGAGTCTTCTATTGCCGAGGAAACAAAATCTAGATTTACAAATTATTCTATGACAAGTTCAGTAATAAGGCGTAATGAACAACTTACCCTGTTGGACAGAAGATTTGAAAAGGTATTAGTACTAGCATAGACTAACTGTTAAGACTGTTCTATCTTGTGTTAAATATTATTAACAATCTAAAATCCAGTCAATACGAGAGGGCGCTCTTTGAGATGGTGTGCTGGTTTTGTCGCCAAATTTTAAGTTTTCCTATGTTGTCACATTACCACAAGTAGCAATGTAATTATTCTGTTTTGAGTTAGGGTATATACAGTTATGTGCTGTAATAATAATAATAGAAAAAGAATGTCTCGTTATTATGAGTTTAAAAACTGTAGATGTTTATTAAAAAACAATTAAGATTTGAAAATGTACTTTCTAATCAAACAGGCAGCTATTTTAAAACTATTTGGATAATTCAATATATTATACAATAAATACATTAATATTAAAATTATTAATTATTCGGGATGGGGAATATATAAAATGCCCTAATACTAGATTTACAGTATTAGGTATTAGGTACAGTAATAGATAGATAATTAATACAATTTATGTAACTATTAAATTTGTTATTTTTTTAATCACTGTTATTTATTGTAATTGTAGATGTTTGAACAATATGACGACGATAAAATTGGTTCTTTAGATTGTGAAGTGATAGAAGGCTATATTCCTGCTAATTCTGATATTTTACTGCAATATGCCGATGAATTTGAAAAATCTCAACAGAGGGGGCACCTGGACAAGCATGATGTTACACAAAAGACTATGGAACTAGTAAATCGACAATCTCATAAAGAATATGAGTATATTCCTGTAACAGAGAAAAAAAAATGGGACTGTAAAACTATTTTAAGTACATATTCAAATATTTATAATCAACCGAGGACAATTAGTGAACCTAAAGTAAGTAGAAAGTATGCATTATTGCTGAAATTTTTTAAAATTGAAAATTATTTTTTCTAGAAAGAAAAAAGAAAAATTGATATCAACAAACGAACAGGAATACCTAATGTCTTGGATTGTAAGAAGCTCACAACCAAGACTCTCAACGAATTAAATGAACAAAATCATGTTTCTAACAATATGGGGCCTTCTTCAGTTGGAGGACAATCAAATATATCTCAACTTTCATTATTGTCTATTAGACCAAAAGATGAGACACCTGAAGAAAGGAGAGAGAGAAAAAAGAACTTAAAGGAATATAGAATAGAAAGAAGAAAAGAGAAGAAATTAAACAAGGAAGCCTTTACGCAAGAGACTAAGAGACAGGTGAAAATATCGATTAATAACAGAAATAATGTTCAAGGAAATAAAATTTTATAAATTGTATTTACTTCAATGTTTGTAGTAGGTACTTATAATTTTTTTAAATAACATGTCTGAGTTGTAATAAATAAAAGCAATAGACAGTGTGTGATTATAAAACAAGTTATATAATTAAGGAAGGTTTTAATTGCCATAGCATGTTACCTGTGCAGTATGTATGGAGTAAACATTTTTGCACAAAGTAAGGTCATCAGTGTTACTGTCAGTTGTCACTAGGGTCAGATTCGTGAAATAATTAGCAGATTTCTAGATTTGGATTATAGAAAATGGAAATATTTGTAAGGTATTTGATGACTACTTCAAAATACTAATGTAGGTATATTATTTGTATATCAGGTGTATGGAAATAGTCCCGTTTTACATACATAATTCAATATTTATTGCAACAGAATTACACTGTATGCGTAATTAATTTTTATTTTTATAAAATACCTACTTGTGGATCTTACAAAAAATGACAGCACCTTTAATAACCTGTATGGTGTAGAATAACCCTAAGCATAATATAACTTTTATCATGTTGGTAACTTAATAATTTTTTTTCATATTTATCGATTTGTCACATTTCATCATTCAGGATGCAGTCTTATTTTAAGAGAAAATGGGAAGAATACTTTTGAATTATGTGGCAACAAATCAAGTGTATTTTTTATTTTGGAAAGTTTCCATTAGATTTCTGGCAATTTTCCCAGACTTGCTTATATTTTCCTTCTGTGTTGAAAGTATATGTATACATTTACAGGCTCCGGAATGGGATTCTTATAAATTATAAACAGAATAAATTTAAAACTTGCCTATATTTTCGAGTACTTGTGTTCTCGAAGGAATTTTACAACTTTATCTTGTTGACAGAAGAACTATAAGGGAAATATACTTACCATTGCTAATACCTTAGTTTTTATATACTGTATTATTATTATTAGTGTTGTTTGGAATTGGTTTTGTAAATATATTTTATATATGTAATATATATTTTATAAGAAACATAAAAAATTGTTTTAGTGAAATTACTTCTAGACTAGATATGCATCGTTCATTAACTAGTCGTTAGAAATGAATGACACAATTAAGTAATGGCTGAAGATGAGCCTCTTTTCTGTTAATAAATTTGTTAACTTCTTGTGCTCTCCACATTACTTCATACATGTCATACGAAGTATTGCTCTACACTTCTACTCATAGTTTACATATATAGACCAATTTTAAAAGCTGTAACTTTTTTATTTATAAATGGATTGCGAAGATTTTTGAATTGTTTTAATCCTAAACACTTCAGCTTTAAATACAGGTTTGAAATTATTAAATTTCTTCACACGCACCCTATATAGTCAGGGTGATATGCCTGTATGTATTTTTTTCACTTTTTCAATCCACTGTCTCGGTTTTATCGATCACCCTGTACATTCGTTTTATGGCACAATGACTACCTACAGGCGTTGCCATCGTAACGTTTTTTTCAATTTTGGCTCTATCGTACGTCAAAAGCAAAAGGATTTCCCTAGATTTAGTTAGTGAATAAAAAAATATGTAATTAATTTATTAAATTATAGAAAATCTAAGATTCTTTAAAAAAGATTCTAAGTAAGAGATATAATAGGTATGTATGATTACTGAGATTCTTTAAATATAATCTACCTATATCTTTTTTGCTATTATATACACCTAATTAAATATGGAAAGTAAATAAATAATATACAAAAATACATAAGGCACTGAAAAAGAGACTTAAGATTCTTATTTTAATTTCTAGATATGCTATTATTTTATACAGTGAGGACATAAAGTCCGCTCCCCCCCCCTATAATTTTTGAACCGCTGGGTATATTGTGATGAAATTTGGAACGATAATATATGACTAAATTCTGCATTTTTTGACACATCAATGATAGCTCTGAATGTCAAAGTGACAGCTAGGCGCGCAATAGGAATATTTTTTTAAATGGAAATAAGGGTCGAGTAATAACTCATTTTGAAGCTATTTTTATGCTCAAAACATTCCCCAATTTTGAGAAAATTTGGTTCAGTAATTTCCAAATAAAAACCAGTAATGTCGATTTCTACGTTATATCATTTTTAAATTTTGAAATTATGAATGCTTTGAGCATAAAAATAGTTTCAAAATGAGTTATTACTCGACCCCCATTTCCATTTAAAAAAATATTCGTATTGCGCGCCCAGCTGTCACTTTGACATTCAGAGCTGTCATTGAGGTGTCAAAAATGCAGAATTTCGTTCCAAATTTCATCACAATATACCCAGCGGTTCAAAAATTAGAGAGCGTGGGACGGACTTTATGTCCTCACCGTATATATGCTATATTTTCAATTCTTCAAATGAATGCCTATAACCGTTTGGTGTAAGAAAACATGATTATCGATTAATAAATATGAAATCACAATCTGTAAATAATAATAATTCTTATTGAGAATATCTATGCCTTTAAAAAAAAAAAACAATGTATTGCTAAAAATATTATAAAATGTGTCCAGATCCAGATCCAGAAAAAACAGATCAATATTTGTGAAAATTTTATTAAAAAAAATATGGTGCGTGTACTTTATGCTGGTCATTGAATATTATTTTAGGCATTATTTTATCAAGCAAAAAAAAACACCATAATTAACCGTGCTCAACTCGAAAACATTGCATTATCAGAATAGGTCATTTAAATACTTAAACAATTTCTGCTGAAAAATAAGATAAACTATTTAAATGTGTTGATGAGGACATTCCCAAATTCAAATAATGTTTACCACATAAGTATTTATATAACTTTTAAAGTAAAAAATAAGCCTAAGAATATTCCATTTGTTGGCAGATAATATAAGTAGGTATAAGGCATCGTATCTTAAATAAGATTTTACGTAAAGAATATTTTATTTATCATATTATCATTTATATTATGCTTCGACAGTTGTGTAAACAATTTTACTTTTTTAAAAACTTATATTTTTTAAAGTTCGAATCTCACTTTCAGCGAGAGACTGCGTTGGTCGGTTCTAGCCCGGTGAGTGTGTTGATCATATCATGATCATAGAAAATAATTGAATATTTAATTTTCTATGATCATGATACCTGCATCATGCGTCACTTTTCCTACCGACCGACCACTTTTCAAATGTAAAGCAATGCTAACTGATATCTAATAAAACATTTCTTAGGCTAAATTATTAAACATTTTGGAAATGTTTCAAGTGGTTTTTCGACTATTCATTTGTTAACAAAGATAAATATAATTTCAAATCAAATTTTGAAATCAAAGGTCAGGAATTTAATATAAAACCTTATCAATCTTATCATTGTTCTGCAGATTTGCAATTATTTTATCATATTCATAATTAAAAACCACTGCAATAAATTTACTCATTGTCATTAATCATGTAAGATATTCATAAGCTATTAAGAAAAAGGAATATTATGACTATTAATTATTATTTTTATTTAAATGTGTATATGTACTCTGAATATTTAAATAAAAATATAATCTATTTACTAATGATGCAATGGACATTACAATTATATCAGTGTCTCCTGATAATTATAGAAAAGAAAAAGGTTCTTGCTTCAAACTTTTTGTTTTTCTTTTCAATTTTGTTATTAATTGGTGCTATCAGAATCAAGTAAAGTTTTTAGCAATTCACCTTTTCATGGTTTAAAAATAAAAGAAAAGGAAAATAGGTACCTCCAGGATCTCATATCGCTCTAAATGAGTTTATTGTAGTTTATCAAATAGCTATGGCCTTATACAATATTTTTAATATATTTACAACATAAGGATTGAAACCGATGACAAAAGAATCTCATTTTATTTATACGGTGTTTTCGTAAGGCAGTGGATAAATTAGTTATTTTATATTTTAAATGCCCATTTTTTTTTAAATATTGCTCGAACCCGTCGATAAGTCTATATGGTCTATCTCTATAGTAATAATGGAGATATGCCAAAAAAAGTGCGCCATAAGAGCGATGTGTTGGAGAAAGACACTGTGCCTATAGCAACGAATCGATATTCTCTTTCTAGCACATTGCTCTTATGACACACTTTTTTGGGCATATCTCCCTTATTATTAGAGATAGACCCATAACCTTATAAGATCGGATTCGTAAAAAAGAGTTCTTTCCAAATATGTAAAAAAATAGAGGGTGTCCTATTTAGAATATATATAACTTATATCGACGTAGCTTCATTGAGTTACCCTGTAAAAAAAAATAAATGTATGTAAAATAAGGGTAAAAATAAAAAAAAATCGACGGGAAAAAAATTTTGAAAAATATTAGTTGTTTATAGAATAAACTAATTTATCCACTACTTTACGAAACACACTACATAGATAAAAATAGCAAAATAATATATATGTAATAAATTAAAAAAAAAAACATTTATATTAAGGTTAATGTCATGTCATAACTGATGTACAGGGTATTCGCGTATATTTTGACCCCTACCTACGACAGGGGTTATTAAGAAAGTTAGGAAAAAAGTTTAAATATAAAAGTTGTTTGGTTTTTACGTATTATCTTTTGTCTGGGTCGAAAAAAATATTGCATGTCGTAAATTTGGGGAAACCAATTATGAACATAATATTTTTAAATGGGACACCCTGTATAATTTTAGACGCCTGTGGAAAACATTTTTCTCTGATTTCAAAAATACATATTTTCTTGACATTTGCACTGACAGTTTTCGAAATATTTAATATTTAATGTTTACAATAAATCATAAAAAATATTAAAAAATGAAAATATTAGAAAAATCGTTAAATATTTTTAGTTCTTTGTATTTTTTGTATTTTTTTATGGTACTCGCTGTCGATTATTTCGAAAACTGTCAGTGCGAAAGTCAACAAAATATATATTTTTGAAATCAGGAAAAAAATTTTTTCCTAAGCGTGTAAAATTGTACAGGGTATCCCACTTAAAAATATTATGTTCTATTGGATTTCCCAAGTTTACGATATACAATTTTTTTTTCGACCCAGCTAAAAGATATTAGGTACGTGAAAAACCAAACAATTTTTGTATTTAAATTTTTTTTCTAACTTTAGCCCCTGTAGGTAGGGGTCAAAATATACGCGAATACCCTGTACTCCAGGACGTTTCATATAAAATTATATAGTCCTCCCTTCCTGATGGATCAAATGAATATTGAAATTCTTTGAATCCCAGTCTCATATAGACTTTTTTATATATTTACTTTTTTTCATTCCTCGTCGTTTAGGTATTTTTGTAAGTATATCAAAAAAGAAAAAGTATTTTGAAAATCATAAAATTTTGTGTAAAAGTAGTTTAAAAACCGCCCTGTGTCAATTTTACATATTAGGTAACTTTACTTTAATTTTCTGTATTCCGTAGAAGGTAATTGCAATTATTCATTATCTAAATATTAATATGCGGGTGGTAATTAACAAGTTAATTACTTACCTACCTATTTTGTGGTTCTGATTATTAATTTCCAGATGTACCTACCTATACCTACCTAACTGTAAGTTATCTACTTAGTTATATGAGAATTTGTCTATACGGAATCTAAAACCGAATTATCTAGCGGAATATGTAACAACATTATCAATATAAAAAATATTAGGTAAGTACCTATTTTGAGAGATGTTAGGGCGGAAATATGCCGCGCCGGCGTTAGGTCAATACATATCTAATGCAGGTGAAAAAAAATTCACCTTTTTCTTTCGACACATTGAAAATAAACTCTTACACATGACGTAATACTCGTAATTAGAGCTCTCTTGATATAAAATAAAATGTAATCTAGACAAACCTAACAATAGCACAATTTAATTTATGACTAAGTGCCAAAGTCCAATACTGGAGTCTCTCACCTTCATGCCTACTTGGTACGCCGCTGGGCACAGCTGTTTGTATGGGTGGTCTCTGTTTTTATAAACTTAGCGACGACGTATCGCCATGATGTTATTTCTTTCACCCTAGCGGTTTTTCCAACGCCGTACGTGTATTATCTTACGTGCGCACTGAACAATGATTTTAAGCGACTTGTGGACGTTCCTCCAATTCGATTTTCGATTTAATTCGCTTCAAGCTGTTGCAGTGTTTGTACTTGCGGTGCACCGTCGTGGTATGAACGTAGCAGTAAGATGTTCCAAAAGTTTACACAAAGGACGGGTCGCGACAAGAAATTTAGAACATTACAACTTCATCAAATGAGTATCAAGCTTTGCTAACTCACGTATTTCCTGGCATTGTTCTGAGGAAATTGTAGAAATGTGGTGTCTTATAAGCCAGCCCAATTCCGTGGTTTTTGAGGTGCGGGTAGATCCAAAATCCATAGGACAGGAATGTCTTGAAAAGGTAAGTTTATGTTTTATTTTGTGTTCGTATTTCTCAACTACTTATGTGAAAAATTATCCATTATCATAACATAAATAATACAAACACCTAGGTACCTTTCATTTTCATACATGCATTTTCCAAATAGATACTAAGTAGGTACCTCTAGGTTTGCTATTTGATTACACTAATGGTGTACCTGTGATAATAAAAATCTGAAATAATATCTACTTAGGTATATGCTTAAATTTAATACAAATTTATGTCTAAAATTCAGTGCCGTATACCTCTAGGTACATTACATTTAAAAAAAATTGCCAATAAGTATCGGTATTTCTATTTAATGTTAATATTATCAGTGACTATATAAAGAGAATAGGTATACCTATTATGTACCTTATATAGGTATTTCGTGTTTTTACCTTTCAAAAGTTTTTTGTGTTATGTAGGGAACAACAACCAACTGTCATCTCATCATCATTCTTTTTCTGTTTTATGATCATCATTATCACTTATCTCATCCGTCATCTATCATCATCACACACACATCTATTTTATTTTATATAACCCACTGTCCCATTCACCCAAATCATAATGTCATAGGTTATTATTATTGTTTAATTTAATTCTTGAATATTTTAAAACGGGTTTTTAATTTAGTAAAATATCAATCTGAGATCAGCAGAAAAAGAAAAAACATCATAGACACATGATATAGACACATAAGTTAATTTTATATAATAAGGACCTAGGTATACATATACCTATGTGTAGGTGGTTACGGTTAGCAATCTACGAACTTTTCTAAACAACCCATTATCCTGTGCGGGTTGTCTTTTGTCCTGATAGGATATTGTGGGTAATATCATTATTAATCTGTGGTAATTGTAAGCATTTATCCTATGTATGTATAAATCATATATATATGTAAGTTTATACACGTTGATTTGATACCTATACGGAATATTGTTTAGATAAATTTAAATTGGGGAGAAAGATATGTTCATATATTCACTATGACAGCACAGTAACTTTATCAATTAGTTCATATGTTTTGATAAATATTAACTTTCTATAACTTTCGGTTAATGTAGAGGTTAACATTGAATTTGGTTTCTTAAATTTTTCAAATAATGTTATAAAAATACGTAATAGAAATGATTATTGACCTAATTATTACATTTTCATAATTGGAGTAGCCTGTATATTTTTACAGATTTAGACGGAACATCTTCCACTAATACCTAGGTACATACATTATGTGATTATCAAAATATGCTTTCTTTGAACTCATTGCTTGTAGACACTTTTGGGCACACATATTTTCTATATAGGTAAATGCGGGCTACTTGAAAATGTTTTTTGTATATTTGAGCGTTTTTTCATCGTAATAGATTGATACAGAATTTGATGATTCTATAATATCTCTAATACTGAGGGAAATAGGTATAGGTAAAGGTACCATAAGTGTAATGTGTTAGCTGCTATGATCAAAGACAATATAGGTACTAATTATTCTTTGCTAGATTGCTAGGACGCAACAAAGCTGTTTCTTCAACCATTTCCTGTTCGTGCTAAATTTCTACCAGCACTCAGCCAACTAGACTGGTATCAACCAGATTACATTCCAACATTTCTTGTGGCACACTCGTGGTCATATATCTTCCATAGACCTCCCAAACCTGAGATCAATAATATATTTGTGAGAGAAATCCTCTATCCACATCTGTAGGGTATATACAGGGTGTTCCCTTTGAAAAATATAGATTTTCGTGACACCAATAACCCCTATAGGTATGTGTTAATAATTTTGAAATGTGAAAATGTGGCCGTTTTGAACTGAAAAAAATTACCTATACCTATTATAAACCTACCAAGTTAGGTATTCGAGGTGCAATAGTATGCAATGGTGTCTATTTCATAATTGAATATGTAGGTATATGAAATATTTTGTTAGTGACTCCTGAATTAGGTGAGATAAGATGTAGGTCACCCCTATTATAATTTTTGTAGATTAAATCAGGGGTCGGCAACCTTTTGTTGTAAAACTGCCAAATATTTTACGTGGCGATTAGTGCGGGCCACACGTGGACCATATATGTTATTATGGCGAACCTATACCTACCTACAGTACAAATATTTTAGTTTTAAAAATAAAACTAATTATACTTATATTTAATAATTATTTACGACATTTAGGCATTGTAGTTAATAAAATTAATGAGATTTTTGTGGCTGCATTTGACTTACAAGTTTTTCTAAATATTAACTTCATTTTTGAAGTAAAGACGTTTGCATATGCGAATCTGATAACCGAGACCGAACAGTGTTTGTTTTTTCGGTAGTTCAGAATTAAAAAATTTTACTCACAAATATAATGTCGAGTATAATGTACTACCAAACATAGTATTTATTTGCTGAGCAAATTTTTTTAACTCCTTGTAGTTTTCAGAAGGCTTTTGCGTGAGATATTTTTGGAATCAGCAAACAGGTTTTCAATCTCAGTTTGAGGCACTTTTCATTTTGGTATATGGTCAAACATTTACCCTAGCTTCATCTGCTGCTTTTTTGCAATTTGGAAAATGATCGAGTTTTCTTTCATCGATATGCTTGATAAATAATGTCAGTTTCGTATCTGTAGAAGCCTCGTGGGCCGCTGGTTGCCGACCACTGGATTAAATAATGGATGTGTGAGGTTCCTAATGTGATGTGAGGCTAATAATAAACCTAATCTTGAATTTATATTTAATGTTTATTTTTTAATATTCTATCTAATAATTAATTATAATTAAAATTATTGTATCTTTAGGCCCCCAAAAGTCTAAAATTGCTTCTGATAAAATTAATCATAGCTAGTGTTATCTGAAAAAAACAGTTTGTATTATCGCAACCTTTAATATGGGGGCAATAACTTATTTTTTAACATTGCTCGTATACATCCCATTTTTCCATGACGAAATTTTTGATTAAATTTTAGTTTTTGTACTTGCCTTTTAATAGTTAGTAAAATTTAAAAAAAAGTACATACCTACTTGAATTGACTATTGTTGGTACTCAAATCGGGAATGAGGTTTCAGATAGCGACCGATAGAAATTTGAGAAACTTTTTTCGGTATACCGACTTAAAAATTCATCTACAAAAATGTATAATCTCCATACGTATAAATATCGGGTGGCTTAATAGTATATTATATACCTAGGTTGAGAAGTGAGCTATTATTGACCGAGAAATTTTATATCCTGAGGCGCGTAGCGCCGAAAGATATAATTTTCGAGGTAAATAATGGCTTTCTCAACGGAAGTATATATAGTATTTTTTTTTACTACTAATAGCCGGATTAACACAGAAGATCTTATTTTCATTTTAAAATCAGACATATCGAAATATCAAGTAGGTGAAATGTCAAACTGATGCGTGAAATGTCAAACAAATGAGTTTCAATACAACTTATTATTAACCTAGGTAAATAATGAATTATTATTTACCTAGGTCAATAATGAACTACTTCTCATTACACAAATGAGGTAAATAATAAGGTTTTTTTAAGTTAGTAGTAAAAAAAAATAATATAAATATATTAGTCAAAAGTAAAGGACTTATTTCCCAAAGTACAAAAAAATGTTATTTAGAAAAGAATACCACGGCTATTTATACAAAAATCACTGATTTTTCTTGGTTTTACATTACCATATACACGAAAAATGGAATTCCTACTTCAAAATTAACTGATTGTTATCGGATATGGTATCTACGTATATCTATACTCTTACATACCAACAATAATTCATATATCTACTATACCACCGTTAATCCAAATTACTGCTAAAAACTCAATTTTTTTGTTTGTATAGTTCCCAGCACAAAAATGTCTGATTCAGAATTTTTAATAAGGTTTTTCCTGTATCAACTAGCCCCTCCCAGGTGACTCTTTAAAAAAATCTCGAAAAAACTATCAATCTTATACTAAAATGAGAGTTAATTGATTGCAAACCAATGCAAACGCCAATAATAGATGAAACTATAGACATATAATGGTGAAACCTTCGACCAAACATTATGGTCAAACAAAGTAGGTATCCCAGTTTATCATTAAAATACAAATATGATACAAATGATAAATTACATCATACATCTGACATTTCGAAATCCAAGCTTACCGAAATTGAAAACAATTGTTTCAAACTGACCTAAAATACCGTTTTATCGCAATAAGTGCCTACAATAAAAAATCGAATTTAGTTTAAAACTTGAAAGAATTGTTGACCTTTGAAATTGTTTTGTGTTTTTTTACAATAAATTAAGTGTTAATCAAGCAAAGGCCGAGGTTCATTTCATCAAACCAAACACTTATTATAAGTAGAGATGTACTGAATGTACCAACCTATTGTAGGTACAGGGTTCAGGTACTTACATCCTACATAGTTACTTATCAGGTACTCGAGGAAGTCCAAAGAGCAAAATAATCACACGCAACGTAAATAAATACCTACCTACATCGAATAAAAATGAACAGAAATACATAAACAGTTTTATTATTAATATAAATTGTAATATAATCTTTTATCTGCCTTTTTCCGTGAAACACGTTTTATTTAAACGATACAATCACTCGGCGATCACAAGCACGTTCTGTGTCGTCCAAAGTCCGCTGTACAGGTAAGGGTACAAAGTCCAACGTTCAAATTCGTTGCAATTTAACCAATTTGATACACTGTCAATATTTGTGTTCCAATTAGGTTTTCTTGAACCATGAGAAAACGGGGCACAGTATGAGTGTGGATACAAAATTAAATTGCCTTAGTTTATTATCAAACAACTTGTCTTTGGTACCTAGGTATTTAGACGGGTACCTACCTACTTTAGAAGCATTTTGCACGTGGATGAAAGATTTGAATAAAAGTGTGTTTTGCAAACAATGCAACATAAATATAATTGGAACGTGTTTGCATTTTGAATTATTTATTACGCTTTGTTGTGATAAAAAAGCAGATTTCAATTTTGGACTGTTGCCAGAACACACTCATGCTTATTTTATTTTTATTTGTGTTATAGGTAGGTATACCCAAGGATTGTTAACTGTAAACAGTTAACAATCCTTGGGTATACCTACCTACCTAAAATTTTGATTGGAAATTCCCATGTTTAAGTCCTTTCTGATATAAATTTAAAATATAAAACTAATAGAAAGAGTATGTACATGTAGGTACCTAGACTTAATTTTAATGACAATGATTGCATTGGCAGGTTTCTACATTAAAAAATTGCCAATGGATGCTAAAAGCAAAAATAAAGCCAATGAATTAGGTACCTACTTATTACTAAAATTAGTTGAGTAGGGAGTGTATTCACAATTTATATATTATATACCTAGGTAGGTACCTAAGTACCTATATAGAGGTTTGAAAGTCAAGAGTATTATTTGAAGATCTCTGTTTATCAAGCACACTTCACAAAACGAATTGGTTTTATAACCGTTTTCATCACTTTTTTAATATCTTAAAGCCTATGGTCGAAGTTCAGTCTTTAATAGCCCACTTTTAATTTTTTTTATGTTTCCTAGAAAGTGCATCATCAATTGGAACCATTATTTTCATTCAACGACCGCGTAGACTTACTTTTTTGTCATTTAATTCAGAGGAAAGTGGAAAGATAAAAACAGCACAATTTCTAGCGAAAAGAGATCAAATAATATAAGTCATAATAAAGCGAGTTTGTATTATAACAGGCCTTCGAAAGAGAAATTCCGATCGGTTCTTGGAACGTGTATCTATAAATGACTCGAGAGCAAAGTCCAATTGCAAGGCTTCCCCAAGTCACGTAAACATTGCCTTCAGTCAGGGAAGTGCCAATAGCCGCTTGTACGGATTGAGTAGGTACTTACGCTGAGGGGGGCGCTTACGGGCAGAATCCCAGTTGATTGATCTGCGGAAGTAGATGACTTCTCATCTGGTACTATTGCTACCTTTGTACGAACTACGAATTCCAATTTTATTATTTATTCATCTTTTTCGTATATACACATGTTTTATGGTACCTACCTATAGTTTTCACATAAAGTAATACAGTAAATACGTTGACTAATTTTCTGATGAACCTACTATTTTGATATTTGAAACAGATAAATAATTTCAAAATTGTTGACAATTCATTGACTTGTTTTCAGAAGTACCAAAATAGGTTCATACCCGTAATAGGGTACCAGGTAAGAACTGAAAATGTAGCTATAGCACGGATTTCTTAAAATAAACTTTAAGAAATCCGTGAGCTATAGATAGGCATTTCGTTTAACTACCGTTAAAATGAACTAGGTACCGCGAAATGAAAAATGTAGGCACAATATTAATTTTGGTCCAAGATAGGTACCTACTTGGGGAATGCTTATTCTGTATTAGATTTTTATAACATTTGGCACCGCCCTTAAGTACTTGTTAATTGTACCTAGGCCCGTACCTAGGTATCTAACACGATACACTAATTTTAAGGTACCTAGGCAACAAAATATATTCTTATATTTTCGAGTAGATACGTGTAATTTAATTTACTATTAGTAGGTACTCCTCATTGTATTTTCTCGAATGAATCGGCTCTTCATCTTGATCTAACAGCATAACTGTGGTTGGTATTTGTTCTTTCCCTTAGTGCTGCTTCTTCTGGTTAATGTTAGATAAAGGGTTATAGGTAGATAGGTACCTTATAGCCGATAAATGGCTACAGGTACCTAGGTATCTGAGATAGGTATCTCTACACCGGAAATAAAAGCCGATTGAACTGTAATCGAGGAGAATCTAAGGTCGCAGTTTTTTGGTTCCACTGTTTTGTAAATTAACAATTTAGGAAGTGCAAAAAAGGTAAGAGAAGGCTGCAATTAACAAAAGAAACCTTTTAAAATAGCAAACGGGCACATCCAGCCTTCAAAAGAGAAATTCCGCGTTGTCCGTGGGAGGTGTATTTATAATTCGCTCGAGTCCAAAGTCCAACCGCAAGGCTTCCCCATGATACGGCGGCATGCTCTCTCATTTAACACCGTCGAGAGCCACGCTTCTGCGGACGTGATAGCCGCCGTGTTTTCTCGGTTGGAGAATTCTCGCCAAGTGGACTTTGGACGCTGGCATGGGCGTAGTAGGCCGAGGAGCTCTCGATTCCTAGTAGTAGCTTGCATAATGCCGTTTTTCTGGGCGGGTGCGAAATTACACTGGTTATCGGTGATTCATTGACATTCTTCAGTTTCTATTTCCTATTTCTGTGTTTACTGACGCTGCCCAACGTTTGTACATGGCTGTCATCAAGACAGTTTTTACTTAAGTTAACTATATTCTTCTAAACAAATGAAAATCTTATGTGCACACTATTTTTACATAAGAATAATAAATTAATATAGACTATCCAGTAGGCTGTGCGGCTGACAATAGTAATAATACAGATAATGATGGTGAATAAGCTCATCATCGGTTTGAATTATTCACTTGTGAGTTTAATGGAAAGGCGTGAAACTATAGAAAACAGGGAATTAGGTATATTTTCATTTTTCAAACACGAAATGTAGAGAATTCAATATATTTGTCGGATGCTAGATCACATGCAGTGGATAGGTATCGTCCATGATACCTAATTGACTTCGGTTTTCGGTATACTCAAAGAACAGAATTGATGAATCAATTATCTTTGAGTACACTACCTAATGCACTAATACTAGTTTGAGTGCATTCGTGTAGATACCTAACTCTTACGCTACCTACTTTTTTATTAAATTTCATTGATCATCATCATAAGTAGGTAGGTACTTATAAGTTTACGATAGATAACTTCATTACCTACTTATATTTTTAAAATAATTTGTTCAAACGTACCTATTGTTTTGACTTATTTTTGTTATTTGTTTATATGATTGATAAATGATAAACGGAAATAAATACAGATGATAGAGATATAGGTATATTATTTCGTTATCAAAAGCAATATTATACCTTTAGAGGTGCCCAGGTAAAACTTAAAAAATATAAAGAAAATTTTAAACTTGACGGTAAAATTGGCCCTTATAAAGGAGAACATTAAGTAGGTTGGATATATAATTACTATATGCATGTAGACCTACCTACCTACCTACCTGAAAGGTAAAATGAATAATTATTTGTTACTATTATACCAACTATTTTAAAACATACCCATAGTCGGATTAAATTTGTTGTTTAATGTAGTACCCGTAGTATTTAACTACATTTTGTAACGTTTTAGAAATAGAAGGGTAAAAACGTGATGGTACAAATGGACCCTGAATTGGCACCACTGGTGCTGTGAAAGATAATGGTAGTTTTTTGCATGGAGTAGTTAATCGGTTGTTTTTGGCTGCCACACTTCCGACTTTTTATGATACGTGAAATAACATGTTTTGTAAAGAAGGAAATAAATAAAATCATAACCAAATGATTGATTTGATTATTCTACCTATTTTATTTATTATTTACCTATTTTAGACTTATCTTAGTATCCAATTAAATCACAAGCATAGATTTTAACCATGTCTATTTGATGTTAGTTTCTACTAAATTTCAATTGTTTTCAATCTTAATTTATTTTAAAGGAAATCATTATGTATAGATCTAAAAAACTGAAATACCTATGCACAGTCTGCTGGCATACCGCAAAAATCGTACATTTTCCTACGCATATGGCACTTGGCCCACTAAATTCACTAATTCACCTACTGGCAA
The DNA here is from genome assembly GCA_963924545.1 of Pogonocherus hispidulus. Taxonomy (NCBI): domain Eukaryota; kingdom Metazoa; phylum Arthropoda; class Insecta; order Coleoptera; family Cerambycidae; genus Pogonocherus; species Pogonocherus hispidulus. The sequence continues at coordinate 10,599,837 of OZ004693.1, read as the reverse complement.
TCACGTTTCTGCTTGATGCCACTTTATTATTAAACGATCATGTGAACAATGTGTGCCTTTTTATTTTCAGTTTTGTTTTCGCGCTATTTTATGGACAGATATTTTTGGTAATTAGGTAGGTAAATATGTTTTGTTATCACGTTTTGATTTATTAAAGAAAGTCTGCTCTCAATTTCAGTCTATATACCTACCTAAGTATACTTGGGCTCAGCCATATAGTTTATTGCCTAAAAAAGTAGGTACTACATAGTAATATTCGTATGATAAAAGAATCGTATCAGTAAATTATTCAGAAAGGTGAAATTTTCCCGGCCATATGAAAGTTAATGGTCCTTCACTCTTTTTTTGTGCACCAGTAGTCTTCAAATAGTTTGTAAATAAGTGCTAAATCGTTGAACTCATCTATACCGAGCTACCTAGGTATCATAGATTAGAAAAGCTAGGTATATGCTTGGGAACATTTTGCCAATTCAAATGGTGATTGATTTGATGACGTATTTAAGAATTTATTTTAATGTCTTACACGACCAACTTTCACATACATCATACATAATTTAAGATGATGTTTTCTAAACGGTTATGTAAGCATAATTACCTAAGTAGGTACCTACCAAAATATTTGTAAGAGGCTTCTGTCTCGTCCCGTTTTAAAAAAATATTTTACTTGTTTTACGAGTTATAAATTTTTATAACGTCGTTTTTATTGTTATAGCTGAGAGTAGGAATAATATGGATCACCTAAAGAGACTGGAATATTTAAGAAAAAAAAATAAACAAAAACATTTTAAAGACGAGGATTTCAACCATTTACTAATTTCATCATTTTGAATAATACGCGTACATTATTGTGCTTTATTTATCATTTTATCATTGGTATATGTATACTATCATGATTTACCCCATACATGTAGTTAGGAAATTCACCCAAGGATTTTAAACTTAGTAAATGATCACTTAGTGACTTACATATTGTCCGAAATCTCTAAAACAATTAGTTCTAAAGTTAGTAGATAACTTTCAGCACATACTATATAGGTAACTAGAGAAGTAAATGAGTATATCTATGAATATTAACGATAACATGTATTTTTATGATCATGATAATAAATGCATGATCATATTGTTATAATAAAATATATTTGAGGGTGTTTATAATGTTTATTTTATAATTGTAGTGATAGTTTGTGATAGTTCCATTCTCGTACTTCTATGATGAAAAGATTACTTACTATTATATTTAATAAATGTAAAAGTTACCTAGATACAGGATAAATTTAACCAGCTATTTGAACTGGCTGTTCATTTTCCAAAATTAGAAGCATAAAGATAGTACCTACAATAGTTAAAATTAGTTCAGGAAAATGTTCAGGTGATGGCGAACATTAATGAAATGACGTTTACAGTCCTACCTACATAAATACTAATATATTATGTATTTAAAAAATGTTTTTTTTTTTCACATTCCGCAACTCAGTCTGGCATGCTAAAAATTGCATTAGAAAATGTCTGTTTCCTTGTATCTCATTATTATTTTTGTAAGAAATTTATTGTCAACAATACACAAATAATTTACCATCAAACTGTTAATTTCGTTTAATCTCACACCTAGACAACTTAGAAAAATGTACTGAGGTATCAATGAATCAATTTTGTGTATTGCAATGTGTTGTTAATTTATAGACCTTTTATAAATTTCTGTTACTTGTTGCAGGTCTGTGAATACTTGGGCATATCTAACGAATCTGACTATTTCGGCCTGAAGTATGAAAACAACAAAGGGGAAGAGCTATGGTTAAACCTAAGAAATCCAATTGACAGGCAGGTAAACTGCCATGGACAAACCAGCCCCATCAGATTGGCGTTGAGGGTGAAATTTTGGGTACCTCCACACTTGCTTCTGCAAGAGACAACAAGGTAATTGTTTATGAAGTTTAGTGAATAATATATTATGTATTTTATAGAAAGTAAACAGTGTTGGTTTTGCTGCATATATTTATTTTGTTACCCATGAAATGAAATCATAAAATCCATCTGGTTGCCTTATTTCACACCCAACTGTGTGTAACAGCTAATCTCTGGTAACAGTAAGCTTATTTGTATGTTCTACAGTAAATTTTTTCTGTATATAAATATCCATATGTGGAAACCAATGGATAGAGTTGCCTCATTTTAATTTTTAACTATAGGAAAAAACGTTGACGTTATGTATCTAATAATTAATAATAGTAGGTGCAGTATTTGAAAACATTCTAAAAAACAAATACAAAATACTTCTAAAAATTTGCATAAGAACTTGATAATATCACTGACGTAGTTTTCCACATAACATGAAAACACTATAGTGTTTTGGTGTTATGTGGAAAACTACGTCAGTGATATCTTCACACCAAAGTTTCCAACCCCCTTCAAGACTTGATATTATAAATTGTTTTTCAAAGAAATAAAAACATTTAGTTTACCATCCTATAATTTAATGATATATAAATTCACAATTTAAAAATACACATTGTAATCATTAAAATATATTAAAGCAATTCTTGGTAAAATATTTAATTTCTGCTTACTGATGCTAATAGACTGTTTACACTGTTAAATAACAGTGTAAACAGTACAAACTAAATGTAAAGTAAATATAATAGTACCTAAATATAAATATAAGTAAATGTCCAGAAAACACCAGAATAAGTAAGTTTAATCAACCTGAAAAGCAATAAATAATGTTTTCATTAGCATATTTCAATATTTGTTTAACAAAACTCAGTTTCTTTTACCTAGTTGTTTAATTATGAAATAAAATTATTAAATGAAGATGGAGGTATTGAAATATGTATTTTGTTTTAGACATGAATTCTACTTACATGCGCGGGTGGATCTGCTAGAAAAGCGTCTTCTTGCTTCCGATTGGGACAGTGTATCTAGGCTCATAGCTTTGATTGCTCAAGCAGAATCGGGCAGTTACGAGCCATCTCATCCACCTTATAACATCTATATGCAGACATCCTCCATCAGTACTGTAAATTCTTCACAGAAACCTAACAATTTGCTTCAAAAAATTATCGCAGAACATAAAAAGTACAAGGGAATGAAACGGTCTACTGCCGAATACTGGCTATTAAAAGAGATAACCGAGTTTGAATCTTTCGGAGAAGAAATGTTCAATACCAAACCTCAGGGTAGTGTCATGCTTGGTGTGGGACCACATGGAATTACCATTTATGAGAAAAATAAGCCCAAGCAGCTCATATCATTCACCAATATCATCAGTGCTTCCTCTCACAGACGTATGTTTAAGTTAGAATACCTTTCTGTTGATAATAAAGAGTCATTATTAGAAACGAAACTCGATTCTAGTCATGTCGCGAGTAGTTTGTATAGGGCTCTAACTGAAAAACACGCTTTCTACAGCTGCGAAACTGTAAGAAGTGCCGTTACGGCTCAGTTCATCAGAGACTTAAAAGGGACCATTGTTTCGATATTCAACGAAGACTCCACTTTGGGAAAAAAGTATGTGTTTGATATTAGGAGAACGTGTCGAGAGGTGTACGATAATGCCAGAAGGGCTTTGTACCAAGAAAGCGCCATGCAGATTGTACCGCCAATGGAGAAATCAGAATATACACATAACGGAGCAAACTGCAAAGTAAGTTTTTTATCAGTTTATATTTTCAGCGAATGTTTCAATAGGGTGTTTTCCGCATAAATGGCCGCCGTTTAGTGTTTGTTTATTACATATTTTGAACTGGAACTTTTGATATATATTTAAAACATACAATAACTAGTACTTCATAAAATAACTTAAAAAAACTTGTTACCATACACGCTGATCTTTATTATAATGGAAATATAATGACTGATGTTGATAGCTTCCTGTCAAACTGTTTGTTTATATGCCTGATGACGTCACAAATATGTCTGCCGTAGTAGACGCGTTTGCGCGCCAAATGCCGAATTTTAATTTCAACTCAACCGAATTTTTTTCGGATATGCAAGTGTTGGTAATTTTTTTTAACTAGACATGTATAATAGGGAAGGAAAACTCAATTTTTTGGTATTAAAAAAAATATGTGAGAAGACCCTATTATGGTCATACATATCTTTATACATTGTAAAATTGGAGAACTGCTTAACATTAACATTCACAAAAGAGCAAGAATTTGGCTATCTAATTTTTAGGATATTTCAGTCTGCTATTGGATTAATGTGCATTCAAAATATTATTGACCCATTTTGTGACCCTATATACAAATAATTTAGAATATTAATCAGACATTAATTTGTAATAGAGAGATCAAACTCTTATCATATTGAGTCATACTTATATAAATAATATTACATAAAAAATAAAATAGCTGGTTTCCTTGCATGTTTTTTTTTGTAATTGCCATTAAATGTCATAATAATTTTCCACTCAGTTTTAATTATTATATACGTGGCTCATAAATATTATAAGTTAACCATTTTATCAATTATAATATCTATGATTAATCACACTGTGAATATGATGAGTTCGGACAGGCATAGAAATTGAAGATGGTTATATTTAAAAAAAAAATCTGGTGGAAAATCTGGCATATCATACTTCATCAATTTATATAGAATCAATCAAATGTTTTAAAACTTCAGCCAGTCTACTAAAATGAAAAAATAAATATAAATATTCTGTTAAGACCAACAATATTATGTCGGACAACTGGGTTATATAAATTTGTGCTCCAAAAGTCTGACCTTTCAAATACTTTTTTAAATCATTTTTTGAATAATGTTTTACATGATTTTATCTATAGAAAGACTAAAGAGAAAGTACGGCAAGAAAGTAGAGGTAGTTGTGAAAAATGATGTGAATTTTGTGGAGAGTACAGATTGATATTAAAGTCTAAAGTTGCATTTTTGTTCTAACTGTTTGACCATTGCTTGACCCACCATATTCTTGGGTTGATTTGATGCCTTTTATCACTAAACTAATGGAACAGTCACTTCATACCTAATTTTTCTTGCAGGACTCCGAAGAGAAGCTCCATCGAATAATGGATGCATTGACTTGCAAAATTTGTATGGATAATCAAATCGACGTTGTTTTTCTCCCTTGTGCCCATGTAGTTGCGTGTACCGAATGTGCAGCAAGAGTTGACAGGTGTCCGTTGTGTCGTTCGGAATTCACCCAAGCACAAAAACTATACCTGCCCGGTGAATTTCGTCAACAAGTTTGTTAATTCAAATTTTCAGGACATGAGCTAGGCTCAGTTTACTTTGCCCACGTTCTTGTGAAGAGATTCAAGACTTTTTTATAAACTTTATATTAATCCATTTCGTTTTCATTTTACGGAAACTGATGTTCTTTGAATATCGTCAATCTGTGTGTAAATCATTTTGATTTGAACTTTTACTTGCGATTAAAATCTCATATTGAGGTTTCTTTATTTTTTACGTACAAATTTTCTGTTAATAAACAGAATAGATTAAGGGACAAATGATTGTAATAATGAGAGAAGGAAATGGTAGAAATTAATAAATAATAATAATCGACTGCCTCTTTTTGTAATATCTGATGAGGTAAGTTTTTCGTTGATAAAACTTTATTATAAAATTTGTGTAATTAACTAGGTAGGTTTTTGTATCTACGTAGTAGTAACTCGATATTTTTAGAAAAACACTTTCATATCCTATATATTTTTCTAAACCATTATCTCCATTATTTACAATTATATTTACATGAATTTCAATACTTTTTAGTCATATTATCAATGCAAATGTTAACTAGAGTAGATATTTTTGTTATTTGTAAATATAAATATAAAATAATTAGTATTAACGTTGTGATAAATGGAAATTTAATTTGTGATATAATTTTGTATTTGTTATTTAGAAACTCGCTGGTGGCAAAAGTAAAACGGAAACATAAACAAATTGGGTATATAAAAATGATGGCATATACATCGTCTTACAAAACATCTAAAATTGTTGGACTATTTGCTTATTCTGTTAAAAAATACTTCCATTAAAATATAAAATATTTAAAATTCAGTTATCTCACTTGGCCCTTGTACAGAGATATTTGATAAAATCATTTTTCAGTTTGTTGCGGAAATTATTAATACTGTATGCCTTCTATTTTAATGATATCTACACATTATTAAAAACAGACCAATATTAGCAATACTTAAATTTTCATTTTTAGTTTGATTGTTATTTACTTTGTCACACTCATATAAATTCTAAATAATAAATAATGTCTATAATTTTATATTTTTTGTAGAAAAAATGTTGCTTTAAAATTCAACTGTTAGATTGAAATCCTATTATCAAAATATTACATTTATATTTATGTACATTTATTTTATGAATACAAGTATTTCTTCCAAATATGTTGTTTTAATTTAAAGTGTATCTAATACAATTTTTTGTTAGATTTGCTATATAAAAATTTAATATTGTGAGTTCATGGTAAGCATTTTGAATTTGATTGTTTCATCATTGACTTATACATAGAAATACTTCATGGATTTGTTCCATAACAGTGGTGTTTGTGTGGTTTGTTGTGTTTTTTTATAAAATAAAAACAATATTAGTTGAGGCCTAACTGAAAAATCAAAGAATTAGGTATATGATTATATGCAGTGCACGTCTAAAATATCCACCTCCTGATTGGATAACTGGGCTAATATGTACTTGAGTCAGGGTTTGGACAAAATAAAGGATGAATTGTGTAGACTGAAAAATAGTTTGCATAGTTTTTTACTGAACACGTCACAAATGGTCAACTCAACATTTTTGACATAGTTTTAAGTGGCAAGGAGTGTTATATTATAGTGTTATCACTTGAAAGATCTATGAAAGAACCTCCGAAGAACTTTCTATGAAACGATAAATGAAAATCAAGTTACCTACCCAATTTTCTATAAGAGTTTCTGAGTAAACTGATAAATGAATAAAACAGAGTTAAAATCATATATACAAGGTGTCCACCTATGTCAAATGTATCCAGGAATTAAAAATTTTCCGAAAATTTTGAAAATTTTTAATTCTTGGATAAATTTGAAATTAGTATCAAACGATAGCTTATAAAAAGTTAAGATAGGAATGTGCAAACCGTTTTGCTTGATCTCAAACCGTTTAGATTTTATAGGGTGTCAAAGTTGCAAAAATGTCAATATTCACCCGTCAATATTTCAAAAACAGTTTAAGTTAGGTATAGGGAAGGCTGATGAAAGTCCTACTAAAATCAAGGGTTTAGTTCGAAAAAGCAATAAAAAATATATATTTCCATTTAGAAAAACGAAGTTGGTACCTGTCCAGGAAAAACTGAACACCCTGAATATGTAAATATATTTTCATTTTGTGCAGCTCGGGATATTAGACAACCCTGTAGAAAAAAAAATTAAGTTATCTCTTTTATTAACCCAGATATTGGACTTACGCGCACTAGGTGGACACCCTGTATAATTATATACCATACCTACCGGGATATCAAAAATTATCTTGGTCAAGGGTGGTTGTGGAATGTAAAATTTCATACTTGACAGATTCTGACACAACAAAACATATTCAAAAATTTAAAATAAGACACACGTTTTACATTCCACAACCACCCTTGACCAAGATAATTTTTGATATCCCGGTATATGGTCAAAGTCGATCATTTTAATTAACAAATACATATTGTGGTATTAAGCAACAAAGATTTTATCCAAAATGACCATATTTCGCGTAAGCCCTGCTCGCCCCAGATCTCTAAATCTGATATTTTACATTGAAAATAACTTCTCAGTTAAATGTACTTAGTTCAAAATTTTATTCCCCGTTTCTGAAAGACGATGTGAGTATGAGTAAATAAATCTATTCATTCAATAAAGTACAAATGACACTTATTTGCAGCATTGAGTTATTTTTACTGATAGAACTGATTAATGTATTGAATCGATAACTTTGTTTTCAGAAACCAGGCATTATAGGGAAACTGATCCTAATTTGACCTATAAAATATTTCCTTAGATATCTAACATTAATTTTTCCTACAAATTGGAATGAACCTAGGTTTCATAAAGATAGAAAACAGAAAACCAACAAAGGAAAGAAGACAAAAAGATGCGGGTCCCATGCTGACTATCAAGAATATATCAAAGGATATAATATTATAGGGCTGATCACAAAATATCAAGTGGGCTAACCATGTAGGAAATATGTGACATGTCACAGAACACAATTATACAAATATTATGTACTCTTGATTAATTAATTTATGGTGTGGATACGTGCAGAAATGTATTTTTAATATTTCTGTGCTGTGTATTTAGATCATAATATGCATAGACATAAAAATGTCTATGATATGACCGTGACCACCAATACATTACAAGAACCAATGACCAACACAATAGCAATAAAGTAAAGTTGTCCTGTCAAATGGCCGGTGTAGCTGTATATACCAACCAAAACGAAGCCGTAGTTTTACTTGTGGTTGTAGCACAGGGTTTTTTACTAGGAAAATTTTTACACAGAAAAGTTACTAATTGTATTATATATATGTTATAGCCTTTTCGAATAATCAGTGTCGCCAATGCAGTATGAAGAAAACATATAATGATATCATAATCATAATCAGTAGTAGAGTACCACCACCGTACATACTAAACTACTCACTACCAGCAGTGCACAGTACTGCCTCAGGGCCGGATGCTTCTGGTGTTCAGTTTTCGTCTGCCGCTCGCATGCCGTCATTCTCAGAGTGTTTCATTACGAGGATGCGCATTTTGCGTGTTTTTCGTCTGTAACGTGATTATTTTTACAGTTACAAAAAAAATCTCGAACAAATGATGTTCGTTATGGTGCGTTTTATAACTTAAAAGTATAAAATGTCACAATTTCGTGAAGCTGAGCTGTTAAACACATTAATCTTACTGCGAAATTTGTTCCTCTAAGGTTTTCGCCATGAATTTCAGGAGAACGGTACAAGATAGAGTAAAATTGCACATACACTATTTTGTAGAGCGTAAAATATACAAAGATAAACACAAGATATATGCACCGATATATGCACGAGAGTGACGTCACGCGTTATATTACGGACTCCTATACAACATCCTATCTTCTGTGTGTATATCGTGGTACTGCCTCACGCAGACCAGTCAAACAAAGTAAAGAATACCGCAACAACGTTTAGATAATTCATCTCGTCCTGGTCTACTGTGTTCTCTTCACATATACATCTACAATAGATATTCTATGCATCTACATGTATATGTTGCTGCCGATTGCCGATATTGAAAGTTGTAAAATTGCTGAGTTCGCTTTTCACAATAATAAACACTTCACACCGCTTATTAAAATAGAGTGATATTAAGTAAAATAACATTATTGTTATTATAAAAATAATATATTCTCTGCAACACCTATGCACGATTCGCCCCAATTAATGTTAATATCATATATCATAACTTACTAGACTGGAACCATTCCAATTCTTTGTAGTAAGTGGTCCAGTCTATATTTCAAATATAACCATTTGAAACAATCAGATAATCAGTTGTTAGATTAAGACACCATTTTAAGTAAAATGGAAATTTGTATTTTTGTTCCTTATTTGGCTGAAAAATATGTATCTTTAGTAATATCATAAAATTTATTGAATTTCTCTTGAATCAAAATTAAGTTTTTTTTAAATACGTATATTATATATGTATATTTAAATTATTTTGAGTAATAAGCAAAAAGCTTAAGATAAAATTGGATAAATATAGATATCAATCATACCTTTGACGTAACACGTAACAATAAAAAAGTAACATTATATTTATAGCTTTTTATTTATTTTGTCATGCTAGAAACAGTGTTTACGACAAATTACTAAAATTTATTTATCACAGAATAAGTGAACACCACTCTCACTTCTTAACTAACTAAAACACCCGTAAAATAAATATATAACAGTTCAATTTAAATTCGATTTAAGACATACAATAATAATCTAATTAGAAATAACTATTTTTTTTGTTACTTTTGGAAGCATTAATTACATAATACTATTTTTGTAAAATAAAAGTATAAAACCCACCATATTCCATCACAGTTATTTTACATCTCATCTCCTCTAGCAAATTAATAAATAGAATAATTAAAAAAACATACAATTAAAGTTTTTTACCCTTAAAACAGAAAACGCATTTAGCTACTTAAAGTATAAATAATAAAAATTAATTTTCGTCCTACTTTACATTTGTTAATTTAATAGTAACAACGAATAACAACATAATTTAACAAAAACAGAAATGCTTTATGTTTCTTTCAAGCGTATGTTACCGAAAAGCATTTATAATATTAGTTAGTTGGTCGATACTCTTTTGCAACTGTTTTCTCCTCTTTTCATTCATGAAAACTATTGAATGCAATTCCCGCTGCCTTTTTTCATAAAAATTTGCACCACACTGTTGCAACGTGATTTCTTCTTTCATAGAAGAACATCTTCGCTTAAGCTGCTCTACTTCATAACTTCTCTCTGGAAAATAAAAATAGTTTAATTAATTTACTGCAGTCTTCTGCCAGTAGTGAGTATATTTTTATAAAATTGCTACCGGAAATTTAAAGGTACTATATAAATATCACTTTCGATGCGGGCATGCCAAAGATGCTTCGATCAGGAAGGTGGATGTCGAGGTCACGGTCGCTACATCGATGTCATTTCTTGGTCAAATCAAGGACATTTAAATAAAGGGGTCAAATAAATCTTTATGTTCTTAGGAGACCGTACATAGCAAAGATGCATTCACCAATGGGGTGCTTTCCTATTTTTTTTTTTCATCGGCAATGGAAAGTAGATGGAAAAAGAAGAGATACGTATTTCTGGAATTTTAATATTGGGTTCATTTAAGTCCATAAATTATTTTTTTATTGCGCGCGATATCTATGTGACGTCACCAAGCGAAAATTCAAAATTTGCGCCATTTTTTAGTGATTTCTAGGATATTTTCATTTATGTGGTTGGTGTCACTGCGTGACAACTTTACTTTTGTTTATGTTTGAATTGTTTGGTTAAGGTAAACATCATGGTCATGGTAAACATGAGACATTGTTTTTAGTTTATATTTTTACTTGTGAATTGTTGTCTCTGCCCGTGACTGATTACAAGTGTATTTATTAGTAATAGAAAAACATCGTAATTTGTAAAGGTAATTTTTGAATATATTTAATCGACTTTGCAGTAATACTGTTAAGTTAAATAATAACCTTACATTTTCATCCCTTTTATTTCTGAAAGGATCTAAAGGATCTTTATCATAAAAGGATCTATAACCGGTAAATTGTCGGACTTAGCCTCTACAAAACCTTGCTCCATGTTTAATAAAAGTTTACTTCATAAGAAAACAACAATACAACAAGCCAAGTTGTCAAAGTTGTCAAACCAAACACAAACAGGAAATTTCAAATGTCAATTTTCGAAATGTCAACTGTCGTTCGTGGTCCTTACACACTGAACCTAGCCACATATTATCAGTGTGGCCTCTTTATAGATACATATTCCCTAGTTTTCGCTTAGTGACGTCACGAATATAGAACAAAATTTCAAAATTGAATTAAAAATTTTCTACCGATTCAATCTTAATAATTTTTATCCTAATAAATATAAAAAAATATATATTTTATAAAAATACAGATTTCCACTTTCATTTCGATTGAAGGAAAATACCCCATTCACCCTCGCCACTTACATCTATGTACATATCACAACATAGTTTATGTCGTGTTAGAACTCTAGACAACGCAGTACATGCAAGCTTACTTGGTTCAGATGAATCACTTGGTACCACTCAAACTAAAGCGAATCAATAGCAAACGACGACTTGTGGGTACCTGTCTGTCAAACAAGTGTACAGAGCTACTATATTTCTAATTTAATTAAATTTTAAACTGTTGCAATGTTGAAAAACAGAAAATGAATAAAGAGTTAATAGATTTAATATTTAGTGCACTCCCTACTTGGAATAAACGGCATAGACGGCCGGCACCATAACTAATATAAATCATTAAATACAGAAATTTGATAGAAGAATACGAGATGAGATACAAACATGATAACTGATCTAGCTATGAATAACATACTAGGTATCCAATTAACCTCCTAGCAAACACAAATGTCAAATTATTAGCTTTGGTTGGAATGATTTTTTTTTTAACTTTTTTAAAAATGTGTATACCCCGATTCAGAATTAAGCAAAGTGGAATGACCTCGCCGATCTGGTAAAATGCGGTGAAGCATGGGCGTGCGTATTCTGTTTTACCATTGGGCACATTTCAGTTAATATATACTCGTATACTATTCTATAGAATACTTCTAGTATATGCACTTCCACTTTTTTAACTAACACAAATAAGTATAAACACTGACACAAAGAATAAATACACTGATAATTTTACCACAAATTTTTACCGTTAAGAAACGCGCGCGAAATAACCCAACATCACGCCACTGTTTCGAGCGCAGTCGCTTGTTGGTTCCCATTGGTTCCTAATTCGACCAATCAACGTCGTTGAGGCTCAGAAAAAAGAAAGGGAAAATGCAAGAATATGTATGTTAAATAAGGATAAACAGCTTGTCGTCAACTTTACGGCTTTCATAGTTGTCAGATATTCCGAAATTCCTTGATATTATCACAAGTATAAAGATATATTATGTCTTTATACTTGTGATATTATTAAGTAAAAGCAAATTAAACATTGTGTTTGCTCTAATAAAGTACAATAGGGATAAGGGAAAGGGACGTTAAAGACAAGTAAAAAAATGGGTAAATAAGGTAATTAATACGTTTCCTGTTTTAAATAAGAATACTTTAGAAATAAATGTGACAACACAGATCTACTCTTTTTCCGGTCATTGCACTTTGCTTAATTCTGAATCGGGGTATAGTAAATTTGTAAAATGTAGGAATAGCATAATAACTGGCATGCAAATGTAATATGTAGATCTTTTACGACTATAATAGAAAATTCAACCCTACTGATAAATGAAGTATCTCTGGTATATTCGCCCTATCATCAATGTAAACATCAACGGTGAGATCAACACAATGTGCATTTATTGTCACTTGTGGGAAGTAAAATTCCCTTTATTATTCTCATTTGTTACAAAAGTACCCTCTAGATAGTTACAACGTAATTTTTAGTAGATAATAATTATTAAACATAAAAATACAAAATATAATTAAAACGTTATATATAAATTATCAAGTATAGTAGAAATTAGAAATTATTCTTAAAATTTCCGAATATTAATGAAAACAAGGAGAGTGAGAACTTTACTTACAAATAAAACTAAAATTCCCTATATATAAAGGATAAAAGTGTGGCAAAATACTGTGATAATACTAAAAAGTGTGGCAAAGCACAAGATTACTAAAAAATTATATAACAGGTATTTTTCAAAATAAATATTTCATGAGAATAAAAGCACAAACAAGAATTATTTTTGAAAAAAATGTTAGTGTTCAATATATAGTCTATCCCGAGGTGTATCCACGAATAGAAAACATTATGAAGTGTTAATCGAAGTACTTTCTTAATGATAACGAATCAAGTTACAGCTGGTCGAACATGATTACTACGTATTTATTACCAAGTTATACGAGTTATACTGGTTGCACCAGTCCTTAATTGTACAACTGTTGGGCATACATGTTGTCAAGCAAACGTTTTGTTGTCAAGTATCGAAAATATTTATCTTACCGACTCACCTTTCTCATATTTGTTATATGATAACATTATTTCCTCGATGCCAGGCCAATGAAAATTATTCACTTGTATGTTTCGATCCTTCATCTTAAATTCTTTGCAGCAAGCTTTTGCTTCGGTAAAAAAATTTACCCCATTACTGTTTTGATTTTCAATGAGGACCAGAGGCACGTAATTGTATTCAAAGTTTCTTTTTAATAATAGATTATTACAGTCTTCTTGGTAAGCAGTGGGTGGTACATTCCTCTTGTGGTACTGATGTACTATGGGTATTTTAAATGACAGGTCCAAAGTATTATTAATGCTATTGTCTACTAGGCCATTTTTTTTATCGTTTTCATTCGACGTGCTGCTATACACTTTTAGGCAATATTTTGTTAGAGAAGATTCGCAATTTCGCCTTAGACGTTCTCCTATAATTTTCATCCAGTTTCTTTCCATTTCTTAAAAATAAACAGATACATTGCAGAATAAATGTGTTTTCATAAAGTGGATTCTCGAAGCGGATAGTTCTTTATGAAACATCGTGAAAATAATTGTTTTGAAAAAAACATTGATCTCATTTAGATGTTCCAAGAAATATATAGAAACCACTCTATATACTAGTATTTCGGCTTACGAACAGAATAAATGTCTATTACTAAATGTTTCCAAGCGCGTTTTCGTTATTTATTTGTTTACAAGCACCTACCCCCGATTGATCCTACCATCTGGTAAAGCCCGAGTTTTTAGTATCTTTTCTAAGAAGGGTGAATGTGTAAAATCTATCTGATCATTCGTAGTTCAAGGATTTATAATTAAAGATTTTTTAATTTCTAATTGTTCTAACAGATCTAAGCGCTTTCCTTTCTATTCACGATGAAGTACCTTTACATTTTTCTGATCTATAAAATGATTGTTTTCTATACAGTGCGTCGAAAATCCTGAATTTTTTGTGTTATTTAGTATGGATTTTTTATGTTCTTTTACTCTAGTTTCAATACTTCTACCGGTTTGACCCACATACACGGCATTTCAATCTACGCAGTTAATTTGGTATACTCCCGATTGTATTAATAAATTAAAACAATCGGGCTTTACCAGATGGTAGATCAATCGGGGTAGGTGCTCGTAAACAAATAAATAACGAAAACGCGCTTGGAAACATTTAGTAATAGCAGACTTATACATCTACAGTAATAGGCATTTACTCTATTGAAAAAGGCCTAATAAGCCGAAATACTAGTATATAGAGTGTTTTCTATATACATTTCTATTGGAACATCTAAATGAGATAAATGTTTTTTTCAAAACAATTAAATGTGTTTTCAATACTCATGAATACATAATTAACATCATTGATTTTGTTCTCCATCAATAGAAAATTATCGATTTATATATGGTAAATAAGCACGTTCTTAGTTAAATCTGTATATTTAGTGAGAAAAATCAATGTAAAAATCAGGCGGTGGTGGGGGTAGATATTTTTCTCATAAAGATACATGGGTTCTCGCTTAGAATAAGTGGCTCTTGATAATAGTGAATTCAATTTTATTTACAAACATGCATTTTTGTAATCACCAATAGGTACCGAATATTTTTATATTTAAAATGAAGATAGTACTAAGATAAAAATACAGAAAAAAAACGATGAAAATTATTAATTATTTGTTATTTTTACTCTGGTTTCATTGTCATATATTTTGTCTTGATAGTTGTTATTAATTATGTCCAAAATTATGAAAAATTATATTTTTCTCCAAAATTATGAAACAGAGAAAGGAAATATTGAAATTTTAATAGTATATATAGGGCGTAAAAAAATTGTGAATCGGACTTCGTGGGGTGATCCAGGATCCATCATTCTCCAAAACTGGTTCCTAAGGGAGTTATAGCCCTTTAAACGGTGGATAGGTTAGGTTCAAAAGTGAGTGGGCCGAAAACCAGACCCTCCACCACGACCATGTGGTCTATTGTGGCTCACACCTACTTATATTTCACCCAACAGGTCCAGCTTCTTAATGTAGCTGATCATCTTATTGGGTGAGAACTTTTTCAGATCCTCTGGCAGAAGTTGTCCTTTGGCAAATAATGAGTATCTGATCCTTTCCCCAGCGGGGCAGGTACGTAATATATATTCTGGTGTTTCATTATCTTCTAAGCACAAGCGGCACTCAGCATCTTCTGCTTGCACAGATGATGTTTTGAACGGCAGTGACCAGTATATAGGCCAATTAGAGTTCGTAGGTGGAACCTGCTTAACTCTAAAAGTTTTTTAGTTTTTGTTTTTGAAGGCTTTATTATGAACACCTTCGAATGAACTAATCGTGGTAGTTCCTGCCAATACTGGAGGATTTGCCCCTCAGCCCAGGTCAAGAGCGTTGCTTTAGCGGTACTCGAGGATATGTCAAGCACCGGTTCTGGTCCGACAAATTCAGAAGCAGCACCCTCCCTAGGTAGAGAGTCGGCTGCCTCATTCCCTTCATGGCCAGAATGGCCTGGGACCCAGATCAGAGTTACTCTATTTTTTTTCCTGCTCACATGAGCGAGCGCCTGCTGACAACTCCATACCGTTTTTGAGTTGCAACGGTAGAGCTGCTTGGCTGTCTAAGAAGTTTTTATCGATTTGGGCGTAAGTTGTGTTTGTTTCAGCCTCTGTACACACAATTCGATGGCATAGATTTCTGCCTGAAATATAGTTGCATAACTGCCAAGGGATGAGGATATTTTTACCGTTGGGTTGCAACTATATACTCCGGCTCCAACACCCATGGGTGTTTTGGAGCCATCTGTAAACCAACAACTATCTGCCCTTAATAGGTCGGCTTTATTTCGATCCCATTCATCTCTTCCTGGGAAAAGAATGTTAAAGGGCAGTAGTTCATGGTTGGTCGTTGCAGGCCTGACGTCTGAAATCATCTCCAAGATGGTGTGACTTTCCATGTCATCCAGCAGCCTATTGTGCTTCATAATGTCAGACTGCGAAACGGTGGACAAAAAGAATGGTTTTTATCTATTTTTAGCAACAGGGCCAGACAAATTTTTTTGAAATTGGGTAATCTGGCATACATTTTTATGCCAAAGCAAATAGTGATAGTAAAAAGAGCCCATGACAGTACTTAAAGGGTAATTTTCATAAGGGTAGAGGGTTGTTTTTCACAAAACTTTTTATCCAAGTGAATACAGTAATTTTAACATTAGATGTGAAAAATTACGACTTTTTACATACTAGGTTCAACTGACAGTTTTGTACAAGTTAGATACTTTTAGTGCTAAAAAATTTTCTAAAATAATTAAGAGCCATTCCTTTTATCCACCATTTATAGGGCTGGTAAAAGGGTAAAGAACTCTCTTAGGAACCATTTTAGGGCATATGTTCATAGGGACATTTATTTTTAGATGTAGTATCGCCCCTCGAAGTCCAGTACACCATTTTTTCACACCCTGTATATTTAAGCATCATTTTTTTTTTATTAAACCTCAAAATAAATATCTAGTATTATAAAAATTCAAATGACTAAAATCTCGACTTCACACAGATTTAATTTAATTTAATCCCTTAGTTAATGATAAAAAACACCGATACATGTTACTAAAACTAAAGAACTTCTTTTATAAGCATTGCTTTTACATTATAATGTATATAACGAACCTTGTCTAGCATCAGCGTCAACATTTCTTAGTCCAAGCAGTCTTAAGAAAAGTTTCTTTGATTTGAAATCTGGTACCATGTTCAGAATGGAAGGTGATTTGGAAGGCACAGGTAAGTTTAGAGGTAAGATTCTTTTATTTTCTCTTTCAGAAAGTAACCCAGGAGTGAGCCATTTCCTTCTCTCAAGTTTTTGTACTTCTAAAGCTGGAAAATGTAATTGGTTTTATTTAAATTTAACAATTAAGAGCAATTCGAATAAAAAAAAAAAAAATTAGATGATAAATCTAAATATGAGTTGTAATTCTAGATATGGGGCAGCTAGTAATCCATTCAAACAATCAGCCATAATTAGCCAATGACTAATAAACCAATGGCCTTCCTTGGCATTGAAGAAGCATTTAACTATGCACTGCCCGACTCCCTTTATATGGTAGTTGTTGCTAGAACAACTGGATTTGGGTTGTTAGAAAACAGAACTATAACGAGGCCCCTCAGGATGAGACGGTCACATTTATGGCCACAAGGAAGGGTTCTTTCACCCTTACACTCCTCACTGCTTGTGGATGACCAATGATTTTCATTGACCATATACGATTTACATGATCGCATATGACTATCTAGTCAGAGGAAACAGCTTCTCAAATGCCAAGAAAAGGAAGCTGGAAGATTTAAAATCTTCATCCTAAGTGAAACGATTCCATTTGCAGCGAGGAAACAAAGTATCAAGGCGTGGTATTGGATAAGTAGCATAATTGGATCTACCATCTGGAAAAAATTATCCATACAGCATTGGTCTCAAACAAATAAATATATTGACTGTATGTGATGGTCATCCGATCCATGATAGCATTCAGCCCCATAGTTTGACAATCGAAAGGACTTCAACAAAGGACTACAACAACCCTACTGGATCTACCTTCTCTTCATATATATTCGGAGAGAGGTCAGATAAGCAATATATGGACCAAAACAGGTAGCTTGCCGCAGGCTGACATAATGGAAAACAACAGTATGGAGAAGTCACAGCATGCTTGGAATGATTTCAGATCTCATGCTTGCAACGACCAATCACAAACTGCCCTTCAATATTCTCTTCCCAGGAAGAGATGAATGATTGAATGGGATGCTCACTTATTTAAGGCAGATAATTATTGGTTTACGGATGACTCCAAAACACCAGTAGGTTTAGGGTCAGGAGTGTATAGTTGCAAACCAATAGTAAATATACCCTCAAGCCTTGGTAGTTCATGCAACTATTTTTCAGGAAGAAATGACATGACTAATTGTCCAGGTAGATTATTAGTTGGCACATCACTATTACTATTAATTAAATTACTATTGGCGATTCAAATTACCGATGAGGGCGCTGCAAATTGTGGATAAAACAAATATGGATGAAGACGAGTAAAAATTTTGCATTTCATATCACATCATCTAGCAATTTAGCATTCAGCTGCCATAAATATAGTTACTTCATATGATAGTTAGGGTGAAATAAAGGATGAAAAGAGTGGTAAAAGTAATCAAACGTCCCATAAGTGCTTCATTGCTAGTTATATGAACTTTTTGGGTTGAAACAGGTACCCTAGTTTTTGTTTACTTACATTTTGGACTAAAAATAAGTGTGATAAACTGTATGGTGATACCATATTAGTGCTTGTTTTTTATTAAATAATGTTTAAATTAAAATATATTCTGCGTTTATAAGACTAATGATAGAAAAGTATAGACAAACAGCAACAAAGTGGTTATGTTGTGTAAATAAACGTATTCTCTGTTATTAAATTGTTACATGCCTTTTGGAGAAATGAGAAACAGTTTCTTATACAAGGGCCAAACTTTTACCTATCTTCTATCTTAAACACTTCTATTGACACATTTTGTGGAATGACACCCATCAACACGGCAGTTTGTGTTGTGCTGATTTCTTTTGAATGCCATTTTAAAATGTAAAAATAAGGATGTACAAATACTAACCACGTCATTTTTAACTTTCTAATACCAAAAAATCACAAGCACCACTAAATTATTACGTTAAACAAACCCAAATACGTGTTATTTATCATTATATCAGCAATAAGCCTCCAAAAATTACCTTTTAAGTAGGTTCAAATATTTTCATGCAGAGGGCGCATTTATTTTTCGAATTGCCAATAGTCAAGTCATAGGAACAGGTCAAAAATTTATTTGGTTTTGTTTACACTAAAGTGATAAAAACTGAGAAATATATATTTTAATTAGAAAATGAGCGATTTATGCAGACGTACGGTACTTACAATTTTTTAAACTGTGTGTAGTCAGCTCAAACAAATTCAAGAATCTAATTTTGTCGGAACTTAAATCGGGTTTACAGGGAGGTCCAGACGTTATCCAAAGATCCAGTTCCTTGCCATCGTTTTCACTGTCTGAACTGGAAAATGCACTGCTGCTGCTGCTGGAATTGTCGGAATATCCGATTACAGTCACTCCAAAATCTGTAGTAACTTTATTACCAGGCAAAATTTTCTTAACCTCTTTAAAACGGGGAGCTCTCTTTTCCCTTCGAATCTTCTGCCTTATTGTTGCTATATCGATTTTACTTAATTTTTGGCGCTTCACAGGGGGCCCATGGAATGGTATGTTGGGTACATTCAGTACGGTGAAACTGCTTTCTGCTAATTTATTACCAGTTACTATCCTGTCTACAGTGGATTTTCTGCTTCTTTTATTTTTATTTGGGTTTATTTTTACACACTTTTTCTTTAAATTTACAAGATCAGGTTTAGTGTTCACCTTAACATTACATTCACTAAAGTTAAAATTGGTTAAATGTTCTTTACTTTTTACACTATCTTTATTTACAGGTTCACCTAAAGAGTCTATGGAATGTGTTTGGCTGTCTGTTTTATTTAGATCACTATGACTAGCTGATTGAGGTGTGGTTATATAATTATTATTAATCATAGGAACAATGGTATTCGGTAAATTTACTGTTTTACGGCAACCACTTGTTTCCGGTATAGACTGACTCTGCACAGGGTAATTTGGGGACGGTATTGGTAACTGAGGACTGTGTGTTTGCAGGCTGGGAACAGTATTGATAGGCGTTAGAGCATGTTTGACTTCTGAACTCTTATCGGCAAATGTAAATACATCACTGGAACACCTAGCCTCACGGTCTGTTTTTCTGGTATAATTATCTCCAGTCTCTTTAACTTGTATCGATTCAACTTGCGGTCGACTTTCTGAAAATTTAACATTGTTACTCTTGATGTTATCATGATCTATCCCTAATAAATCCGTTAGTTCTTGATTACTCGATTTCTCTTGGGTATTACCCTCAAAAATCCTTTCAGTTTTGATATTTAGAGGTGGTGTATCAAGTGCCTTATCCTTAGGTTTATCCGTAGTAAGAAGGTCTCTTACAATATATTCAATATAATAGGGAGTTAATTTATTAGATTTTGTGTTATCGTTTTCTTTAGGTGTATTATTGTATTTATCGAAAATATCACAACTTGTAGTACTTTTGCACATTTCAGATGTAGTTGTTGCAGTATGGCTTTGGCCTGTTGTATTGGGTGCTATGGTAGACTTCCTGGCTGAAACAAAGACAACACAAATATGCCATTAAAATATTTTGGGCTGGGGTGTAATTTGACAATGATAAATTTTATCGACGTTTCCTAAATTAATTGTTATTCTTTACAGACAAAATCCAAGATCAAGCTGATGAGGTTTCAGTGATTTACCATCTAATTACATTTAAATATTGTAACTTTCTATATTTTTGGTTTCATGATTTAACGTTCAGGAAATAAGGTATTTTTCACGTATTATCTTTTGGCTAGGTCCAAAAAAAAAATTGCATGTCGTAAATTTGAGGAAACCAATTGAACACAATATTTTTAAATGGGACACCCTATATAATTTTAGACGCTTGGGAAAACAATTTTTCTCTGGTCTCAAAAATATATACTTTGTTGACAGTTTTCGAAATATTTAATATTTAATGTTTACAATAAATCATAAAAAAAATATTAAAAAATGAAAATATTGGAAAATGTTTAAATAACTAAGGAGGTTACATCGAAAATCGTTAAATATTTTTTATTACTGTTGGTTTCTACTGTTAAATATTTTTTGTTCTTTCTATTTTTTTATGGTACTCGCTGTCGAATATTTCGAAAACTGTCAATGCAAATGTCAACAAAATATATATTTTTGAAATCAGGAAAAGAATGTTTACCCAAGCGAGTAAAATTATACAGGGTGTCCCATTTAAAAATATTATGTTCAATTGGTTTTCCTAAGTTTATGACATGGAATTTTTTTTCGACCTAGCTAAAAGATAATACGTGAAAAATCAAACAACTTTTGTATTTAAACTTTTTTTCTAACTTTCTTAATAACCCCTGTAGGTAGGGGTCAAAATATACGTGAATACCCTGTACAGATGAAAGATGATCCATTTTCGATGTCATGATGGGGTATCTCAAGGATTTTTAACTTATACAGGATTGCTCGATTAGCTGTATCACATGATTGGGTCTTGCGGCTACGTCATCGGAAAAATAGATGAGTTAGATAGGGACAGTAACTTGTCAACGCGTCATAGATAAGGAATCGCACAATACAGAGAGAGAAAGAGTATCGGGTCTCGCAGTGACGTCACCAAATCGGACAACATTGAGGAATAGGGATCGAGCAATCCTATATAAGTTAAAAATCCTTGGGGGCATCTCAGTTAATATCACAGATAGATAGATACCGTTTTCGCAAGTAATCTTTAGAGAAAAATAAGATGGTGTAATGCAAATTTTACTACCTTCATTTGTCTGATTTACGGTCAAATACTGAGCAGTTTAGAAGAAATTCTCATAACTTCTTTGCACAAGAAAATATTCTATATATTAAATTGTTTCATCAGCGAACTCTATAGGATATTTTGTTGTGGAATCCAGTGGTATATTCAGTTTTTAAAAGCACCTACGATTTCTGCTAGTTACGTAGCGATGACGACGAAAATGGTATATACTGTACAATACTAATTTTTAATTTTTACATCTTTATAAAAATCAAACTATTTCCTTTCTGTTTTATAATTTTCGAAAAAAATACACCCCTCATCTCAGCTCATTTGATCGAAGCTGTAAATAATTTCATTAAAATCCAACTGTTAAGACAAAAAGTATGACAACGAAACCAAAATAAAAACAACAAATTTTAAATTAAATTCCAGTATTTTAAACCTGCAAAAAAGACCTCAAAAGGTTCAAAAAACGTTTTAATATAAAAAAATGTAAATTAAAATGTAAATATTGCAACTTTGATGTTGCCGTTGAATTAACCTGTTGAATTAACCGTTGCAAAAATTATTAATACTTATTCATAATAATTAAAAATTTCAAAAATATAATATATCGTACAACCATAACTTACAACATTTAAAAACTATACTGAACAGTGTTAACATTCACAATTCAACAAAAAGCCTTAAGCATGATGTTTTATTGATAAAATTAAGATGAGTTTTAGTCACAATGTTCCTTCCAATGACATTAAAATACTAGATGATTAATTTTAATTTTAGAAATCTATCAAATTATGCCAAAAAAACAAAACATAAAAAGCTACTTCTATAGTAAGTATTTTTATTTCTTTAATACTTGGTTATTTTATGCTACAGATAATAATATGACTTCATAGTTTAACTTTTGCATACTAACACAAAATATCTATAACTTCTATATTGCGTCTTAGCCATTAAACCCCGTAAGTTGTTTTTCCGAAAACACCAAAGCTTAAAAGCTCTCTATCTTAAGAGACGCATGTGATCCCATTTATGTGCATGACCAGAACTTGTCACTTATTGAAAACAAATGTCAGTGTCAGAACTAACTAGAGACCCTACAATTTATATTTAATGGAATGGAAGCATAAAAGCTAAAAGTTTTATAAGCAATTTAAGTACTTTTTCTATTTATGAATACATAAGAACATAAACACAAAATAGATTCGTAATTAATAAATTAAGTCAATACCAACACCTTACACTAGTGTTGCCGGACATTTAAATGTCAAGACATTTATATGTCCGGACATGGACATTTATGGACATGATACAATGAAAATGTCCATACATTTATGAATGTGTCCAAATCCTAACCTAAAATTTTCTTCAAAAAAGTTTAGGTTAGAAATTGCCACTTGATATTCACATATCTAGTAATTATTCACATCCCAAGATGTAAGTTAGTTTTGGATAACAAAATCGTTATGAAGGATGTAAATGAAAATAAGGATAATGCCAATAGTGTCCAAGTGGAAACTGAAGATGATAATAATGATAGTATTAATATTACTAGCGATGATGATATTGATATGGAAAGTTAGTAGTGGTGACAAACACACTGTAGTGCTCTCTTTGGGTCTTTGCTACTATCTGTCTGACAATTATTGCCAAATTGACAGACAGATAACGACGAAACCGGTCAGTGTCTGGTAGAAGGTCTCGATGAACGATGTGGCGACTCCTAAGGAGATGCCGATATAATGCAATGCCAGTCGGGGCATATTGCCAGTGGAGTAGTTGTTTTTGGCATCTCCTTCAAATAAATTGGTATGGAAAGTTATAGCACAGAAAACATTTTAGATCAAGATAGTGAAAGTGAATTGCAAATCCAATCACATGAGGATGCTGATTAAATTGGTTTTTTTTCACTCATTTTCCTTATAAATAACTAGGTTGAATGTGATCCGAACAAGTTGTAATTTATTATTCTAACATCACGACTGTGATCACGGCTATGACTAGCCTAAAATTGAAAAATAGTTTTGTTTTAATTCAGTGAAAATAATCAATACTTATTGTACTGAATAATAAATTGTATCTTAACACTTTCGTGCATTACATTTTGTTTTATTCATTTTTATTTGAATTTTTGTGTTTGAAATTTTGTTAATATGTGACATTATCGGATTTATAAAAATGTCAGGACATACTGAAAATGTCCGGACACTTAAATAAATGTTCGTGTTTGTTTAAAATAGTAATTTTTTGTTTTCTTTCAATTTCCTTGGTAATGTTTGACACACCATTTTAAAGATCTGGAGAAAGCTAAGATGATGACACTATTTACAGCTAAATTCATAAATGTCTAGACATTTGGCAACACTGCCTTACATCTAACCTGAAATAACCAACTATAAAGCTGTGCTTTTTATGCCATTTTGTGTTTTTGGATAAAGATATAAATTTTGTGCATGTGCAGAATTTATCCCAAACTCGCAGCTGAAGATGGAGATAAATAAGGAATAAATTTTTTTTAATCCTGACCCGCAATATAGAAGTGTTACGTATATATTTTACATATCTGCTGACTTTGAAAATGCTTTAGGATAATTGACCCGATTGTTTCTTGCCAATTCACCTTTCCCAAAATGAAATTTGAATTTTCCGAACGAGGCAAACCAATTCACCCCCAGAATTCTGAGTAATATCTTGAACTTGAACCAATAAACCATGCAAACAATAATAATCCTACAAATTTCCGAGTTTTAAATGTCTCACTTGTTTGACACCAATTTGGTAAACTAATAAAATAACTAATACATTTGTATTAGTTATTTTATGATGATCCATTTGCTCAAGTATGTTTTTAATCATGCAACTTTCACAACTATTAGAAATAGCAACGACATGCAATGACGATGAAAAACAATTAAGATGCAAACAGTACAACCCGAACAAAAACCACATTTATTACCGAAAAATAAGGAATCTTGGGGATAATGGCAAACGACAAGCATGGCAGAAGGTCAGGCAGTTTCTCCGTTGTCGCGAATCCCCTCACCTGCGGTAGTCTGTCCTTCTTCGGGAGCCTTCGTGCTTGCCTGGGTGGTAACACTACCTGTATTACCACTAGTTACGCTTGCAGAAGCTGTTGTCGAAGAAACACTGGTAGCTGGGCTTTTGGGGTTTGAGGTCAGTTTAGGTGTAGGGGGTTTGGGTGTGGGGGGTTTAGGCGACGACCTTGTTGTAACATTTTGACTAGAAGTAGGAGGAGCGAGGTTAACATTGCTGATCAGGGGTCCTGAGGGTTGTATTACCGGACTCTGACGTTGACTGAGATTCAAAGAATAATTTGAACTCGGATGGACATTGGGGGAATGCCTCTGCAAGGAGGGACTCGACCTCGGAATCGGATAATTCTGAGAACCAGGTGTTAAGAAGGTTGTGTTCAAGGGAGAGTGACGTGTTGTAGACGCCAGAGAAATGGGAGTCGGGGGTAACATGCTGCTGGGGTGCAGCATAGGTAACATGAGAGAAGGCTGAGAGGACATGTGAGGTGAAGTCAGGTGTGGGGAGATGCGGGACTGAGCTTTCTCTCTCTCCCTTTGGGATCGTTCTTTCTCCCTATGCTCTCGTTCACGTTGGTGTTGCAAGTCGCGTTCCATCTGGTCATGTTCGTCCTTCCGCGCGGCAGCTAGGCGTTGTCGGTGTTCCTCTTCCAATTTTAATCTTAAAATAAAATATGCATTGATGTGTTTTCAAAGTTTTCTCAGAATAATCTGCTTAATGAAACGCTTCTATCACGTCGCATAACCAAAATATTACAAAGATGATTAAAGAATTACAACTAAGAGATACATTATTGATTAAATAATTTAAATATTACACTAATGAATTTCCCGTTACCTACAACTTAGGCACGCAAAGGACATAACCCTATTATTTAAAAGGCATGTCGGAAACAACTATTCTGCGAACAAAAGTCCCTTCTAGTATTAAATCATAGAGGTATATTCTGAAATAACCTGTAATTTTTTTATTTTGTATTTCTAGGTTTGAGTAGAAGGTATTTTAGTATAACCCGGTATAATTCCATAATGGGCAGGGATTTAGTCTGCATAGTAGTGGTTTCCCATATTCTCTTTCAAATAATGAGGTATTTCTTTTCCTAACTAAGTTATAGATAACAAGAAATATAGAAACTAAATCATAATTTTTAAATAATTTCATTAATAATAAATAGTAATAAAAATAGAAACAAATCAAATTAATATTATTTTAAATTTTCAAAATGTCCATTTAAAAGTAATTCTCTTGATACAAGATTAATTTACCTTTCATGCATATACAGAGGCATGGCTGAACCTGGTAACATATAAGACAAATACGGATGTGTAATAGGTGGCCAAGGTGGCCGTAAGAGACCGATGCGATCATAGTAAATTTGTTCTTCCATAGGAGGTAGAGTGGGATAGGCACCGTAAGGTGGATAGCCTGGTATATCCATTCCAACTGGGACCAGAGGTATTCTAAAAAATGGTCTAGATACATTTACAGAGAAATATTCAGAAAAATTTGAAATTATAAAAAAATTTACCATTAGTGAGGATATAGAAAAAGTGAAAAATATAATTTAGAAATGTTTTAAACAAAAAAATTAAATAGAAAGTAACTAAATAACCTACATACTTTAGAGACTTTCTTCAAATTACATTTCAAATAATTACAAGACGGCTTAATAGGTACTTTTACTACAATGGGCCGGTCTTTCCATCTCTTTATAAAGTTGCTTTTAACTAAAAGGAACTTAAAGTTAACAGGCTAATTTATCTGGCAGTTAAAAAATTGCGTTTTTCAACACAATTTAACTGCTCTTTTGTAAAAAGACTGTTTAATGGTATTGGCAATACTGATTAAATAAGAAAGTCTATATAATAAAGTGAGACAGATGAAATGCGTCAATCATAATCAACAAAATATGTCAATAATGACAACATTACCTAGCTATAACCTACTGTGGCTATAACCAACTATAACTTTTTTAAGTTTTAATTGTTTCAGGAATATCTAGTTTATATTTAATATTCAGAAGTATAAAAATGTCTTCCCAGGATGATACAGTAAAAAACTTGGAACCAAATTGCCCAAGAATTTGTGGTCCTTACTAGTACAAATCGTGGCAGTTCAGTCCTCCGTTGAAAATATGATTCAATAAAACATGTCATGAAATCTAACAAATACATAGATATCATTTCTTTTTTTATTATTAACCTGTTAGTGTGATGCCGTAAATGTTGCTCGATTTCTTCTAGAATATTCAACACCGTTATTTTTGATACACGAAATCTCCTCATAAATTCTTCGTCATCCCAGATGTTTAAATTGTCTATATGAGGCCTTACAGTATATATTTTTTGTTCGCGATTTGCAATATTTACCATGTTCAATCAATGTTTTCCATTATAAAAATATATTTTTCGACGTTTTATTAATCAAATTGTTTACTAACACTCAAATTGTAAAATTTCTGAGGTTAGAAACCTCTTTGTAACAACTTATAGGCCAGTAAAAGTGACCGATAAGTTAAAGAGCAGATGGAGAACTTTAAAGCCAGGATTTAATTTAAAACACAGTGAAGAGACCCATTTTGTAGTTACAAGGAAGATAAATTCAAAATGATGTTTATAAGATAGAAAGACCGGCCCTTATTTAGATAAAACAATCATCTGTTTGAATCATGTCATATTTTGTAAAAATTTCATGTAAGAAATTAAGCAAAAACGTCGTAATTTATTTTTAGATTTAGATTTATAGATTTTTGGATTCATCACCTTACCTATCTTCAGGTCTATAAGGCTGAAAACCAGCTCTGTTTGGTTCAGTAAGTGAGCTGGTCGAATATCTATCTACGTGATTGGCGGACAGTCTAGGTTCAAAAGAACGAATAGAAGTCGATCCTGTTGTTCCATATGTAGGCACTTCTGTACTGGGTTTGGGTTTGTCTGGTACTGGCACGGATGCTAAACAAGAATAAACTCCATCAATGGCCGACTTCAAAAAGGTTCAACTTCAGTAGATCTTAACATTTAATGCAATTTGAAATTAAAAAAAGAAAGAAAATATGTGTACAACAGAACTATAGCGGTCTTTTTATTTGAAATGAGTACATGATATTTCCTTGTAATTATTTAACATCCTATTAGAGTATATTGCAAATAATACAGAAAGATACGAATAAATCGAGAATAGTTTTTAGGTTCTTATTTTTAGGAACTGTAACCATTTTGCAATAAATACTAATCAAGTCTGTTTGACAGAAAATGTCATGTCTCTAATTTTTTTTCAGTATTATTGAGCGCATTCAGGGAAACATAGCACTCCAGCGCTTTACCGCTTCACGTTCGCTGAATCGACATTTTAAACGCAAGCTTAAGGTGACATAATTTTCAGTAATTCATATTTTGTAATTAATATTATCCATAGATATTTTGTGCGTAAACCCATAGACGTAAACCTAACCTAAATTAATTTTATCGCTTGATGGAACTATTCAGCGATCCAGTGGGAAAAATATATGCTTTACCGCTTTAATAAAGTGCTGCAGCGCTTTAATACAGCGCTGCGGCTATTTGAATAAAGCGCTGAAGCGCTGCGGTTCCCTGAATGCGTCCATTGATACGCAACAGAAATAGATCTAAGCAAGTTTTGCTGAAATTAGGATGTACTGTAAAATATTTATTTGGTACACATTATCTATTACGACACAATTATTAATGTAGTGTCTTGAAATTTCTAGTTCAAATTTACAGTCCCCAACCACAAACGTGAAACCATTTTCATATTTAGAACTCATTTTTTGTTGAATATCACGCCATGAAAGCAAAAAATATGTTTCTGTAAACTCATATCATAAAAAAATTGTTCAAATGTGTAATGAGGAAAGTCAACTGAATCCAGGTCGTTCCATTAAAAAACCTATACAAATTTTACAACTTTCATTGAATAAGAATCCTAAA
Source organism: Pogonocherus hispidulus (assembly GCA_963924545.1). NCBI lineage: Eukaryota > Metazoa > Arthropoda > Insecta > Coleoptera > Cerambycidae > Pogonocherus > Pogonocherus hispidulus. Next base: position 10,570,700 of record OZ004693.1, on the reverse strand, counting down.
TTGTATTTACCTTTCTTGCTATTTATTCAAATAAGACATTCAAAAATTTGTAACAGTGAAGAAATCAGATCATATTATTACCTATAGCTAACCCGATTTGCGGTGTATTCAATACCTGGATCTCTCCTAAGAGGTTCTGAAACAGGTTGGCTTGTCGAAGAATGTTCACTTGTACCAGGAATAGTTTGTTGAGCTAAGTTACGTAGTGCCGCAGCGAAGGAGTGAGAATACTGATTGGGATTACCAGGTCCAGGGCCTGGTACTGTGTGGCCTGAAGAGGTCCTAGGTTTCGCATTCCCGTTGGTAGAGGTGGATAGTTTGGGACTATTTGCAACAGCTGAAAAGGTATAATTTCAACTTCTAATGTATATTTTTTGAGCAGGTTTATTAAGTACTACACTGCTTTATACACTCGTGGAAATTGGAAACGACTCACCTAAAACTATAGTCATTTTTGTACGGTTATATTTTCTAAACGCTTTAATCAATTTGACCAAATTTTTTTTTATTTCGTTAAACCAGTCTTGGGCTGTAATGTAGGGTAGGTCAGTTGTCATATAACACGGTTATAGAATATGTACAGGATGATGTGTAGGAACGTGTTTTTTTACCAAAATATAAGCAAGTATCTGGGATGCACGCAAACTGGGGAAATAATTTTTATTGTGTCAAAAGATAGTTTTATTTGTGCTAAAAAAAATGTTTTTTGAAAATCTTCTCTACCTAGATTGGTTTCCAAATTATAGCGGTTTTTGTAAACCATTACATTTGTGACTGATCACAGGTGCCGATTTTTAAAATAAAATAAGTTGGCTTTGAAATGAAAATCGATCCTGTCACTTATCACCTAGCAATAATCTGATTATAGTTAAAAAATCATATACAAAATTTAAGTTCTTATTTATTAATAAAATCAAAAAACATGAAACATGAGGATCGATTTTCATTTCAAAGCCAACTTGTTTTATTTTAAAAAATCGACACCTGTGATCAGTCACAAATGCAATGGTTTACAAAAACTGCTATAATTTGGAAACCAATCTAGGTAGAAAGGATTTTTAAAAAACATTTTTTTTAGCACAAATAAAACTATCTTTGGGCACAATAAAAATTATTTCCCCACTTTGCGTGCATTCCAGATATCTGCTTACATTTTGGTGAAAAAACTCGTTCCTACACATCACACTGTAGATATTCTTTAACCGTGTTGTATGACAATTGACCTACCCTACATTATAGTCCAATAATAAAAAAATTGGTCAAATTGATAAAAGCGTTTAGAAAATATAAGCATACAAAAATGACTATAGTTTTAGGTGAGTCGTTTCCAATTTCCACGAGTGTAGTATGATCAAATAGTCTTATGTATGCCATTCATCACTTTCTATTAAGATCTTTTATTTTTATATTTACACAATTACAAAAAGTACTTCATTTATTCAAAGGTTAATTAATTTGAATGTGAATTTAAATTAAATATCAGAGTTAAATCATTTCAAAGCTATAAATGAAATACCTATTCCGCAATGAACAGACCTTTTGATCACCTGTTATAACTATGCAGTGTTTCAATCCTTTTAAAAACTGATCTTTATATTAGTTGCAAAAGTGCGCTTCTATGGCAACTTTCACTTCTTCGTCTACATTAAACTTCTGCTTGAATTATCAATTTACTCAAGTTCAATTCTATTCTACCTGTTTCTACCTTTATAAACCATCAATACAATTTCTTTGAAAGTGAGACGGTATGTAATGAGGCTTCCACAAGCAAGAATCATCGTTGTTTCTCTTAAATTAATTTAAATTACCCATTCTTTTACAGTTGAATGTGATGGTGAGGAATTTATATTGACAAATGATCTTTCGTTAAACATTCGAACATACACTCACAACATATTTACACATTTTTATATATATATTTCACAATTACATCTGCCTTAAAGCAAGGATCTATAAAACTAATTGAGAAAACCTCTCGTCTATGCAGGGGCAGTAACATCAGGTTTTTACTTATGTTAAAAACCGGGATAGGAACAGATTTAAACCAATATAATTTGGTCAGGCAGGACCTTTTTGAAACCACTTTGTATTAATCAGTCAGTTTTAACAAATAAATTAAACATGAATGAAATAAGAGTAATACAACAATGGAATTAATTGGAAAAATGGTAATTTTTCACCAGCTGTGTTATACATATACACGCCATACATACTAATATTACTATGGGAGCTAACTTATGTCAATTCCCACAGTAACAGTTCTCTCACGAAGCAAAAACATCCCTTTACATCACAGACTACTACTCAGATGGTTAATTTCATTACAAAACAATCCCGTACTTTATTTCTCTCTTTCCAACGCATTAATTTAGTAATATAACATACAGAGGCAAATGTGCATGATTATGGTTTTCCAGGTTCAAAACGTGATTAAACTATGGCATCATTGAACGGACAAAGAAAAGTGATGTAAAAATATTAATGGTCCCGTATTAGAAAATATGAGGTTGATGATGGTTCTAAAGAGGCGAAACTTTACTTTAAAAAACGTTTACGCTGCTGCTATGAGAAAGGGCCTTTTATTATTTCAGTAGCTCTTCAAACAAGCCTGGAATTTTGCAAAAACGAATTTCCAAAATTTCTCTAATATCTCAAAAACTAATCTTGTTGGCGTTGATTTTTTTTTTTTTTTGGGCTCATTGGTCACCAAATTACACAACTTCGCCCCAATTTAATGTGTAATTTAATTTCGAATTAAAAAAAAAAATAGAAACACTTTAATGCTTAAAACATTTACTATATATCATGTATCATTTAAAAACATAAAACACCCAAACATTAATATAACTGTAATTTACTATACATATAGTTGAAATATTTACTAATTACTTAGAAACAAAAGTTATATAATCATAAATACATAAAAGTTGATTGATTCTATTTTTATGGAAATGTTATTAAGCTAAACAAAAATGATTTGGGCCTACAAGAGATTTATGATTACCTATTTAAAAACATTTCAAAATGAAAACATTATCACCTGCATGTTTATTTCTTATTTTTTTTTTTAATATAAAATCATTTATAATAACTGTAAATTTTACAAACTTTTTGCTGATTATATTTTAAGCACTTTGCAAAAAAAAAGAGTTAATTTATTTGAATTATTGGTATTTTTGGCGGCAAATTGGCACGTTTATTGAAATCGCAACACGAATAATTCAAATATCAATTATATAAAATAATTTATATTGATATAGCAGTCACTTCTTAAAACTGAATTTTGTCGAGTTTTATTACGCATTATTGTGTATAGTATAGTATATTGTTAGTATGTGTCTCCTTGAAATGTGTGAAGCAATATTACAATCAAATAATTTCATCTTTATTTTCATACCTTAATATTATGCTTTATGTTAAGCATGTTAAAAAATACCTCAATGTTTGTTGTCTAGATTAAATAAAAAAATTATCCTTACCCTCCACAGAGTCAGTATAATAAGGGTGAGGATGTAAACCAGTTATGCTACCAAAGGAATATTTATAATCCATTTCTTCTAAAACAATCACGACTGGCCACTCGCATAATTCACAAGGTAAACATAATCATCACGCGACTTCCTTACTTTGGCGATTTCTTCGATTTAAATAAGATTCAGTTAATTACCAGTTCAAATCAGGGGCCGAGTAAAAAAAAATGTACAAAACGTCCGTCGACGAGCGTCAGATAGCGGCGATAATATTTTGGGCGTGTTATACCGCAAAAAGGAGTTTATTGACAAGCGCGGACCTACGCTACTCCACACGGCACTTGATTTTCAGCCGTCGCCGGGTGGGAGATGATGAAACGCTTGGGGGTCGAATTCGTAGTAAGGGTAGGGGAGTCGGCGAAAGGGCCGGATTCAGGATAGGACAGCAATTTGCCTCCAAAAACGCGACTACGCTATGTATATTTTTTACAAGCTTTAACCTTGTAGATCAGTATTTGTATTTACATACATACATAGTATGTAAATACACATACATATTTCGATATTGGTTGGTTAATGAATGTTAGGCCGGTCGTACATATATGCGACATTTGTTTGCAACACGTCTGCGACATGTCGTTTCATTTTAAAACACTTGATTATTAACCGAGATTCGTACATATGACAAACTTGTCGCGAACAAGCTCTATCTTGTCGACGACAATTTTCATACGACCGTGCATGTTCTAAAATTTCAAGAGTCATTTGTCGTTTATCTTGCGGTGCATGCAGTACTTCCTTGCAAATATGAAGGACGACCCGGCTTTTAATATTAAAAATTCGTTAATATAGTGGCAAAATATGAAGTGTTATATGATTCCAACCAAGAAAATTATTGAAATCAACAATTTCTCCTCTGATAAAATAGCTTCACGAAATTTTGAATCTTGTTTCTTAATTTTGTTGTGTCTTAAGGCCGTTTGTAACTTCACGATATTTATTAGATAATTTCACAGAAAATTTCTTGGTGCATTTTTAAAAACATTATTTTGAAAATTGTAAATTACCTGTTTGCAACGTTAACTGAATTATTTTCCATTTTTCATTTATACGCAATCGCAATAAGCTTCTTGTTTCAGCACCATCTGTTGTTATTTTTCATAAGTTTAAGATATAGGTCCCGATCCTGAGATTTTTTTATCCTGAGATCAGAATAATAAGGTACATTACAAACAAAACACATATGCACGCACATAGATAAAGTTAATTTAAGTTGAGGTTTGAGGTTATTTCCTATTCGTTATCGTTAATCGTCAAGTCAAACTCAAACAGCTGACTATAATCGAAAGTTGTGCAAATGCGCAGATATCCGCGTCGATTTCAGCGAGAAAATAGAACATGTTGAAAATAATTTCTTAAAAAATTTCTTGAAAAATTTATACATAAATTTACTGTTTGCAATTGATGGATATTCATTATGAAATTATTTTAGTAATTATTTTAAGAATTATTGAAAAAATATCATAAGGTCACAAACGGCCTTTAGTTTTGTTGTGTAATTTTCTTGTGTCATTCTATAAAATGATAAAAATTTTGTCGGATCCTCCATCATTTCTTTTGATTGACTAGGTTTGAATATATTGCGATGTATATGCCGAGCTCAATATGGATGTATCCAAAATCTTCGCTTACTTTTATTTCTTTTTCTTATTTGTACTAATGCTACTAGCAGTAATGCATCCTCATCCGACGACATGATTCACTCTATGGACGAGGTCTGTAATTTCTTTGCGACATTTGTCTGATGAGATGTGTCCACTACATGTCTTATCAAAAATGTTGCAGACATGTCGCGTATATGTACGACCGGCCTTAGATAAATAATGTATGTAAACGTAATTCTAAATTTGCAATGTTAATTTCGCCCACTTCCCGTTAAGCTAATGAAGCAAAAATTAAGCACTTATTGATGTTGTGTGACTATCACACATTTCTTAAAAGAAATCCGTGGTGACTATACATTTTTATATGAAAAAAATTGAAATTGGCGGATGAATTCGTGAAAATTCTGGGCAATTTCCGAGTCGATTTTTAGTCAAAATTAAAAATTCAAAATGACGGTACTAATCCGATGTCCGACTTTTTCCATTTATGGTTTGATACCAGTGTACATCAGTAAGGGAGATTTCACGGTCAGAAATTACGAATACTCGGCGGGCAAATTTTGCCGCTGATGATCCGGTTCCAAAGATATGATTGAAATCGGAATGAAAATGAGCATACATCCACAATAATTACACAACAAAAAAAGTCAATCCAAAGATTAAAAAAAAAATAAGGTAGCTACTTTACAAAAACAGTTTGCGTCGTTGTAACGGCTACAATCCGACGCAATTCTTTTGTAATTTGAGCCACCCTATATCTTTTACAGTTTTCGAACTCCTATGTTATTCATTCTTATTTGGAATAAACTGTATATCTAAATTGGTAAATCTTACCAAATAAAAATAATATTCCCTAAACTAATTTATAAAAAAATAAGGGAGCAATATAAAATAAATTTTTCTGCCTCCCTCACGAGTCTATAAAGTTATATGGTTATATGTTAAATATTATGGCATTATAGTTATGGGAAAGTCTCAATTTTCATGGACATCAGAGCATTACCATCAATTAATCAACCCAGAGGCTGTGGGTTCGAATCCCCATTCCACCAGGCAAGTTTTAATGAAATTATTGTCTACTCGTAGATAAGGCTTGTTCACAGGGATGGGTTGGCAACCATCCTGGCGATGGCCTAGGATGGGAAGAATGTCAACTTGGTGTTAATGTGAGAGATTAAAATTAGTTGATGTTTGACGGTCTTCCTAGATAATGAGGTAATAACCACAAAATAATAATATACCACTTCTCTTCCACACAATTCTCAGATTTTCGGGGTTAGAATGAGGGTAGAGATATTATTATTATAATTTTGGCATTTTTGAGACTCATGGCCTAACTTGATGTCAAGTAACCATCATCAAAATGAAATATGTTGGAAAAATCACACTTACTCTATATATACTCTTCATTATCTACCTGTAGGTACATACTTAACTCCAATCAATCATTTTCTATTTTGTGTTCATAATCCGTTACTATCCTACATAGATTTACAGGTTAAACATTACGAATTGAAACAAAAAAAATATATATCTTTATTTTTAATCTTCAACAAATTCTACAAGCTAAAGCGAAATAACAGCCACTTATGTTGTCTCTCCATAAACACTAAGTTTGCTTTGTAGGAAAGAACGGACTCGTTCTGTAACTAGCCTGTGATTAATTAACCAAGAAATGTATTTTCAAATCGCCTGGTTGGGATAATAATATTGATGAAAACTTGGAAACTTGAAATAGTACCGCATTTCATTGTAGATGTACCAACGTACCATCTTTTTTACAATAGTACCAGATGTGGTACGAAAATACCACCAAGAACAACACTGCTTCATTGTAGTACATTATTTAAGTAAATAATACTTATATAATATGAAAATAAAATTCCTTATAATCCAAAGAGCAGTCCATCATTTCAGTTTGTAGGCTAGGTATCTCAATAAACCGAATTTCTATATACCCTGTCCTTTGCAGGTCAGATTGAGTTCAATCCGTCGATAAACATGACACATCTAATCGCAGAAATATAAACTGCTATTTCTGTGCATCTAATAGTAAACACTTGGTGGACTTAACTATTGGCGATTCAAATTACCGATGAGGGCACAGTAAATTGTAAACAAATATGGAGAAAGGTTAAATAGTTAGGGTAAAATAAAGGATACAGTTATAAAAGCAGTCATATGTCCCATAAGTGCTTCTTTGCTTATTATCATATAATTTTTTTTTGGGTTGAAACAGGTAGTTTTTGTTTACTTACATTTTGGGCTAAAATAAGTGTGACAAACGGTAGAAAAAGTGTATGGTGATACCATATTAGTGCTTGTGTTTTTTTATTAAATAATTGTTGTTTAAATTAAAATATATTCTGGTTTTATAAGACTTATAATGGAAAAAATATATACATACTGCAACAAAGTGGTTATTTTGTGTAAATAAACGTGCTCCCTACGCAAAAGGCATGTTAAATTGTTACATGCCTTTTGGAGAAATGCGTGAGAAACTGTTTCTTATACTAGGCACAAACGTCTATCTATCTTCTATCTTAAACACTTCTATAAACACATTTTGTGGAATGACACCCATAAACACGGCCGTTTGTGTTGTGCTGGTTTCTTTTAAATTTTGAAATGTAAAAATAAAGATGTACATACTAACCACGTCATTTTTAACTTTGAAAATATCAAACAGTCACACCACTAAATTATTACGTTAAACAATGCCAACAACCTCAAATCAAAACAAACAATTGACTACCATAAACTTATCGTTATGTGCTGCCAATGCTGGTAATTGCGGAGAAGCAGTAAAACATCAGAATCTAATCTATCTATCGATTAACCGTTTAATTTTGATTATTTAAATTTCAATATTTAATTTAATTTAATTTAGTCTAAACACTTAAATATTTTTTAAATGTTTATTGATGAACCCTTCTTACCAATGCTGGCCAGATGGGTGGAGTCCAGTGTTGACATAATATTGAAGACTTTTGTCTCCAATAGCATTGCATTATTAACACACAGCATTTTTGCGTGACTGATTGATCTAATGGTTTAAAACTTGATAGTGAAAATGGTACGAAAAGATTGACTTTCTCTCAATTAATTTATGTTCTCTAATATTGTCAGATAATAATATAATATATAACAGATGATGTAACTGCTTTTGAAGACACCGTTTGCCGTTTGTCATAGCAACTGGCTAACAATTTTGTATGCCCATTAGCGCACAAGACACTAAACAAAATGGTATTAATCAAAAACGTCTTTAAACTCGGCAATTCGCTACACACAGAGATAATCTTGACAACATTCTCCATACGAATATTGAATGAATATATTTGCTAAATATATAGAACAAACCCCTACAACGAAATACAAGGTCAATAACCTTACTTTATTTACGAATAAAAAGGTTATTTGTTAATAGATACATGTATTTATACTCGGCAATCAATGACGCATTGCCCCAGTCGCATTTCTATATAAATACAATAATGTAAAACTAAACTAATAGAAATGTACAATTCACTTTATAAAAATATTAACCATTTTTTGACATTCAGTTTTGTTACAAATGCATATCTAGAATATTAAAAAAAATCCTGTCTAGTAATAACAAGAATGTATCTTTTTAATAAAAACATGTTATTCACACATTGGAATATATCTGTAGCTAGATTTGTTATTTCAATACTTGCATATATATTTATGGAAATATATTTTTGTCCCGAAATATATTGCATATACATTTATTGAAATATTTTTTTGTTGTATTACTGTCAGTATTCTAGTCCAGATTTAGAGCCATTCCGGCCTTGAAGGGAGAAACAAGTTACATCTGCAAATAATTGGCCTAAAATTCAGGCTAGCGAAAGTTGCTGCGTGCCACTTACACTTTAAAGATGAAACGGTAGAATACATTATTGCGGTAGTGTATCTGGTTTTCGGTCCACTAACTTTTGAACCTAACCTAACCTAATTTAATACAAATAGTAAATAAATAAATAAATCTAAGTATATTCCAGCTAAGCAGAGTTCCACTCAAGTCTGTTTCAGAATGACCTCGCATATTAATAATGTAGACAAACTAATATCGAAGTGTGTAGGTTTTTTTTCAACTTACCTGACACTGTTTCAGTTTTTGAAGCACCTTTCCTTTCTGCAATTTTAGGTGAGCAATTTTTCCTTGGTTTAGCTAAAAATGTCGGAGGCACCTGAAGCAAAAGAAGATCAATTTAAACTTAATTTTAATTATGAAGTTTATTATATCTTATATGGGAACCTTCGCAATGTAATGACCTTGATGATGGCACACATCAAAGCTACCGCAGCAGCGGTAGCATCAGATATTCGTCGTCTATGTTGAATACAGTGCATGAAACCATATGTAGATTACCAGAGTTGGCCGCAGAGATTTGAACCACCCGTAGTTAACCAACTTTTAACTTGGGCCGCTACATAGCACCATTTATTATAATATAAACCTATAGTGCCTTTACTGGCAGCAGTAAATGAATCACCAATCACTAATGTACCCTCCAGGCAGTCTATTTTCCGTTATTATATAACAATAAAAATAAATTCCATACACTGCAGTTCAAAGGGACTGCTATTGGCGATTCAAATTACCGATGAGGGCGCTGCAAATTGTAAACAAATATGGAGGAAGACAAGTAAAAATTGTGATAAACTGTATGGCGATACCATATTAGTGCTTGTTTTTTGTTAAATAATGTTTAAATTAAAATATGTTCTGCTTTTATATGACTAATAATAGAAAAGTATAGACAAACTGCAACAAAGTGGTTATGTTGTGTAAATAAACGTGTTCCCTGTTATTAAATTGTTACATGCCTTTTGGAGAAATGAATGAGAAACAGTTTCTTGTACTAGGGCCAAACTTCTACCTATCTTCTATCTTAAACACTTCTATTGACACATTTTTTGGAATGACACCCATAAACACGACAGTTTCTGTTGTGCTGATTTCTTTTGAATGCCATTTTAAAATGTAAAAATAAAGATGTACAAATACTAACCACGTCGTTTTTAACTTTGTAATACCAAAGAATCACAAGCACCACTAAATTATTACATTAAATAAACCCAAATATGTGTTATTTATCATTATATCAGCAATAAGCCTCCAAAATTAACTTTTAAGTAGGTTCAAATGCAATATTTTCATGCAGAGGGCGCATTAATTTTTGGAATCGCCAATAGAAATGGAGATCTATCAATTAATTCTGAGACAGATATCGCCTTAACGTTTAACATGTTAAAGATATTATGTATAACTATGACCACTACAGAAATAATAATATACTATAACTATGGCTTCAAATAACACTATTTCAATACTTAAAAAGCATACAGTAGACTTTTGAAGCACAAGCTTTAATAATTTAATGAGAGCATTGGTTCCCTTACAAGACAAGTAAATTTCATAGAAATGAAAAAAATGTGATAAAAATTATTCATTATTTGAATGTTCATGACTAACTTACCACTTTATCGCTTCTCTGTCCACTCGGTAACCTAGCTACTGTCGCCTCAGGGCTATCCTCTGGTGGAGGGGGTTGGGTTATCCAATTGTACTGCCGTTTGTCAAGGGGTAATCCCCATCGTTCATACTCTAGACTTTGAGTCCTTAACGTCTCATAACAGTCTAAGCACACTACCGAATAATCCCCATTTTCCAAAAGAAGAGAATGCTCGGGTTGAGGATGAAATCTCAAGAAAGGAAAATCCTGAAACAAAAGAATAAACCCGTATCATTTTCATTATTCATACAGAAATAAAAAATAATGAATATTATAAAGCTACCTGCACATTAAACATACAAAAATTACACTGGAGAACGAGTAGCAAAATAATGAATAAAAATAATAACAAAATAATTTAATAAATAAATAATTTCATATAGCAAATTCTGTAAAATTGTGTTAATAGTTTCAAATTATTCTGTTCGTATTTCCACCTAAAACTATAGTTTTCACCTACCTTTATGAGGAGCGCCCGCACTCGTTTCCTGTAGGTGGTAATTCCGCAAACGTAACAACAATAATCGTGCGTATTATAATCTCGACCGTCGGCAGATGGTGCTGTTGCTCCCTGAGCCTCATACCGTCGCCATTGACTCACTAAACTGTGATAACAAAACGTACAAACTAAAGCTGATCCGTCCTCCCGCAACTGCTCAGCATTTGGGGGACTTTTAATATGCAGCAGGGCCGGGAAGTATGGAGCGTTCCTACCTGAAATAAATAAATTTGTTCCATTACTGAAAACTAAATTAAAATTTGTGCCTTACAATAATGCAACTCACATAAATGAGTCAGAATCGTTGATGGCTGCCTACTACATAATACTGAAACTTGACGGCCCTTATGCAAAAAGGCGACATTTTCGAAAATGCATAAAATTTTACTTTTCTTGCCTTGGAAGAAATATTTAAGAATGTACAGTTCAGCAAAAAAATATGTAAGAATATATTTAGGTACATTACAATACGCTTATACACTGACTCCATAATGTCCCGCATGAATTCATTATTTTGAAAATGGTAAAGTTTTTGAAAAATCGCTCAACCTGTCGATTTTGTTTTCGTTTTGCACTTGTTTTACATAATATACAAATTTTTTCTCGATATGGCTATGTCGATATAAACTTTAATATTTTAAATGGAAAACCCAGTACTGTTTTACATATTTGGAAAGAATTCTTTTTTACGAATACACTCATAAAAGGTTTTATGGGTCTATCTCTAATAAGGGAGATATGCCCAAAAAAGTGTGTCATAAAGTGATGTGTTGGAGTTGTTGGACTGTGCCTAGCAACGAATCGATATTTTATGTCCCGATATGTTCCTTATTATTATTAGAGATAGACCCATAGTAGTAGTAGTAGCAGTGGGGCGGCCAAGACCTGGTAAGTAGGCCGCAAGCGGGCCCTTTTTACCTACCCCTGTCGTCCCTACCTAGCTTCATCATCTCTTCCCTCATTGAACCTACCCGACCTTCTAATGTAGGTCAGAATGTCGGTCCATTCAAGGGAACTAACCTCTTCCCCTTGCAACTCCCCGGCCCCCCAGACGTCGTGTCTCAGTCTGCCGAAAGCCGCGCACTCTGCCAAGAAGTGGGAAGGCGTTTCATCGCCCTCCCCACACTTTGGGCAGATAGGGTCTCCCTCAACACCTATCAATGATAGATGTCTTCTAAGCCTACAATGACCCGTTAAAACTCCCACCAACTGGTTTAGAGCCTTCCGGCTACGACTTAACAGCCAGGCCGTCTTGGTCTTGCTTGGCTCCACTATAAAGTTGCGAGCCTGTCTACAGCCCCCACTCCTTCTCCACTGTTTACTTAGTGTCTCATAAGCCCAATCGTTAAGAGCTATGTTGACCTGCCTCCGTGTAATGCCTAAAATCGGTTCTGGTCCCTGGCCGGGTCCCTGAGATCCGAGTCGAGCCAGTTCATCGGCTCTTTCGTTCCCCGGGATTCCACTATGACCTGGTACCCATACCAATTTGACCTCTTTTCCTCTGGCCAACTCCTCCAGGGTATCTCCGCACTCTTGGACAAGGGCGGATCTTGTCCTTGGAGATGTTAAAGCCTTTAAGGCTGCCTGACTGTCGGAGCAGAAGTAAATATTTTGCTCCGGACAGTTCCTTACTTCCTCCTTGTTTGCTGCCATTAGGATAGCAAAGACTTCAGCCTGGAAGACTGTGGCATACGAACCCAGTGCAAAACTTTGCTGCACGCCCCTATCCTCCACATAAATTCCTGCCCCCGAGAACCTGTCCGCCACACGAGAACCATCTGTGTAGCAGACCAGAGAATCAGGGGGGAATTTAAACTGATCCTGCTTCCATTCCTCCCTCTCTGGAAATATAACGGCATATTTCCTCTTTAATCTGAGACGGTCTTTTGCTTCAGTTACTCTGATGGCAGATATGGGTATTTCCCTCTCCGCCATCCGTGCAATTGCCGCGTGACCGGTATTTCTTCCTCCCGCCTGCCAGCTTTCTGAGTCCCGCATTCTTAAGTAGGCCGCCATTGCCTCCCTCATTATCCATGTGGGTAGGCTTGGCAGCCCTAGCAGGACTTCCAGGGCAGCTGTAGGTGTCGTCCTCATAGCACCTGTAATTCCTATGCAGGCAAGTCTTTGGACCTTTGTCAGTTTCTTGGATACCGTTACCCGGCCGACGCTTGGCCACCAGACCAGGGCACCGTATTGGATCCTTGGTTTAATTACCGTAGCGTATAGCCAGTGCAGCATCCTAGGACTGAGACCCCAATTCCTACCTACTGTTCGTCTTAATTGCCAGAAGGTGGCCGTTGACTTTTGAATAATTTTGTCAACATGTGGCCCCCAGGTCAACTTACTATCTAGGGTCACCCTTAGGTATTTCACCTCTCCCACGAGTGTCAGAGGTTCTTGATACATAGTGAGTGCCCTGAATTCCTCTAGTTTTCTTCTTTTTGTGAAAAGGATCATCTCAGTCTTCCTAGGGTTGACTGACAGACCCATCTCATTACACCACCTTTCAATTATCTTACAGGCTACCTGCATTCTATCACAGACCACGTTTAAAAAGCGACCAGCCACTAGGACTAGTCCGTCGTCTGCATAAGCTTGCGTATAGAAGCCTTGGGAGGTAAGGCGCCTCAAGAGACCATCCATCACAAGACACCATAGGTGGGGCGATAGGCAGCTGCCTTGCGGGCAGCCCGCCCCTCTCACCCCCATGTCCAGATGGCAGTCCCCTAAGACTGCGCTAACCCTCCTCTCTTCCAGCGCTGATCTTACCCATCTGACCATTGTTACTGGCGTTCCTCTGGCCTGAAGGGTATCACAGATAGTTCTACTCCTTGCCTTATCGAAGGCTCCTTCTATATCGAAGAACACTGTAAGGGCAACCTCTTTGAAATGAAGTGCCCTTTCCACTTTATGCACAAGATTATGCAGAGCTGTCTCTGTGGACCTCCCTCGCATGTATGCGTGCTGATTCTCATGGATAGGGTGTCTAGTTAACACCCCCTCCATCAAAAACCTGTCTACAATTTTCTCTAAAGTCTTAAACAAGAATGATGTAAGACTGATTGCTCTAAATGATTTCGCAGTCGTGTAGTCCCCTTTTCCCGCCTTGGGAATGAAGACCACTTTGGCTGCTCTCCAGGCTTGGGGAACATATCCCAGCGCTAGACTGGCTTGAAAGACCCTCCTTATGTATGGTAGGAGGATATCCAAGCCCTTCTGCAATAGCGTCGGGAAGATCCCATCCGGCCCTGCTGCCTTGTATGGGTTGAACTCGTTCACTGCCCAGGTTATGGTGCCATCCTCGATCACTCCCTCGGCAAAACGCCAATCCCCCTGGGGTATTGGTTCCACCATGGGTGCAATCGTGGCTTCACCCTCTCCCGGGAAGTGTGTTTCCAGCAGGAGTTCCAGCGACTCCTTACTGCTGGTAGTCCAAGTCCCATCTTGTCTCTTCAATGACCCTATTTTCTCCCTTGAGATAGACCCATAAAACCTTATATGACCGTATTTGTAAAAAAGAGATATTTACAAATATGTAAAGCAGTACTGGGTGTTCTATTTTAAATATTAAAGTTTATATTGACGTAGCTTCATTGAGTCGCCCTGTAAAAATTTTAATATATGTAAAGCAAGTAAAAAGCTCCCCCAAACCAACGCAAATTATTCGCAACGGAAAGTTCGTAGCGAAATTCGTGGCGGAATCCGTAGAGAACCTCACACCAAAGCGAATGTAATCGCATCATATGCGTCATATTTTCAATATCGAAAAGGTTGATTGCTATTGCTGAAAACGAAAAATAAACAATTTGTACTTGTACTTACATACTTACCTATCATACAAAAATATGTATACATCATCGGATGAAGAAGAAGCATTTGTGTTGCTTGCATTGGATGAAGACAATTTAAGGTAAAATTATTATTATTATTATTTAAAAATAAACGTGTTGATCATATTATGTATCTAACCTTAGGAAGAAAAGAAAATGGGTTCACGATATTAATAAAAAAAGACGACAATATAGGGAGTTTCATACATTAATGCCGCAATTACGAAAATAAGAGAATCTGTGTTATATTTTTGTTACTTTTTTCGAATATTTTTGTAATCGTTATGAGAAAGGTCATGTAATATAGGATACTTTCGCACTAATTCAATGATTTTTTCCATTTTATTAATTACTTTCTTAGTTAAGAGACTGCGAAACTACTACGAATCCGAGAAAAAACGCAGCCAATTGCGAACAAAAATTCCGTACGAAATAAACGCAGACAATTCGCAGTCTAAACGAAAAAAATCGTGTTGGTCTGAACTTGCATATTTAACACAATGGAAACAATATGATGCGAATCGCAAGCGGTGCGAACTTCCGCAGGTGCTGCGATTAGCCGCGTTGGTTTAAGGGACCCTTAAAAAGAAAAGAAAATCGACGGGTCCGAGCGATTTTTCAAAAACTTTACCGTTTTCTAAATAATGAATTTATGCGTGTCTTTATGGGCTCACTGTATAGTTGGGCCACTGAATCTTTTCACACATGTAGCTAATGTGAGACATTATCAACGACCAAGTAGATGATTAACTGTAATTAACATCTGCTGTAAGAAAAGAACCGATCGATGATACGGTTCATGTGTTATGCACTGACATTAATCATTAATGACATTATGTATTAATATTAATTCATACAAATTGGTGATCACGTGTGTGAAATAATCCAACTGTTCAACTATATTATACTTACTAACAACAATGATTCTATAATGCATAATAGTAATAAAAATGTAGTGTGCATGGTGAATGGTAACTGAATGTTCTAGAATATTTCTTCCAATTGAGAACTAAAATAAGATTCTGTCTTCCTACGTCCCCCCTCCAACAACCCTCAACAGTGACCTTTATGTTCATTGCCCCTGCAGGGTATTCAATAATTAACACTGTTAAATATTAACAGTGATCATAGTAATTAAGCACACTATACCACTCTATACAGTGAGGACATAAAGTCCATCCCCCCCCCCCCTTTAATTTTTGAACCACTGGGTAGATTGTGATGAAATTTGGAACGATAATATATGACTAAATTCTGCATTTTTTGACACATCAATGACAGTAATACCAGTTTATAACATAATCTTTTTACTACATAATCTTTATAATAGAACTTACCCATGGAACATTTATTTGTCAGGAGGTTCATGGTGGTCATTTTCAACATCTTTTGAAGTAACACGTCTTTTCTAAATTTATTTTTGCCTCTAAGGGTCTTTTCGGAAACTTACCATGGGTTGCTGACTCGTTATTACTATCTTGCTTTAAATAATACACTTAAAGCAAGAGGGAAATATTGATAAGTTACCTGATCACTAACCGAGTGAGTTTCCGAAAAGGCCTTAAGTTTAATTTAAATTATGTCATAATTTTTTTAATTTAGGTTATTTTAGGTTAGGGATGGTTTATTGTTATTTGTTTACTTTTAATTTTTATTTTGCTTTGAATAATTTACAATAATTTGTAATATGTATGTAAAAAAATTATATAACAGTAATCGATATTACTGGTTTTTATTTGGAAATTACTGAACCAAATGTTCTCAAAATTGGGGGATGTTTTGAGCATAAAAATAGCTTCAAAATGAGTTATTACTCGACCCCCATTTCCATTTAAAAAAAATTCCTATTGCGCGCCCAACTGTCACTTTGACGTTCAGAGCTGTCATTGATGTGTCAAAAAATGCAGAATTTAGTCATATATTATCGTTCCAAATTTCATCACAATCTACCCAGTGGTTCAAAAATTAGAGGGGGTGGGGGCGGACTTTATGTCCTCACTGTATGGAGAGACAACTCATGAATAGTATAGAGTACTTTTACTATTCACCGTATAAAATAATACGTAACCGATTCAATGATTGTATGTAGAAATTTAATGTGCCTCACTACACATAAAGAACGAAATTATAACTTCTTTTACTGTATATGATATATAGACCATTACACTCAATATTTTGTGTAAAATATCATTCCATCTGCATTCAATAATTGAATAAAATGACGACGGTCTGATGATAACCTGTGAATACAATATAATATGAAGTAACTGGAGGCCGCACACTTACACAAGTGCAAGGACTTCATAATATTCGTAAAACACCTAATTCAATCAGTTTAAAGAAAAATTTTAGTTATTTTTATAAGTTTTTTAAAATTGGCAACCTCTTATTGAATACGCCTATGGAATCGCGATCCCTGGAGACTTCATTTGTTAAACAACTTTATACACTGGCAAGGAGTCACTCTGGCAAGGAGTCACTCTTTATACCGGCTTTCCCATTTCATTTGACTAATGGCAATTAACATGGGCAATTACATTTCATTGAATTTTATATTCCCAGGGCACACTATGAGAAATATTATTAACGGAATCGATAGTACTGACTGTCAAACACTTCTGATTACCAAAATACTAAAGCGAAATGCTTTTTTAATTAAAATATCAATAAAAATTCGTTTTAAGTTAATAGGTGTAGTTTACATAACCGTTTTAGAGGCGTTATTAAACGTCATCCTGTGGACTAGTTGGTTGAGCGGCAGTGTTTCAAACTGAACTGCAAAATTTTGCAGGTTCGAATCTAACCAGAGACAACTTTTTTTTTTACTTTTTCATTAATTACAAATTATTAGTGTTTACTTATTCGAATAAATATGGTTCATTGTCAGTACCTAGTTATTATTTTTGAAAGTCACAATATTTGCTTATCAAAAAAAAAAAAAATAAAACATGTTTAAATTGGTTCGTTTCCTTTATCTTTAGCTAAAGCTGCTATCTTATAAAATAAGTAATCAACAAGCAACAAATAGTGTACTTGTCTCTGCTAATAGTTACTGCATATTACTCCTCAATGTGGATATTGAGTTAAACAGTTACAGAAGAACTGTCGTGAATTAGTAACAGGTTTTGATGAGTTTTTTTAAAATATGATGAGTTTTTTAAAATATATTCTTATTTTAACCCATAATTTTAGAATTATAGTTTTTTATTTAAAAAAAAACCTATTACTAATTCACGGCATTACACGGACACACGGAAACACTTCCTCTGTAACTGTTTAACTCAATATCCAGATTGAGGTATAATATGTAGTACCTATTAGCAGAAATAAGTGCATGTAATAAATAAAAAATATGTTGCTTGATGATTACTTATTTTATAAGATGGTAGCTTTAGCTAAAGATAAAGGAAACGAACCAATTAAAACATGTTTTTTTTTTTTTGATAAGCAAATATTGTAACTTTCAAAGATAATAACTAGGTACTGACAATGAACCATATTTATTCGAATAAGTAAACACTAATAATTTTAATGAAAAAGTATAAAAAAAAAAGTTGTCTGGCGGGATTTGAACCTGCAAAATTTTGCGGTTCAGTTTGAAACACTGCCGCTCAACCAACTAGTCCACCGGATGACGTTTAATAACGCCTCTAAAACGGTTATGTAAACTACCTTTTAACTTAAACGAATTTTTATTGATATTTTAATTAAAAAAGCATTTCGCTTTAGTATTTTGGAAATCAGAAGTGTTTGACAGTCAGTCCTATCGATTCCGTTAGCAATATTTCTCATAGTGTGCCCTGGGAATATAAAATTCAATGAAATGTAATAGCCCATGTTAATTGCCATTAGTCAAATGAAATGGGAAACCCGGCATATATTTTATTTAATCAAATGATATCGGAGACAAAAATATTTTATATCTGAATAAAACTTTTAACAAAATAAGCACGCAAGTTGGTTTAATCATATTTAACTCGTTAACATAATTAACATATGTTAATTATATCATACCTGCATTATAATACCTGTAATCTCAAAGTACCATCATTACTCATTACATACCTTGAGGTTTACTATAAATTACTCTAGCTAAAGTGAACTCAGAATGGAGCCCACAGAGAAAACAATATATGCTAGTTCCTCCTGTACCAGGATTACTATTGCTACATACTGTCCTCTCGCTATTTGTACTAGGTGGTGTAGGGATGCCTCTATCTCCATTGGAGGCAACCTCAGGAGTAGGAATATCATACCTAAAAAAAAAAACATACATTTAGTAAAGTATAAGCAAATAATAAAAAATTACTTAATTGCATACAATGGACCGTGAATGGGGTGTTTTCCTATTTTTTTAACATCGGCAATGGAAAGTATTTGGAAAAAGAAGTGATACGTATTTCTGGAATTTTAATATTGGGTTCATTTAAGTCCATAAATTATTTTTTTATGGTGCGCGATATCTATGTAACGTCTAAGCGAAAATTCAAAATTTGCGCCATTTTTTAGTGATTTCTAGGATATTTTCATTTATGTGGTTGGTGTCACTGCGTGACAACTTTACTTTTGTTTATGTTTGAATTGTTTGGTTAGGGTAAACAACATGGTAAACATGAGACATTGTTTTTAGTTTATATTTTTACCTGTGAATTGTTGTCTCTGCCTGTGACTGATTACAAGTGTATTTATTAGTAATAGATAAACATCATAATTTGTAAAGGTAATTTTTTGAATATATTTAATCGACTTTGCAGCAATACTGTTAAGTTACATAATAACCTTACATTTTTCATCCCTTCTATTTCTGAAAGGATCTATAGGATCTTTATCATAAAAGGATCTATAACCAGTAAATTGTCGGACTTAGCCTCTACAAAACCTTGCCCCATGTTTAATAAAAGTTTACTTCACAAGAAAACAACAATACAACACGTCAAGTTGTCAAGTCAAACACAAACAGGAAATTTCAAATGTCAATTATCGAAATGTCGACTGTCGTTTGTCGTCGTTACAAACTGAAACTAGCCACATATTATCAGTGTGGCCTCTTTATAGATACATATTTCCTAGTTTTCGCTTAGTAACGTCACGAATATAGAATAAAATTTCAAAATTGAATTAAAAATTTTCTACCGATTCAATCTTAATAATTTTTATCGTAATAAATATAAAAAAAATATATATTTTATACAGGTTTCCACTTTCACCTCGATTGAAGGAAAATACCCCATTTAATTGAAAACTAAAGTGACATTACCTTCTCCTCTCTAGAGGCACCCTATCGGCCTCCAAGGTAATCCACTGCTGCTCAAGATGATTCACACATTTTGTACAACTCAATACTCTGCCATGAGAATCCATACAACTGTTTTCAGACGTTCGGGCGACTTTTGTGAGGCAGGGGAAATGCATCGCGTGAGAATTCATCCCCTCTGCGGAAGTGCTCACCCATTCCATTTGTGTACGGGGGTACAGACCGGCACAAATGTAACAGCGGTAACTCTGTGCACCCGCTTGGCCATTTACGTCAGGTAAAGGTGATGTTGTTCGCGTTGAAATACCCTGAAACAAGGAAATTCAGATTAAAATAACTTGTAAATAAATATGTAAAAAATAACTTGTAAAATAAAAATGTATGGTCAATTCTCTGTTAAAGTTAATATAATAATAACAGACTAAACATAAAGCATGCCTAATGATGTAAAAGTCTAGGCTTAAAGTATATTGAAAATTAAATTATATACTTGACAAATAACATGATTTGAAATGTTATTACATGGCAGGAAAAATTATCTAATTTATATAAAAAAATATATACATATTTCCGTGTGAATTTATTTCCAAGTGTACTGTTTGTCTATTTATGTATCTTTGTAAAACAAAATGTATAAACTAAACGTGTGTGTAAATACTTATGGAAATAAAATTCTTACTATTATTATTTCAAATAGAAATTTGGTACGTAAAACATTTGTCTATGACATTTAACTTCTCTTATATCATCAGAAGTAAGCACTATTCTTTGCGCTTTAGATTTTTTAAATGTCATCTTTCACCTTTGCCATTTTTTAATTTTTTTTCTGGTGATACTATTGTGAACTGATAACTGCCAGTCAAAGTGCCTGTTAATTTAACAAATACTTCAAAGTAGCTATTTGCTTACTAACTTCCAGTTGAAAGAATAATAACCTAATTATTTATTGTCAAAAGTGACGGTGATTTGTAATTATTACAAATTTTGTTATGTATTATTTTAAAAGATAATACTCAATTTGAAATTAGGAGTTTTTAATCTTTTGGGAGATGAGGATGAATTTATGGAGGACTTCTTAAAGCGTGAAAGATGACCCTACAGTTAGGGAAAGAAGGAATCCTTTGGAAGAATACGATGACTTGGATTTCTTAATTAGATTTCAATGAAGAAAAGGAAACAGTTCTCCGAATTTTGAAAAAGTTGAGAACCAAATTATAATATATTTTACATACATACCTATTTTCTTCACTTATTATACTCGTATAAGGACCGGAGTGAAATGTTAATAAAATGTTCCTGAATCACATTTATTTTTGCATAAAATTGTTAAATTATTTAAAACATATTTTTAACTAAAAGTAAAAATTGATATATTCATGCCACTCCTGATTAAAACGTTACAGGACCAAATATAAAATTTTGTCCAGATACTTTGGAAAAAAAGGGACAAATATGATTCCCTAACAAGAATTTTATTATAAGGTGATACTTTTAAAAGTTTCCACCTTGACTAACCTGGTATACAAGTTTTTTTAAACAAAAGACAGGTACATTCATCAAGCCCTATATCAATGTATTCGTGAGAGAATATTAAACATATCTATAAATCTGTAAAAAACAGGGAATTCCATTTAGAAAATGTAGGTTGTGATAAACCTCTCTTTTTTGGGCCACCCTGTATAAACGTCAATAATATAAAAGTGTGTCCCCCCTCCCCCTTCAAATAAAAATGGACCTGTCTCTGCAATTGTGTTTGGAAAAAACTTGTATACCCAGTTATGTATAAAATATTTCTCCTATTACTTTCTGTTGTATAAATTCTGCGAGGTAAACTTGAGTCATCTTGTATTTAGCGATTTTAAAAGCACAAGTTGTATATATATATACATCAGAATCGGAGTAATCTCAATTATTTATTTCTTATGCAATACAAAGGTCTTTTGTGTACTAATATTTATATCAATATTTATACAATTATGTACCTACAATAAACAATTTTAAGTAAATAAAAATAAAACTCGTGAAATGACTGCAAAATAATTTTTATTTATATCTTAGTTCCTCTATAGGTTATCAGTTTCTCCTTTAGGATCAAAAGTCAGGCAAATGGCAACAAATACAAAATATTCACACCTAGTAATGGCTTATCTGTAGACTTTATGTATGATTATTCATATAACATTCAGCTTAAAAGTAAATATAAATAATTTCTAACTTTATTATGTATATTCCATAATCGTTGACAGAATAAGTTAGCAAGACGCTCAGTCGGAGGGAATTGGGATTTTTTGGTACTGTATTTTGAAGAAAAATGCAGACACAAAAACACATTGCTAATTTTTATCCCTTACAGAAGGGGCTGTTAGTGGTCTCATATTAAATGTTGTTCATGTCACATATCAAATTCAGAAATTAAAATCTCGATTCTGCTGAGTCGCATCTCTCATTAAATTCAGACAACCTTTACAGATTTCTTGTTTTTTATAGGTCTCTGTTCATACATAATTTGATATTTTCATCTTTTAAAAAGAAGTAGGTAGGTACAGGCTATTGTTTTAATGTGATTAAGTGCCATTACGCGGGTCCATTCTGTTTATAATTTATGTTTATTTAAAGTTAGAAATACATCTTTTTTTGTATATACTTGTATGGGTGGTCCAACTTATAATAGCAGGACTTCATCAAATGATAGATAACGTTAAAATAATAGAAGTTTCTCAATACACTTATATCCGGGAAAGCTTCCTTTTCTAGATCCCGGGTGTTGAAATTTTGGAAAAAAAGTATATTATTTTAAATATTGCCAAAACGGCTAGTTAGAAAAATTGGAAATTTGGCACACAGTATCAGCTAAGGATCCTTCACGATTTAAGGCTTATGGTGATAAATTACGAAAACCAGCGGCGGAGTTATGGGTATGCCATCACCCCTTTTCGAAAAAATCTTTTACGCCACTGACTTTATTGCAAATACAATAACGTTATTCAATGTCCCATTCTTTTTAGAACAAAAAAGTATTCTTTAATTTTTTTCATACGGCGGACCGTTTTCGAGATATTTGAGGTTTTATCAGGTAATGTTGGGCCATTTACATTTAGAATTTAATTTAAATTTTATGAAGTAGATAGACTGTGACAAGTTTTGACCAATTTAATACTTCCTTATAAGTGTCACTAAGTTACTTTAAAGCAAATATGTCTGTTGTTTTGAAACAGTAAAATGCCTTTCAGATTTTCTAATCAGGAATATGCTGACATACACTTTATTTATGGATTTTGTGATGGAAATACGGTAGAAGCAGTTCGAGAATACCGCAGACGATCCCCCAACAGACGACAGCCACATCATAATGTTTTTTCAAATGTGCACAATCAATTCGTTAATCAAGGATTAAGGTCCATACCTAGGAATCCTAATCGTCATAATATTAACACCGTAAGAAGAAATAATCGTATACTGTGTGAATTTAACAGAGATCCGAAAACAAGTTAAAGAAGAGTGAGTCGAACCACTGGAACTCCTAAAAGCACTATGTTAAGAGTGTTAAAACGGGATCATCGACATCCTTTTCATCTCCAACCTGTCGATGGTTTACATCCAGGAGACGAAGAACACAGGATGTTATTTTGTAGGTGGCTTCTGGACAAAAATGAGGATTTCTTAAGAAATATTCTATGGACCGATGAGTCATGTTTTACTCGACGAGGTATTGTAAATTTTCACAATCAACATGTATGGGCACATGAAAATCCACATGAAATCAAACCACGAAAGTTGCAACAAGAATTTAGTATTAACATTTGAATAAGGATCTACAATGGAAATCTCTTTGGACCTTATGTACTTCGACAGCGACTAAATTCTGAAAACTTTCTGGAATTTTTGGAGACTGAGAATCCGAATATGTGGGATGACATTCCACTCCATTTGTGAAGACAAACCTGGTTCCAACTCGATGGGTGCCCGGCGCATTCTAAATTCTAAATGTAAATGGCCCAACATTACCTGATAAAACCTCAAATATCTCTAAAACGATGCGCCGTATGAAAAAAATGAAAGAATACTTTTTTGTTCTAAAAAGCATGAGGCATTGAAATACGTTATTGTATTTGCAATAAAGTCAGTGGCGTAAAAGATTTTTTCGAAAAGGGGTGATGGCATGCCCTTAACTCCGCCGCTGGTTTTCGTAATTTATCACCATAAGCCTTAAATCGTGAAGGATCCTTAGCCGATGCTGTGTGCCAAATTTCCAATTTTTCTAACTAGCCGTTTTAGCAATATTTAAAATAATATACTTTTTTTCCAAAATTTCAACACCCTGTATCTAGAAAAGGAAGCTTTCCCGGATATAAGTGTATTGAGAAACTGCTATTATTTTAACGTTATCTATCATTTGATGAAGTCCTGCTATTATAAGTTGGACCACCCTGTATACTGTATACTTATTATATTTTGTACAGATACTATGTGTATATTACATTTTGTTTTAAAATAATTTCCTAACCTAAAGCGATATAAACTTCCCCCATCCCTTCCTAGCAGGGATATGTTCATATCGTTGGTCCTTGTCAAGCAGTATTGTTTTAATAAAACAATTTTTTTGCTTAGAGCCTTCATGCATTTTTGAAAATCTTTAACGTAGCTTGTGTTTACTACTAGAAAAAAAGTATGTTACGTGCCAAATGAACATAACATAATATTATATAAACTGTTACATTGTTTCTGAATTTTTTTTTGTTTGTAGGTACAGGGTGATTCACTTTCGAGTGTGTAACATGGGTATCTCGCTTATTATAAAAGATAGACTGTAGGTTTAAATTCGGCAAAGTTGCGGAATTTTGTGCTCAATAAGTTGGCGCAAAGAAAACCCCCATATCTGCTTTTGTTTTTGAGTAAGAGGCAAAAAATATTGGCGTCTCGTTTTCACACTATTAGGACACTTTCTTGAGACAAATACGATGCCGTAAACCGTTTTTAAAAAAAATGTCACTTCTATTGTAAATCATCAACTTTATTTTTTCTTATGGGCGCCATATTAATTTTTCTCATATTTGAATAAACCGATTTTTTCTGAATACAACAATATAATATATGTTAATATTTGCCTAAAAAAATAAGGGCATTATGAAGGAAAATAAGTATTTTTTTTGAAAATGTCTAGTTAGCCATGGCCATGACAGTCCATTCTTGACAAACCACAAATGTCACTTATAATTGTTATAAACTGCATCTGTGGAGTACTTTTTACATTGACTAACGATGTATACAACCGAAGAGAAACAAGATATTATGATATTTATTACTGATGTAACAAAAATTTAAACAGAACAGTTGAAGAATATCTAAACACATATCCTGAAAGACGACAACCATGCAAGAGATATATTACTAAACTGCACTGTAATTTAAGAAATTATGGCAGTTTTTTTAAACCAAGAAATAGGTATGGACCTATATTTTCGCCCTGTAACATGGGCGAGATACCCATGTTACATACTCGAAAGTGAATCACCCTGTACATGCGTACATATGTTTGTGTAAATAAAAGAAATATTAAAGAAATTAATATATTGAAATAAAATATTTCCGGACGCCTTTGGGAAGTCATAAAATTATACCGGTTATTTCTTTCTAGACGTTATGCATTGGCATAAAATTTTTAGGCATTGGATTCAGTCACTAAAAGTGATATTATTTTAACTAAAAATTCCATAGGATATGGTAAATTAATTAGATAAACTATTAGCTCTTCTTTAAATTATAATTTGATAAATAACATATATTAAATATGAAGCTCTACAAATGTCAAATCACATGCTTCCTAATTAACTTGTGATAAAATGGTGAAATCATACTTATGTCTAGCATAGTTGTTTATTATAAGACAACACATTTTTAAAATTGATAAAAGCTTCTATAAATTATATACTTCTGAAATCTTTCACATAAAAAACATGAAAATAAATTTCATTTAGTAAATTCTGTGTCTAATAGCTACTAAGTCCTCTCCTTTGGAAAAACCAGAATTTGGTGAACCATAACAGAGAGTTGATTTTACTGCTTGACAAAAGGAACATAATTATATCTCTTGAAAAAAAGTACAAATCTTTACAGTTTTTATGCAAATACTTATTTGATTAGTCATTTTACAAAAACATACCTTCAAATTTTGTCGGCTCTCCAAAGCAGCTTGTTTCTTCTTACTGGTAATAATTGCAGAAGAATTAATGTCGTACGGCTTATATCGAATATCCGAACCGGCGCTATTAGCTGGTGACTTTACCGTACTAGGCCTAGAAGAATTACTATTATGAAATTGCACGTCAGTCACAGAAACATGATTGTTAGTTAGCGCACTTGGATCTCCACCGAATACCTGATGCTTCTGAGGTATAGATTTGTAACAGATTGAACACACTTGCACCATGCCCTGGGGGCTGATAGGGCTTGCCCCAGGCGGTGGCTTTAAAGTCTGTATAAAGGGAAAATAAGGTTCTTTCTCCGAATTCGGGCAAGAGTACAACAATCGTATGCTACTAGAGGGGTACTCTAACGCGCACGTGTAACAAATAAAAGTAGTGGTGTCTAGAGTGGAGCTTTGCCTTTTTCGGAGGGTGTAATTTCTGTCTGCGTGTGATACGCCCTGTGCCTCAAACATTTGCCACTGTTTCAACAAATGCTGTTGGCAATCGACACACGCTTGGATTCTACCTGCCGAGTCAATCGGTCTACTTCTACTTGGCCTGGGGTGCTCTATTAAACTAGGAAAGAAGGGTTTGTTAGCGGGAAAGTCTGGCAGTCTTTTCGAAGCAACGTAGTCGAGACTCCCTCTTTTAAATTCGTCACCACAGACGTAACACACCTCAGTTACGGAATTCTTGTCAGGCATACTGAGGTCTAGGATGTCAGTTCCAGTGGACGAATTTGAGTTTTGACTGTGAAACACGGAAACTGGTATTGACTGGACCATGGGCTGAGGATGTGTCAAATCTAGAGCTCCTTCTGTACCCATATTTTGATCCTCATGCTCTACAGCTGGCATCTACAAAATAAAGACTTTTATAAACACATATGTAACTATGATTTCAACGTTATATTTACAAACATTAATAAAGTGTTTTAAAACTGCATAAAGAACCAATTAAATAAATTAATTTACCTCTAAAGTAGTGATACAAATTTTTATATGAGGACATAGACAAATTTCATAAAAAGATGTACAATATAAAGTTACATGGAACTGGTAAAAAGTTATGTCAATCATTTTACTGCAAAGATTTATCCAAACAATTGAACTACTTAACATATAAAACGATAAACACACAGAATGTTTGTGTAGCGATTAGCATCATGTGAATCAAAGAAGTTATAAGAAAATTCCTACTCAAATAATACACACTTTAACTGAAATTGGCACATCTGTCTAGCTTATGACTATAACTTAATCAAATTCCACAGAGGTCAAATTTTTACAATCGTGTAGTAGAGGATAGTAAATACAGATTTTATCTAACTTCACAGCAAAAACAAGTATTTCTACTGGTTACATTTATCATACGTGTGATAATGCATTGAATTACACAAAATATGTGCCTATATATGTAACACTCAAATATTACTTGATCATTTCTCATCCAGAAATATTCAGTTTTTAAGAAGCATCTTTGATAAGATCACGTCATGCAATCTCAAATAAACCGAATTAAAATTCTATAAACCAGATTTAAAATGCACAAATAAGATCTAAGAGTGTGTGAGAAAACAATATTCAAGGCTAAGGTAGATATATTATTTACATAATATTAAGATTTGCATTATTATCAAATATACGCTGAATTTTAAATACAGCTGGTAATACAAGATTACTTAGTAATACACTTTTAATATTCAACATTCAACCAATAAATATTTTATAATTATGAAATTTTAATAAAAATATTATAAAGCCTTAATCCAAAAGTCACTATTTTATAACAATTTTGGGGTTATGGTTACGGAAAAATTTATTATGGTTGTAGTAATACCTAGTTATTAATTTTTTTTTTTTTCAGATTAAGGCCATTAATATTTCTTGAGAATATTAATAACAAATACAGATTATTTCAGGTACAGGTAACATTTATATTTTAAAATAATTTTGTCATCAATCATTTTTCAATATGAACACCCTGTATATTTTTAGATTTGGTTTGTCTCTATTGTTAAGGGAATATTTTGTGTCAATACTTCTACGAGTTTTATTACCAATACCTATTTTTCTATCTTCTCTTCTTTCTCTACTAAATACCTACACACTAAACCAAGAAATAAATCAACCGCCATGTCAAGTATGACATTAACATTATTTACTGTAAGACTGCTAAAAAGTAGTAATAACTTCTAAGATCACAATCTATCTTTTACTGTACCCTCCAGTTTTTACTTTTTTATCTCCAGTCATAATAATTATTGAGATAAGGGGTTTGTTCCGAAAAGCAATAAGCAATATAAATTGACATAAAATGAGTCAAACTGAACATCTATTATGTAATCAAAATTTATAATTTATACTTTAAAGGTAGTTAAAAATTCTTATATTTTCATTTTTTGACAAGAAACCTATCAAAATTATGACTAATCTGAAATTCTCAATATAAATGCTAATCAATTGGAAATTAATTCAAACGATATTTTTAACAAAAACAAAAGTTTGTTAAAAAAACACTTTGAAATATAATGAATGCAATTATTTTCTAAATTTACTAAATTTTATTAGTAACTAAAATTTACTAGCAGTTTGAGATGTTTAAATAAAAAAAATACTCAACTAGCTCCTTTTTTTGACTATCCAAACGGCAGTTTGGAACACTTGAGGGGAATCAAGGAGCAGCTAGTTCAGTAATTTTTTAAATTATACTTTATATACTTAATTTGTGTATTTGTGTTAAACATTTTAACTGAATGATTTAATAAAACATGCAACAGAATGAAAGCCAAGATTTTTTTGTTAACTTCAGGAGAATACACTGTATTTTTAAATAAACCAGACAAATATTGTGTAAATTTTTGTGTCACATGGAAGTGGTCACATAATTTCAAATTTTGTTTGTATATTTGGAGCAGCATGGAGCAGCATAATAAACTTAGTGGCGACTTCCATGGAGATGCCGAAGTAATGCAATGCCAGTTAGGGCACACTGCCTCTTCCATATCTCCTTCCAATAAATAAGTAGAATTGTCTTCCTCAAAGACAATAGAAATCACCGCCTGCGGAAAAGCGCCTGCGTAATGGCGCCTGCGGAAAAGCAGGTCGCTATCTGTCTGTCAATTTGATAATAATGGTCAGACGGATAGTAGCAAAGACACAAAGAGGGCTCTACGATGTGTTTCTCACCACTGCTAATAATATACAGAGTGTCCCATTACATGTTGAAGGTTTTTGACAGCATATATATACCGAACCGATTGGGATATTAAAGTGCAGTTTTCACCAGTGGGCTATGGAAAGCTTAAAAGTTTTTTTGTCCATTACAGAAATCAAATGTCTACAAATTTTTTTAATGAGATACCCTGTACTTGAATAGATATTTTTTAAAAAGTTGTATTTTTTGTCTATCTAACGGTACGCTTATTTTAATAATAGGTAGAAAAGTCGCAGGGATACGTGGATTCAAAGAAAGTAACTCACGGAATCAGTTAAATACCTGTAGAAGTAAAAAATGTTGTTTTATTTCAAAATTTAAACAAAGTGAACAACAATTAACAACTGATAACTGATATTAATTTGCAATTTGCATCATTGTTTAAGGATGCGAATATTTTTGATATAAAACAGTTATATGCAGTTAATATACTGTTATTACTACAGAAATAAGGATAAAATATCTTATATAGAACATGCATACTCTACAAGGTTAAATGCAGATAAATCTTTGCAGTTACTCCAATCTAGGAAAACAATTGGACAGCGTTATTTTTTTGTATATCATTCCTAAAATATATAACATTTTACCAACTGAGATTAAATACTGTAACAATCTCAACCTGTATAAGTCCAAAATTAAGAAATGGTTGCGAAATATGCCGAGAAATATGATTTATAACTTAATATATAATAAGGCTTAGTACAAAATTACAAACTAACATACAGTTACATATTTGTTATATGAAGAAAAAAAAATAGCGAAAGTAGGAGTTTCAATTTCTCACTGTGTATGCATTGATTGTTTTTGTTACTGTACTTTTTGAATGTGTTGTTTGTTTTGTTTTACTCTTTTATTCTTGTATTGTTTTGTTTTTCTTTTCGTGTTAAATTGTAGTATTGTATAATATTTGGCCGGATCAACCAGCTACTACTAGAAAGAAATTTGTGAAGATGAAAATTAACTAAGTAATAAGCTCACAAACAAGTTTTTCTTCTGTGATTCTATTTTTGTTTATTTTATTGGTTCATTTTCTTAAATCAAACACTATGTGTTGTACATTGTTAAGGGGGCAATATTCTCTCATGAGTGCATCTATCTGAATTTTGCTATAAAATTGTAATGTGTGTGTATATGATGTTGCCCACTATTGCTCTGTGACAATGGCAATAATATTGTTAAATTTTTATTCTTTTTTTTGGTAAATAAACTATTATTATTATTATTATATTTGCCCTTTACATATCTGCCCTTTACATATAATCTCAGGTGAAGGAGGTGCCCATTCTTCTATTGGCCAGCCTCTGCCAATCCAATTGTTTTTAAACTGCAAAATTGATTTTGTAACAATGTTGGAATAATGAGTAGAGGCTCAATCCTGCTAAAAAATACCAGGTGGTATTCAAAAGCTCTGTCTTGGTTCAATTGCGGATAAAAAAATAATTCCAGCAGCATGTCTGTGCACTACAAACTGTTTCGGCAAAGAAGAACCCTAAATTTTGTTTCGCGATACATCTCACTAAATGTTCACTTTTGGAGAATCTCTTATATATTCTTCAAACTCTTTTAGATTTTCTACAGTCCAAATTCTACAATTATGACGATTTACTGTTCTATTGAGGTGGAATGTGGTTTGAGGTTTAAATTGAGGTTTTAATTAATTCTACACAGATCCAATAAAGTTTCACACATAGTTGTTACCCTTAGTCCCTTCCTTCATAGTTATATATTTATATATAGTGTTTCATTAAGAAAAAAACATTTGCAGGCATTTAGTAAATAGTATTTTCTGTTAAAATACAGGACGATTTAAGAAATGGCTAAAATAAACTGTAAACCTTCCATAGTTCACTGGTGAAAATCACACTTCAACATCCCAGGTGGCTCGGTAAATATATGCTGTCAAAAAGCGTCAAAATAAAACAGAACACCCTGTCTACCTTTCTCTGCTTTGGTTATCAAAAAGAGGTTAGGCTAGGTTAGGTTCAAAAGTGAGTGGGCCGAAAACCAGACCCTCCACCGTGACCATGTGGTCTATTGTGGCTCACAGCTATTTATATTTCACCCAACAGGTCCAGCTTCTTAATGGAACTGATCACCTTATTGGGTGAGAACTTATTCAGATCCTCTGGCAGAAGTTGTCCTTTGCCAAATAATGAGTATCTGATCCTCTCCCCAGCGGGGCAGGTGCATAATATGTGTTCTGCCGTTTCATCAAGTACAAGCGGCACTCAGCATCTTCTGCTAGGCCGAATTTGCACAGATGCACAGATGAGATGCACATATAGGCCAATTAAAGTTTGTAGGTGGAACCTGTTTAACTCTAAAAGTTTTTTAGTTCTTGTTTTTGAAGGGTTTATTATGAACGTCTTCGAATGAACTAATCTTGGTAGTTCTTGCCAGTACTGTAGGATTTGCCCCTCAGCCCAGGTCAGGAGCGTTGCTTTGGCAGTACTAGAGGATATGCCAAGCACCGGTTCTGGTCCGACAAATTCAGAAGCAGCACCCTCCCTGCCTAGAGAGTCGCCTGCCTCATTCCCTTCATGGCCAGAATGGCCTGGGACCCAGACCAGAGTTACTCTATTTTTCCTGCTCAAATGAGCGAGCGCTAGCTGACAACTCCATACCGTTTTTGAGTTGCAACGGTAGGAACCAAGAGCTTTAAGAGCTGTTTGGCTGTCTGAGAAGATTTTTATCGATTTGCGCGTAAGTTGTGTTTGTTCCCGCCTCTGAACACACAATTTGATGGCATAGATTTCTGCCTGAAATATAGTTGCATAACTGCCAAGGAATGAGGATATTTTTACCGTTGGGTTGTAACTATATACTCTGGGTCCAACACCCATGGGTGTTTTAGAGCCATCTGTAAACCAATAAATATTTGCCCTCGATAGGTCAGCTTTATTCCGATCCCATTCATCTCTTCTTGGGAAGAGATGAATGGGAGATGGACCAATGGAGAATGGATGATGAGATGACATCTGAAATCATCTCCAGGATGCTGTGACTTTCCATGTCATCCAGCAGCCTATTGCGCTCCATAATGTCAGACTGTGGCATGTTAATAGCTGCCTGTTTTAGTCTGTATGTTGCCCATCTGGCCTCTCTCTCCAAATATATGTGAAGAGGAGGTAGATCCAGTAGGATTTCCAGAACTATTGACGGTGTAGAGCTAATTGCTTCCAGTTATGGCCAGGCAGGCTTGTCTCTGTAAACCAGAAAGTTTGATCTTGGTCCTTTGTTGTAGTCCTTTCGACCACCAAACGATGGAGCCTTACGCTATCATATGTCGTATGACCGTCACATGCACCCGATTAATTTGTTTGGACCAATGCCCCAAGATTTCCCACAGATTCGTCAACATGTCCATAAGGACAGTTTTGTCTTGTGGATCATTTTTTCCAGATGGGAGTTTCAATTAAGCGACTTATCCAGTACTATACCCAGATACTTCGCTTCCTCCGAAATGGAATTATTTCACCAAGTAAGGAGGGAGGTCTTAAATTGTCCAGCTTCCTTTTCTTGGTAAACGGTACGATTACCGTTTTGTGAGGGTTTACAGACATCTGCTCCTTCTTACACCAACTCAGTACTATCTTTAGTACCTCTGGGAGGGTGAGGGAAATTCCCTCTTCAGAGTTTCCTCTGACTAAAATGACTAGATCGTCCGCATATGCTTGAACCTCAACCTCCCACACAGAAAGTATGGCCAGCAGGTCATCCACAAGCAGTGACCAAAGTAGGGGGGAAAGAACTCCTTCTTGTGGATACCCTTTTGCGGCCCTAAATCTGACCTTTTCCTCCTGAAGGGACGTCATTATAGTTCTGTTTTCAAACATGGCCCGAATTCAGTCACTAATGATGTCAGGCTAATAGGTCTAAGCGATTTAGAGCATAGGTCTATTCAACCTATTTTAGGTATGTATACCACCCTAACTGTGGACCAACTGGTTGATATATAACTCCATGCCAGACTAGCTCTGAACAGTCTGATGAGAAACGGGATGATAATTTCCAGTCCGTTGTGGAGCAGAGCTGGAAAGACACCATCCTCCCTGGGTGATTTGAATAGCTGAAAAGATTTAATAGCACACTCAATGGATGGTCTTGTGATAACCTTCCTAGCCACCGCCCAGTCGTTTTTGTTAGGTCGTTTAGATCGGCCTCCTGGTAGTGGTAGTTGTTGGTTATCCAAAATCGAACTACCTGGGAAGTGGTTTTGTAACAAAAGCTCCAAGATTTTCTTTCCAGAGTTCGTAAAGGTGCCATCAGATCATTTTGACGAAAATTCCCTTGTCGGATCACTAGAAAGGATCTTGTGGATTCTAGTGCTGCTAGGTAAATCAAATAGATATACTCTCGCAGAACTTCCTCCAAGATTCCCTTTTTGCACTTTTTATTTCTTTATTATAGTTCGTTAATTTGGATCTATATGGAGCCCAGGCACCCGAAATTTTATCTCGATTAAAGAAGCGTCAAACTTCTTTCCTCATTTTTTCCAGTTTTTTATTCCACCTAGATGTGTCTCTATTATCTTTTTTGGTCTTAAGTGGACAATTTTCGTGATAAGCTGCTATAAAAGCGTTCCGAATTTGTTCCGTCGCAATCTCTATCTCATCACGATTATTTATAGTGGTACGTGTGCCTTGAAGTTTTAACTGGATCGATCGTTTGTACCCGCTCCAGTCTGTGCTTCTCGGGTCCCTGTATCTCACCATAGGCCTAGGCCCGGTTTCTATATTTAATAGAATATGTTTATGATCTGAACATGATGGCTCAGAAGATATCTTCAAGTCAGTTATCTTATTGCTCAAAAGATTTGAGCTGATGGTAAGATCTAGTACCTCTCTCCTATTTCTAGTGATAATGGTTGGTTCTGAACCAATGTTGTTCACAATTAGCCCTTCACCTAATATATAATCAAATAGTGGCTCACCTCTTTGGTTAATGTTTGTGCTACCCCAAGCCGTATGGTGGGAATTCGCATAACATCCAATAACCAGGTGA
Organism: Pogonocherus hispidulus; assembly: GCA_963924545.1. Taxonomy (NCBI): domain Eukaryota; kingdom Metazoa; phylum Arthropoda; class Insecta; order Coleoptera; family Cerambycidae; genus Pogonocherus; species Pogonocherus hispidulus. The sequence continues at coordinate 10,536,029 of OZ004693.1, read as the reverse complement.
TCCCTATCACCCGGAAAGTAAGCCGAGCAGATGATTATATTCACCCTGCTCTTCCCCATTCGGATAGATAGTTGGATGGCTACGACATCCGGGATGCAGTAACCTTTAAGTACAAAATAATTAATATTGTTTCTGATCCAGATATAAGCTCTGGGTCTTGCTTCAGATCCCATTACTATTACCTTTCCAGAAGTATTACCTAGTCCGGTTACTCGGCCTGTATTACTAGTACAGGGTTCTTGAATAAGAGCAATGTCAATTTGCTCTTCCTGGAATCTTTTGCCAAGAACATAAGTTGCAGCCTTGGCATGTTGAACGTTCGCCTGTAGGCACCTGATATATCATCATCATATCAGGGGAAGGGGATGAGTTATTAAAAGGAAAGAGGGTTATAAAGAAGGGAAACTCTCAATAAGAGACAGTTTGTTTCATTTGTTTGTCTATCTTTTTCGCTTATAAAATCGTAATTCAAGTTACGATTATGTATAATGTAGTTTACGAATATAAACTAAAACTAAATTATGTATATTAGGATATCCATTTGAAATAATGTTATTTATTATTAACTAGCGAAAAGTGCCAATTAGCCCGTTATTAACTTTAATAGTAGAAGAATGTTTGATTGTTGAAGGGTGTTTAAAACGGATAGTGACCTATGACAAATCTTTATTCTAACAAGTGACAAATCGACACAATTTCCTAGATACTACTTGAGCATACACTATACAATTCAGACTTATTCCCATACCATTATTTGTATGGGCTGTCAAAAAAAAAACATTGTTTTCAAATAGTTTGAAAACATTACTTCATTAATTAAAAATTTGACATCTCTCTATGTTTGCAGACACACTGCTATTTTTACGAAGAGAAAATTGTTAAAATTGTTAGCAAAAATTTATAACTTGAGAGTTGCAAGAAACCGTGTACTTACAAGAACGTATAGCTGTTTGATTTTAATATAAATAAATAAATAAATAATCAATAAATTTCAATATAAATTTCCTTTTATACACATTGTATAGACTAGTATATTTCAAATACCAATCAAATTAGCTCTGACTTTTTAAAAGTATAATGTCCGTATCTTTGCTAGCTCGTTGACCTAAAGTATTTTACAAAACAATAACATACCTGAGGTGGGCGTGAAGAAACTTTTGTCTTTATATGTTCGTCTCTCTGAGTAACTGGTCTGGATAAAACACTTCCCACTCCCTCATTATTCAAGCCAAGGACTTGAGCAGCGTATTCCCCCTGAAGTCCCATATCGGCCCCCGTATAGGGGCCATTATCCACCCGTTTCAGCCAGTACAGTCTCTGGGAGTGCGGTTGAGATGTCATCTCATGAGAATCCCACTGTTGCAGCAAAAGTGTATAGCACAAATAACAAGCCTTTACAACATATTCATTTCTAGATATGTAACCACCTGGGGGTTCATGAGACTCCAGGAAAGGGAAATACGGCTCTTTTGGTTTATTAGGTACAGGCTTTATATTTAAATAGTAGCTCTGGGAGTGGCTGCGATTACCGCAAACAAAACAGATTTCTGAATTTTCAGGGAATTGGTTGTGTGAAACTGAAATGGCATCTGATTGTACTTCTTTTTTCACTTGCACTTTGTCCATCGTTTGCATGGCAAGCCTGGAAAAATAAAAATAATATTTTAGTCATTGTTTGTTTATAACTTGGCTTAAAACGAGGGGCCATCCACTAGTCGCAATACTGGTACAAATTGGCTCGCATTATGTGACATTACGACGCATTAATCTGGCATTATATGACATTACCCTGCATTACGCCCACATTACGTTGCATTATACTACATTACGTAGCAGTACACTACATTACGTTGCACTACATTACATTACGGCCGCATTAAATTACATTATGGCCTCATACTATATTTGTTTTGGTCAGTTCATTGCCTGCTCGCGTGCATGTAAGTGAAACTAAAAAATTGTGTGAAACCAACACCAGTTTTCATTAAGGAAAAATAGTGATAAGTAGTATGTTTTGTTATTACACTATTTTAAACACCTTAGTAGATAAGCAAGTAATAATTCACGAATTAATTGTACTTATAAGTTTAAGATATATATCTACTACTCTAAAAAAAAATTGCAATAAGTTTTATATTATATTATTAAACCCTAGTTTTATGTAACATAAATCTAAACTGAGACTAGACTAGCCAGGTAAAAATATATTTGTTAACCGAGGAGCTAACATTATTTATTAGAAACTTACTTAGGAAGTGCCTGGCTTTCCCTCTTCTATGTCTAATAATTTCCCTCTCTTCTAAGTCAAAGAAACAAAAAAAGATGGAACACATGTTGCGACGTCCATTGGCGAATTTAAAAATTCACGCTAGCATTACATGATGTTTGTTTTATACTCGGTTTAATATTTAATAATTATTGATAAATAAACTTGTGTGCGTGTCACTAGTAAGTTGAGGGCTCGGTTGAGGGGTAAGTAATAATGGACATTTCTAATTTTTGCGTTTTGGATAAGAATATATAATATATTATAATCGAGATTATAATATAAAAATACAGGGTGACTAGGTATTAGTTCACCAACAAACTTTGTGAGGCAAAAGCTTATATAAATTTAAGAAAAACGTTATTTGGACACAATGTCTGATTTCACTCAGAAGACTTCAAGTTTTATGAAAAACAGAGCGAATTTAATAACAGTCAATAATAATATAACAGTATCCAAAGTTGCCCTAGAATTAAGTTAAACTCAAGTGTGTCCTTGTGAAGCATGCATTCAAGCGGAAGGAGGACATTTAAAGCATTTTTTATTGTACCTACCAAATTATATAATTATTCGATTTTCAAGTAATTCTCAACAATTAATGTAATTATTCAATAGATTTTGAAAACTTATCAAAATAAGCCTTCTACTTAATTCCTTAAATAAGTGAAATCGGTCATTGTGTTTGTGCAGAAGTTTGTTCTTGAAGGGGGTTGGAACCTTAGATGTGAAGATAACACTGACGTAGTTTTCCACAAAACACCAAAACAATTTACTGCACTACTACTAATAGTTTTAATCATCACCAGATGATTCCAACTTGGTTGGCGAAACGTACGTCGAGTGCAGTATATTGTTTTGGTGTTTTGTGGAAAACTACGTCAGTGTTTGTTGTTGAGTTTATATATCACCCTTAATAATAATAGTTATAAATACTAATCGAGATACTAATACCATCGTACATTGAGTTATATATACGGTGCTAATACAACGGTACAGTTGATGTCAGAGATATAAGGGAATATAAAAAATTTCAAAGAACACCGACAACAAGCTGTGGAATAGAGTGGGGCAACATAACTTGAAGCAAGTGATATAAAATTCATTAGAATATGTGGATTTGTGCATAGTATTATGTGATAATTCTATAGATGATATCTATTTAAAACGTCTAACTTAATATCACAGCATAATTATCCAAAACGGGGTGGTTATTATGGTAATATTTCATGTCTCCTCATCAACAAGTTGTATTTTGCCCCAGTCGAACCCACTCGTCCGAATATAAAAACTTACAACGGCACCTGGTCATATCCCTGTATTTGAATGCAACGTTGTCATATCTAACATAATAATAACCTCTTTCTGTAACACATCTCGGAAATGGGTCTTTGGCTTTATAAAATTTAGTATTTTAACAGGTAATATGTATGTATATATGACATTTCGAATTATTAGCACTTCCCATATGCACAATAACGTTTTTAATAAATTGTTAAATTTTGTGAGCCGTAGGCTACAAACTTGGCAACTATGCAATTTTCCACTCTATGATTGCCAACTCAACGACATACGTCGCTCCTGGACACGATAAGGAAGACAAAGAGGGCAGATAACGAGGCAACTTACATTATTTACTTGTTTCTTCACTGGTAGTGCAGGGCGGTACTTTACAGTGTTAGGATATTTTGTGGTGCTAGGTGATTTCGCGGGCTAAAGCGTGTTATAGGTTTCAAGGTTTAATACAATTTGTGCTTTCATGATATAATACTAGGTAGGTGTTTTTTAATTACTATTATCGGTTGCTCATTATAAGGTAGTGCTGTGAATACATTATTAATTGTGTAAAGTGCTGTGAATACAAAATTAATTGTTTAAAGTGCTGTGAATAATAATTAGTGTTGTGAGTAGGTACTTAGTTAGTGTAGTGTGTAGTGTTGTGTTGTGTAGTGAGTGTTGGTGTGTGTGAATAAACGAGTGTTTGTTTTAATTTATCTAGTACTTAGTGCATCTAAAAGTTCCTATTCGTTTTTTCGGCTTATATTGTGGTATTAAATACTGCATACCATACAAGATATGGAGAGAATATTCAGACCTTGGGAGGATTTCTCGGAAGAACCTCAACCTTGAACAAGTAGAGATCAAACGAATAGTGATAGAGAAGATGTGACGATTAGGACGGACGATATAGAAAATATAAATTCTCGACAACATCTTGGCGAACAAGCTCAATTAATTATATATAATGTATATAAAAATATAAAACACAGTGAGGGAGAACAGAGGGCATTTGAAAAAACGGCTTATTTAACCGAAGTACCGTACAAGTCGGTCTACAACATAGTGAAGAATGTTATGAAGAATGGCCCCAAAAAACGTAAAACGAGGTGTGACAAAGGAATAACAAAGGAACTTGATCCAGGACGCGTCAAATTGATAAGGGATAAAATTTATGGCAATTATAAAAAAAATCAAATACCAACTGTAGAATCTCTTCACCGGGAACTGAAATCGGAAGGATTCTTGTCTATTACTCTCAGGACGCTTCATAGATGGCTTTTAAAAATCGGATTCAAATTTAAAATCATTAACAAAACAGCAAATATAATGGAATGTGAACGGATTGTACGGTGGCGTATACAGTACTTAGAAAACATAAAAAAATATAGAGATGAACAACGATCTATTTATTATTTGGATGAAACTTGGTACGATACACATGATACAGTCAAAAGAGGATGGGTGGATGAGTCCGATAGATGTAAAGTAGATTTGCCTCCAAATCGAGGAAACAGACTAATTATTTTACATTGTGGTTCTGATAAAGGATGGGTTGAAAACTGCCTAAAATTAAGCGGGAAGAAGCTAGCAGATTGCAACGTGGACTACCATCAAAACATGACGGCTGATGTCTTTGAAGAATGGTTTGAACATACACTGCTTCCTAAACTGGAAAATAATAGTGTTATTGTATTAGACAACGCTCCATATCATTCAAGACTTTCAGAAAGGATTCCAGGTACTGGCACAAAAAAAAAGGATATTCAAGAATTTCTTAAAATCCATAAAATTGCGTACGAGGCTAGTTTGAAAAAAGATGAGTTGCTGCAAATAGTCAAGAGCAAAAATTTTGAAAAGAAATACATTATCGATGAGATGGCTGCGGCTCAGGGACATACCATTCTACGATTGCCTCCATACTACTGTGTTTTTAATCCTATTGAACTAATATGGAGCCAACTAAAAAGAGGCATTCGACGAAATAATACCTTTCCAAAATTTGACAAAAGAGTTATAGATGTTATAAGAAGCGAGGTGGATACAATTACATCGGCTAATTGGAAAAAATGCATCGAACATGTCATAAAAATTGAGGACGAATATGTAAAGCTGCACCAATTGATTGGACCAAATAAAAGTCGATTCATCATAACTGTCGATGAAGAATCGGATACAAGTGACATTAATAGTGACTCGGACGAATGTTAGTGCTAGTATTTATGTGTATGTGTGTATGTATTTATGTGTATTTATTAGTGTATTTATGTTAGTGTATTATGTTGTTATGTGTCTATATATATACAGGGTGTCTCACGGAGAGGGCCTATAAGAATTATCTCAAAAAGTAGTCAGAATCGAAATCCGAAAATTTGTATACAGGGGTTTATCAAAAAGATCTATTCAATGAAAATAGTGTCAACTTCCTGGCACTTCCGGTTATACTGGAAGTCGACATCAACTTGCTTATTTTAAATTTACACCCTATATATTACTTCATTTCTCGATTCTACGTAAAATTCTAAACACATTTCATGTAGGATGTCTTATACCTATCTTCAACTGTTTTTGATATATTGACAGGTGAAAATTGACATTTTTGCAACTTTGACACCCTGTAAAATCTAAACGGTTTGATATACAGCAATACAGTTTGCACATTCCCATCTTAACTTTTCATAAGCTATCTTTTTTTTACTAATTTCAAATTTATCCAGGAATTAAGAATTTTCCGAAAATTTTGAAAATTTTTAATTCCTGGATAAATTTGAAATTAGTATTAAACTATAGCTTATGAAAAGTTAAGATAGGAATATGCAAACCGTTTAGCATTATCTCAAACCGTTTAGATTTTACAGGGTGTCAAAGTTGCACAAAAGTCAATTTTCACCTGTCAATATTTCAAAAACAGTTGAAGATAGGTATAGGACATCCTACACGAAATGTGTTTATAATTTTAAGTAGAACCCAAAAATTAAATAAAATATAGGGTATTCCATTTAAAATAAGCAAGTTGATGTCGACTTCCGGTATAACCGGAAGTGCCAAGAAGTTGACACCATTTTTATTGAATAGATCTTTTTGATAAACCTCTGTATACAAATTTTCAGATTTCAATTCTGACTACTTTTTGAAATAATTCTAATAGGCCCTCTTCGTGACACACCCTGTATATTATTATGTTTTCATTTTACAGAGGTATATTTTAACTTGTTAATTATTTTTTGTTTGTTTTTTTGTTCCCTTTAACCCTTACCCTACCCAATCCTAATCCCACCCTCCTGGCAGGGAATGCTCGTACCTCCCCATGGTCCTTGCTGGGCAATAATAATTTAAAATTGCATAATAACATTTAATCAAAATATGTATTTAGCATTGTTTTTTTTTCCAAAATTCACATTTATATTTTATATAGGTAATATTTTATTTAAAATTATTATTGGCGAAATTGAGCAAATACTGGTATCCGAAGTAAATACGGTCCTGTCTATATCATACCAGTAAACACGCGGTAGGCTTTGATGATTTTATGGCACTTTTTATGCTGTTTCTTTTATTCCCTTATATCGATGTCCAGTACTATACTCTTTCTTTCTAATATAAGTTGAAACATAAAAAGTTCCGACAAACAACACATGCGTAAATAAAGAGGCCTCCGTCCAGGGAGGAAGACATTCAATATGTAGAAGAACAGTTCATATTCTATGGTCCCTTAGAACTTCTGAAGAATGGTCCATTTAGTATTAAACGAAATGATAAGTGCTTGATAGAGAAGAAATATAAAGAATTAAAAAAACAGTTTATTCTCAACTAATATTACGATGTTAATGTTGGAGTACGGCCGAAAGTATCGCCTTCTTTTCAAAAAAGAATACATATTTAAAATCAGGCATGCCGTTCATAAGATTTATTGAAGTTTCAAGGATCCTGTTCTCTTATAACATCTTTATTTAAGTATGCCTATACCGAGGCCATAGGCTGTTTTTATACTAAGCCGTACTCCAATCTTATTAAATACGATTAGATGTGTTCCCTATTTTGTTATTTATTAAAAAAATAAACTTGACTTTTAGTGTACAAACATAGATATTTTATATTAGGTACCTACTTAAGTATTGTACAAACAACTCTATTTTTTGTATTTCTTTTAAACGCTGTAAAAATATATGTTGGTATTCAATGTAAACTCAACAGTTTGAAATATAGCATAAGTTTGAAAATTCTATTTCGATAAATAATAAAATGTCTAAAGAGTTGTTAATAACTTTTGAGAACAGAAATTTTACAATTAAGATTACAATGGATGAATTTTACAAATTGCAATTTGTCTAAATAATGTATAACCAGACATTTAAACAGTTTCAACAGTCAATTCAAATCATAATAAATAAATTAAATTATAATGCATTTAATATATAATTTTAATTTATTATTTGTGACATTAAATCATAGTTTCATATGAAAATTAGTGTTCCCGCTTCTGATAATATTTGCAGAATTTTTAGTGGTGAATTAAAAAAATTGTGTATTATACACGGGTAACAACATAAGTTAGGTATCTTAGGTACTTCCTTAAAAATGTGCATTAAAGTTGTGTAAAGTCAGTTCTTTAAAATCGAGTTTAAAATGTATATCAAATTTTAATACCTACACTTAAATATACACTTTATAAACTGATGCTCAAGCTGATACCCACTTAATTTAAAACTATAGAGTTTCAGGTTTAGTTTGCAAATTGTTGATATTATATATTTGACAGTGCTTCATCATAAAAAAAAACAAGAAAATGGGTGTATTTTTAAACAATTTACTTTCAAAGAACTTTTTTTTTCAGAAATTTTTAAACCCTTTCAGTCCAGAATTTGTACCTGATTTAATAAAAAAACAGTTCTTCCATTTTGTTCCGTAAAACTGCCTTAATATATCACATTCCTTGGGTATTTGTACTTTGCATTACTTTGCATTACATTGCATTACTGCAAATTAAATTCATTAATAGGTTATTACATAGCATTACACTCGGCATTACATGTATTACAGAGCATTACATTACATTATCCACATTACAGGGAATTGTAAAAAAATTGTCGGCATTACCAAGAATTACGCAGAATTCAGAGAAAATGCGCAATACTGGTACATATTTTTATCTAGTGGATGGCCCCTCGGCTTAAAACTAGTTCCCACTGTGGTGTTGAGTAAAACATGTAGGTAAATATAAAAAAATTGTAATGAACCATATATGTTTAACTATAACCCAAAAAGAAATTACCTCAAATATGAGTTTATATAGGTGATAAACAAATACGTGCTATGTTTCACTCGGCTCAATTATTTTATTGATAATGGTTGGGAAATTAAAACAGAGGGGACTGATAAAACTGAAAAGTTTCTGCTTCTTCTGTCAGCATCATCAACTATTAGTTCAACCAGGATAGATTGTTTTAAACTTAAGTAATGTTTTTGCCACCAAATTGTTAGTGTAGATGTAAGGAAAGTATATAAATATATAAATAATTAACGCACGAAACTGAAAGATAGGATAAAGGCTATATATAAGTTTTCTATTTTGATTATGTTTTAGCTTTAGTTACCCAATATTACTATTATTGCCTATACTTACTACAAATTTAAGCATGTCCAAGGCCTGTGTAATCCTCAAAAATAACATGCAAAATAATACTTTAATATTTACAGGCAAAAAATAAATTAAAATCAAATATAATTATTACATTAATACAGTTCAAAAGAGCACTTATTCTAATTTAAAAAGAGATCATATTATTTAGCTCAAAGTTTACTACATTGCCAGGCAAATCTGATGTTCGTTCTTGATCTAACGGTTTTTTATTTGCGTAAAGTGTTGCTTTCTTTTTTGTCTATTAAGAGAAAGCAGCTCGCACTTTTACATTATAAATTTTAAGTAAGATACTTGCAATAAATGTAGCTTTTAGCCGAAAGTTCTTGTTGATAATCACAAATTATATTATGCAGAAAAGTATATTCTACGTTTTTGGTATTATTAAATAATTTTTCAAGACCAATAGATATGTTAAACTGACTTGACTGACTGACTGAATCATTTTATTGATCAATTTTAATTTTACTGGTAAAATGACACCACTAGTAACTCGACTAAAAATAAGAGTAAATTATGCATCCTCTACTGTTTAAATTTTGTTTTTTCTGCGATAATAATCAATCAACTAATGATTAACCTATTCTAAAATCAATTTGTGCAAGAAACTAATAGTTGCTTAGTATAAAAATAAGTAAAAGAAAAATGTTGAACACTTGTAGTTAGAATAGGCAATTATTGGTTTAGATCCAACTTTTAATCCATTTATTAATTATTATTCTGTGACAAAAGCGTACAAGTTCTTACTGCCAAGTATTGCAAGATGGGGAAATTAGGATATTATGAAATAGCTCATTGGATATTGAAGTATCTTTTTTCATAAGATAAAAAAAATTAAGTAATAATATTTTGAATTGGAACATTTCATTCAATTTTACATTTTACATAAATTCCACCTATTTAACGCAAGTTCATAATATTAAATAAGGTTACTGCGTAAAGTCAGTAACCATATTATATTATAGTCCATTTTACAGGATATCTATATAACCCTATCAATATAGACCGTTTCTGACATAAAAAACAATAAAAAACTGTAACAAATTATAAATCAAAAGTTGCAATCGGAGCCCCTCCATACATAATTTAACCCAAGTACAGACTCGCTAAATGATTTAGATTTAGTTTATACTACAAAACTACAGACGCTATATTTTTAGATAGTGCCAAAACTAAAATTCATCTTCAACTTCAATCCAAAAGAAGTTATATATTCAGCTCCAATTTTGTTTGCTTGATAAAGTATATGCCTGTCACATTAATAGGTAGGGTTTCATTTAACTGTATATATAACAATACACGTGGTAGGCGCATAATCGGCTAGATCAAGTTGCCTGCTCCCGGCTCCTTATACTAGTCTGTTCCATTGCCCTGTTTTACTGCTTCTCTGCAATTACCGGCATTGGCAGCACGTAATGATAAGTTTACAGTAGTCAATTGTTTGTTTTGATTTGAGGTTAGTGGCAGCCTGACAGCTGTCAAACCTATCTGCTAGTGTTGTCATAATTGTTTTGATACTATCTGAATTATCTTCGTTATTTTTAATTATTCTGACATTGTGTATATAAATTTTAATGTTTTGATTACTTTTATGGGTTTTGTGTTTTGTAGGCCGTAAAGTGCAACTGCTGTCACGATTGTCACTGTCAACTTTTGACAGATAGAGTATGCCACACTGACATTTTGTAGTTCTAAGCGGCACAATATGGTGGTGACAGCTACCGAATCTATATGGCAACCACGAAATGAATTGCAGAACCCTGTACCCAAATATGAATTAGGGCGAATCGACAAACTAGAAATAGGAGCAGGCGACGTGATTTCGCCGGTTATGGTAGGGGTAAATGTCTAAATTTGTTAAAATTAATTTATTTCTGAAATACCTAATAAAAATATTTCAATAATAAGACACCCTGAATAATTATCATTTCTGATTTCTTTTTTATTTTCTATTTATTTCTATTCACAAGTTTCTATTTAGTTTTTCTCTTCATCGTTTCTAACTGGACTTACAAGAAAAACTGAACAATAAAGGTATCATTTCCGCAACTTTTTGGTTTTTTTTACAGTAGCTTCATTTATTTTTATACATAAGTTGCCTTTATTTTGCTTATATAAATTACTTGTATTTGCTATTTTCTCGCAAAGCTGCGAATTTGTTGTGTTTTGTCTTTACATTGTTTCTCTGGTTTTGGTTTTGTCAATTTGATATATAACCATCATAATCAATAAAATTATGAAAAATATACCTTTTCCCGAGAAAATATGTGATAGGTACTTAAACATAATTAATAAATGTATACATCAAAGCAATTCACTACTTATAAAACTTATAGAAATATAAAATCGGTAGGTACCTTTGCAGGCAGGTATTGACATTACTGGCAATTTGGTCTAGCCAATTAATTAGTTTTCCTGTAATATTTTTAAGATATACATAATTTTAATGCATCTAATGAAATAAATTTGATTTATTCAATCCTATTTTATTTAAACGTATATGTACCTACAATAATTAACAAACTGTCATATTCCAAATGGGCATACCTTTATATTGTTTAACAACTTATACTATTTTAAAGCCAATACTACCATTTATATCAATTTATGTAAGATATTAATACATACACTGTTGTCCAAGTTGTCATAAACAAACTTTAAACCAAAAGATTATGTTCCACAGCAAAAATCTTATTAGATATTTCCACAAGTCTTATATATAAAATATTTTAAATAGAAATGTGAGGGATATACAGTCTATGGTTTTAATATAAAAATACATGCAGACATGTTTATCTAGTAACTTACTTTAGATAAGAAGTTTTCTTATGGATATTCCAAAAATATGCTAAATTTCCACTAACTTATGCGTGAAAACATCAAATGCTCTTATCTTTTCTAGTCTATTATACACCTAAACCTACATTGCACTTAAAGGATTAAAAACAGCACATTACACCGATTTCTTACATAAATACAAAACATATGGCATCATTAAATAAACGAAAACCATCCATTAAAAAAAAGACACACTTTAGAAATGTTACGTTTCATACTTCCTCAGCAAAAGTCAGCCATTTTGGAAAAATTTCCAACAATGCAATACGGCACTGGTAACACTTCTACCAACATGGAGTATTTGCATTTGCCCAGGTTTTAAAAAACAAATTCCCAGTCATATGTCCAATTTCAAGGGCAAAAAGGACAAATTGAAAAAAAGAGAAATGTCAATGTCAACATAAACTTTGTATAAAATTGATAAACATAATATAATATTATAATATTAATATTTAAAAATATTTGAAAGGCATTATGTTATATTCACCTTTTTTTAATATTTACAGAATGCATACAAATTACAAATATAATTTTTCTTTTTAATTACATTGTCAGCCCTGCCGAAATATTTTTGTGACGCGTGTCGAAATCGTTGAAGCAATTTATCTTAAAGAAAGATGTTTTATTATATCATGTCTTAAAGATATGCAGCACAAAACAGAAAAAGAATGCAGTATGCAGCATGCAGCCAACAAATATTTCGGTGGTCAGTCGTCAGTCCCAAGCACCAGATTTGGTCCCAAGTCCCAAGAAGAAGGATAGGCACAAGGACAGGGCACAGCCACAGCCTACCACAGACTATCTATAAGACAGCCTACCGTAGGCTATGGTATAGGCTATGCATTCATTTTAAGATTGAAGCGCCAAATCAAAACGGCAGTAACCTATACTAACCTACGGCCCCTGACACTGACGTTTGAAATTTTATTCATCAAAGATTTGTTGTCGAGAACTTTAAACCAGGTAAAAAGCTTGTAAAACTATTTTGAGTTGAACATGCTGCGGAACAGCTCCGAGTTTCTCTAAGCTGCCCAAGCCATTGAAAAGAATGCAGTATATGTTGTGTGAATTGGACACGAAAGACGGAAGTGCTTCTCAGCCGAATTCGCATGCGCATTCTAATTTTGTGGGTGTCATTTGTCAATTATCATTGTTATTTGTCAAACTGCTCAAGCTCAAATTCACCAAAATTCACTTCACAAACGAAATTCTAAATTCTGTTGTGTCGCTGTGGTCTCTGTAGTTATACATAAAGATCTTGATAAAAATAGAAATATTAATAGTTGTTTAATATTGAAATTGTCAGGTAATTATTAAATAATTTAAGCATGTGAAATAATAATTTTATATTACTCCATATAAGTAAACTAAACAATTTTAATCATTAAGTATTATTCAACTTTCCCTCAGCACAATGAGTGACATTGCAGAAGAAAAAACTCAAGAGCGCATTTATGGTGGATGCGAAGGACCAGATGCAATGTATGTAAAACTTATTTCATCAGATGGTCACGAATTTATAGTTAAAAGGGAGCATGCTTTAACTTCTGGAACAATAAAGGCAATGTTGAGTGGACCAGGACAGTTTGCGGAGAATGAGGCCAATGAAGTTAATTTTAGAGAGATTCCGTGAGTAAATTATTTTAAATTATGTATGTGTCATATATATTACATCTACAGTGACTGCGTTTAATGATTGCATGTTGAAACATTACCACACATTTCTAAGAGAGCATGAACGGTTTTTCATGAGCAATTAAATTTCAAAAAAATATTTTAGTTAGTTTTAGCACTGAATAACTTGACAGAATAAAAAATATATTCCATAATTTGTTTATGTACACATACTGTACTTGTTTTTCGTTTTAAGGATAAAAATGTGTTTTAAAAAATTACTCATTTTCAGGTCTCATGTTTTACAAAAAGTCTGCATGTACTTCACATATAAAGTACGTTATACAAATAGTTCTACGGAAATACCAGAATTTCCAATTGCTCCAGAAATCGCTTTGGAATTGCTTATGGCTGCTAACTTTTTGGACTGTTAAGTGCTAATAATGGATTTTGAATATTTTAAACAACTAAATTAATATAAGGAAAAATCAGGAATATATATTTTGTGATTGTTTGGGTAATAGTTTCAATTATAAGTAAACTATTTTTCTTGGCACAGCAGCATTATGGATTGATTAAATCCGTAATTAGTGCTTTTATTGTTTTCCAAGCCAGGTGTGATTTTTTGTTCATTTGAAGCATCTTAGATTCTAAGTAGGTATAATTATTTGTAATTTTTACTCAACTGATCTGTGGTTGCAATAAACATTTTGTTGTACCAGCTTGTTTTACATGGTAGATTTTCACAATCGCCCACATACGAACCTAACCTAATAAATAAGATTATAAATTTCTAATTTTTTTGTCAAATTAATGTAAAAATTTAATCAAGTTTACATTTTTGGCAAGATGGTAGCACACTGATGAGGTTTGTAGTCCAGCAACCCACGATAATTTGGAACTAATTGAAAACTAACGTTCGACCTATAATGCAGTTATAGGTACTACTAGAACCAAACAAAATTTATAATTTGCATGGAATAAAAAAAATAAACATGTAAAAATGAATTAAAAGACAAGTCATTAATATAATTTATTTTTTCTATAAACAATCATTAATATACCAGTTGACCTAGAGTATTATAGAAAAAGATATGAATATTTTAAATTTTACTACACTTTAAATAATATTCGAATTATTTCACAAGGTAATTTATGTATTTTTGGCAGTAGCAGATTTTCTTACAACAAGATTAAATGGCTATTTTACTTTTATTTGTGATTAATATAATTGGAAGAAATGAACACTAAGCAGTGATCTCACACTAGGTAACAAAAATTATTGTCATTAAATTGATAGTATTGTTAGAACACTTTGAAAGTTGTTCATGATTAAACTGTTACGAACAATGACGAAATAAACTTTTATACATAAAATGTTAACAGTAACCTGTTGCGTTAATTAAAGTAAGTTTTCTTTTAAAAATTGTCATAAGGAATTCTTTGCTAAGAAATCTGTGCATGAACAGCCATGTTGATAATTTTTTCTCAAAATTCTGTTTGTATTAGATAGACGACACAATTGAAGTAAAAAGTATTGCTGTTATTTCAGAATCTCCAAGTGAGGCAGTAATAAAATAAAAATGGAATTACTGCCTCATTATTTTTCACATATTTTAAAAACCAATCGACGAGCTCATATTTTTGTAGTAATTTTAGATTCAAATAATGTAAGTATGCATTAAACTTGGTTATAAAACATTTTTTTATACAGAGGATGGACATAGTACCTTGCTTATTTTTGAGCCAAATGTGCAACATGTTGCACATTTTTTCAAATATATTTGTGATTTAGGCTTCATATTTCAAAATCGAATTATGGAATTATCCAGAATTGTCAGTTCTCTAATTACAAAAGTTTTTATGTACTCAAAAGCTGCATACTTTAATTACTGCATTTCATTCGTTTCTGGGTTTACTAACCCAGAAACGAATGTTACGTGCTTACTAACCTAGAAACGAATGCAATCCAGTGATTAAAAAACTTTTGGCCACGGCCTTTTTAGGTTTTGGTGCAATGAAATGTTGATTTGAACATAATTTTCATTCAAATTTAGAATAATATGAATACTAGTGGATATGTCCAAGCAACTATTACAAATTTTAATAAATAAGTCATGACTGTTTCGTAATAATCGACTTTTTGTAGGTATAGGTAAAATTGAGGTTAAATAATTCTGATTTACAAAATTATATTATAATAATAGAGAAACATCTATTACATCTCAACATCTTTAACCCTTTCACTGCATAATAAAATAGCGAGACACTCCCCATACCATACTCAATAAATACTTAATTTTAAATAAGGAAAATGAACAAGTCAAAAAAGTAGTTTCGTCGTTATTACTTGAGAAAAAAAATGACATGGTATATTTAAAATTTTATATTAAAAATAACAAAACAATAACTATTAGAATGCTAAGACAAATTCCAATGACAAGGTCAATGTCCAAGATAAGGATGAGAAGTATGCAGATCTCGGAAACTATAAGAGATACAGATTAGGTCAAATGGGAAAAAAGTTGCGCAATTACCTTCAGTTGCGCAATTACCTTCCACTAGCAAATCACAGCTATCTAGATTAGTGCTGTAAATTTTTGGAAAAAACTGATTTTTCTTGATTAGTGCTAGAAAAAACCATTTCAAAATCAGTTTTTTCCAAAAATTTCCAGCACTAATCCTGATTACTGTGATCCTCATCCTTATCTTGGACACACTGTATATCAACAAAAGATTGGGGAATATTGCACACCTCGTTAAAAAACAAAAAACAGTACACGTCAGAATTACACATGGCTTTAACCACTGAGGTCCTATTAACTCTACAAGTGTATTAGCTCTAAGCAGGGAAAGGGTTAATTAGTCAGAAACAAAACTTCTCTAAGTATTAATTACTTGATTAAAACACACCTAACGAATTATGCATATAAATAGCTTCACGTTTCTCTTACAACAGAAATAAACATTTTACATCTTAATTGATTTTTCCTTATTTGAACGTTTGTTCATTCTTCACCTTCTCTAGTTATTTTTTAAAATGATACATTCTATTTTATATATTTTAACTTTTAAATGTAACAATATACCAATGAATTTCTGTAACAATTCATTAAACATAACATTTATCAAAGTATATTTTATTAATAATTAAAATATTCAGAGTTGGACAATCGCCGTTGCCATCGTGTTGTGAAATACGATCACCACTACGTATAAAATAGCACCTTGTTGATTTGAAGGAAGGGAAAATTCCACTGGCAAATTTACAAAAAGTGACTTTTTATCAGTTCAAGAATTCGTAAAAATTACATTTTTACTAAGACGTCATGCAAACGACATCAAGTACAAATTTATATCGATACCTTTTTGCCAAAATATCGTAAGTCACTTTCACTAAATTTTACCTTAGGCTACTTACGACAATTCTATCGCTCTGCCTATTACAGTTCTGTTACTTACGATAAAATGTATGCAGTTATTTAACCGTCAAACATTTAAATACGTTTACAATACTCTGCCAGGATGTATATTTGCATTATACTTACGATAGATCCATAAAGTCATTTTCATGGAAAATGTCAATTAGGATAGTTTGGCAAAAAGGTATCGATATTAGGGTTTGCAAATAAATGACTGATACAATCTTCAACCAGAGGTGAACCTTATTCAGTGTTTACAAAAAAATCAAATGAAAAATGAAAAAATAAGCATCTAACCACATCTGATTGTTTCAAAGTTTAAGTAACGTGAAATATTTCAACTATCAAAACAGATATTTATGTATTAAGACACTAGAACTGAGAGGATATCACTTATAATAATATATATTATACATATTACGAGTTCAAATATATCAGAAATCAAAACTATCACGTGTAAGGGTAACAGTGCATTTTTACTATTTTCTAATAAAACCATATCCTACACCTTTCCAAAAATAATGGAATTTTGTGCCAATTCGCTTTTAAAGGCCATATAAGAAATAACAATTACAAAGTATACTTATTAAACTGTTAAAAAATTTAAGATACATGGAATATATTACATATAAATATATTTTAGAATATATACTTCTAAATATGAAAAAATGTGCTTCTTGTATAATTGATAAAAAATAACATGCTGAATATTTGTTTGGAAAACATTTTGTCTTATAAAAAAAATTTTTGGTCACATTCACTAAAACTATTATTTGTAACACTCGCTTTGTTATTCAGTATTATTATGAAACTAGTATGGTGGGTAATGTGTTATCTGAATGTCACAACAGTGCTCCCAATAGAAAGTGGAGACTGTATATGATTAAGAGCGATTTCAATGTCATGAGGCGAAAACACTTTATCCACAACTGTTTGTAATGATCCGTCTTCGACAAAACCTGCCAACTTGTCCAGCGTTATACAACAAAGATGAGTTTCGTCAAAATTGTTCACTGGTAATCCCAATATCTTCTAAAAAGAAAGTAGTTAGTATGTCTTTCCCATAGTATATTATTGCAAAATTGTAAATTTATTATTCAAAATATTAACGATAATGATGGGTGTGAATTCCATCAATGATTTTACATAAATGTAAATAAATGATAAGTAAATGACTTACCTGCAATCGACATTTTAAATTTACATATAGTGACAGAATTATTCGATTAATGAGACCATACGAATCTGACGCCAGAACTGGAGGTAAAGTTGATACGACTGTACCATTAGAATTACAAAATTTATATAAATCTCCTACGTCGACATTACCATCGTAACTTGTTTTTATTATGACGTCAAAAATGTTACCCCTTAGTTCAAGTTCTTTTAAGAGAGCATTTTGTAACAGCTGTTGTTCTTCTGTTTCCAACAAGGATTTGTCATTGGAATTTGTCGGTTCAGATAAAATTATTATGTCAGAAGCACCCAAAGCCTTGACTACTGGTACTGCCCTTTTGTAACAGGTGGTCGTTACTGTAGCCTTCCAATTGTTTAACAGTTGTATCAACACACAACCCACGGGCGTACAACCTCCTTCAATTAGAACTCTAAAAGTTGCATTTATTAGTATTTATCAAAGATATTCGCATATTTGACTTACTTTTTGTTCGATGCATTGAACAAGTTAATATTTGCCTCTCCAAGAGCCGTCAGTGCTATACTACCAGCATAAGGAAGACTACATGCTCCTTCAAAACCGATATTTTTGGGTTTCCTAGATACTCGATTTTCGGAGACTAAAACAGTTTGACATAATGTTCCCTGAGACCAAAAGGGAACTGCTAACCAAACTTCGTCTCCTACTTCTAAACGTTTCACTTTACATCCGATATCTGTTATAATTCCTGTACAATCCCTTCCCAAAATAACGGGAAGATCTGAATTTGAATGCTGCAAAGAATTGAACATTTGAATGTTTTACATACCACCTTCAAAATATTTTGCAGATATTTCCACTTCGAAACTGAAATAATATTGATTATCTCTCATAAATAGTAAATAAGTTGCTATATACATTGAAGAGAAGTAATTAAAAAAAAATTGTGACATGTAGGTGTGTGATAGGTAGCTAATTAAGTTGAATTTCAATTCCATGCAGTTTAATTAATGTAACATCTTAAGAAATCTAGAATTTAAAATTTACTATTGATGCATCAATTAATAATCTACCTAGACCTGGACGATTAAGCATAAGAAAATATTGCATTAAGTTTAGTAAGAATTTCTCCGAAAAACGTTAGTGGATCCATTTAACTTAAATTCTAAATGTCCCATGTAAATTCTACCTTTTTCTTAACTTAACAAAGTACTTCCACACATCAATATTTCCTTAGAATTTTTACTTAATAAGAAATGCTGGGACTATTGCATATTTGCCAAAAGCATAACAGTTTAAACATAAATGTGGTTTTGATGGACTTTACCCACGATACTGTATAATACTACTCCTGTTCGCTAGTCGAAATTAGCAAAATTTGAGGCTTTCGCTGATGACATAGATAGATGAATGCCTGTTATTTCGTTGTTATTTTCTTATACAGGGTGTCCACCTAGTGCGCGTAAGTCCAATATCTGGGTTAATAAAAGAGATAACTTAATTTTTTTTTCTACAGGGTTGTCTAATATCCCGAGCTGCACAAAATGAAAATATATTTACATATTCAGGGTGATCAGTTTTTCCTGGACAGGTAACAACTTCGTTTTTCTAAATGGAAATATATATTTTTTATTGCTTTTTCGAACTAAACCCTTGATTTTAGTAGGACTTTCATCAGCCTTCCCTATACCTAACTTAAACTGTTTTTGAAATATTGACGGGTGAATATTGACATTTTTGCAACTTTGACACCCTGTAAAATCTAAACGGTTTGAGATCAAGCAAAACGGTTTGCACATTCCTATCTTAACTTTTTATAAGCTATCGTTTGATACTAATTTCAAATTTATCCAAGAATTAAAAATTTTCAAAATTTTCGGAAAATTTTTAATTCCTGGATACATTTGAAATTAGTATCAAACGATAGCTTATAAAAAGTTAAGATAGGAATGTGCAAACCGTTTTGCTTGATCTCAAACCGTTTAGATTTTACAGGGTGTCAAAGTTGCAAAAATGTCAATATTCACCCGTCAATATTTCAAAAACAGTTTAAGTTAGGTATAGGGAAGGCTGATGAAAGTCCTACTAAAATCAAGGGTTTAGTTCGAAAAAGCAATAAAAAATATATATTTCCATTTAGAAAAACGAAGTTGGTACCTGTCCAGGAAAAACTGAACACCCTGAATATGTAAATATATTTTCATTATGTGCAGCTCGGGATATTAGACAACCCTGTATAAAAAAAAAATTAAGTTATCTCTTTTATTAACCCAGATATTGGACTTACGCGCACTAGGTGGACACCCTGTATGTACAATAGTAAATGATGCTGTAGTAAATAATTTACATTTCAAGTATGAGTGGGGAGTGAGATGAATAAAAGTTCCCCACACGACACACTTAAAATCAACTGCAAGTATTTTAATAAATATACCTTGTATACATTACTCAAAATTCTTCTTAGAGTTTTTCCATAACCATTGCAAATTTGTAAATCGATTCTTTGCACAGAAGCAGCTTTTACATTAATAAGAATTTCATATTCTTCACATTCATATGGTGCAATTGCATCTTCTACAACAGTAACAGACTAGAAAATGAAGTCGAATATTACACTGGACTTTTTTTAGGTAAGGAAAAGGTTACCTCTGCACCAAAATAATGATTGCATTGTACTGCTTGCATGTAACGTGAGACTGGCCCCTTTTTTCTTAATGCTAAGCCTATTCCCAGTCCAACAATACCTCCAATTATAAATCCCGCACAACCAAAGTATATATCTCTTTTTGTCCCTAGCAAATATTAATAATAAACATTTCGTGTGTTATACAGATAAATTTATTAATACTTACATTTTATTCCAAATACTCTTATGAAGTTCCTGTAAATATACCTTGGGTCAATGATGTAGACCACTTGAGCATGAAGATCTTTGGTAGCAGATGCAATTTTAACATAAAATTCCCTTAGACTAGCTTTTAGCTGTTCTGCCGTAGAACTATTCCATAACTGAGTGAGTAGCAATCTACCTTGTTGGGAATATATAACTAAGGCCTCTTTTGTTTTCGCAGCCGTTAGTTCTGCTTGCAACTAAAAGATGCAGATATAATTTAAAGACTATTTTATGAATTGAATAAGAAAAACTGTTACCTGCATATTTTCGATTTTTTGTGAGCTTCTGAAAAGTACTTCATCCATCATTGCTAATAATAAATACTTAGATGGTGTAGAATAATACAATTACATAATATTTATATAAACGTACACATTTGTGATCTACATACATTTTGGCACAAAGTTTAAATAAATCTACCAGAAATTATATTTATTTATTAGCTAATAACTCATCTCCCACATTCTACATTACATTAAATTGATTAAATTAAATAAATAATAATTCTGAAATGATATATAAATGATCTGTCAACTTTGTGATGTCAACGTCAATCACAGAATATGAAATATTTGGTCCGTTCGATTACCGGCTAGTGTAGTGTGCACCAGTGTGTACTACACTTCACTACATTTTCATCTGCTGATTTATGTCAGTGCAATATACACCATGTCCTTATTTATATAGAATATAGAGAGTTCCAAAATGATTATCCGGTACGGGAACGCAGCCTATCCGTAATAGATAAAGAATATTCTGTCTTTATCTATGCTATGAGTGCACACTGCCCGAAATAGTCACAAACGAATGGAATTCTGAAATTAGTGTAGTTCAGTGATACACTTTTTAAGCAATCGAACGGACCTAATATATCACAGATTGTTCTATGATGTTCGGCAAAAACGTATGTAGTCTGTAGCAGACTTTAGTCAGAGTATATATTCTTTGACTTCCTTCAACTCCCTAAAGGACTGTTTTGACTCATGATACAAAAAACACACGATATGATCGGAGAATAGTCGGATATGATAACGAAAATGGCTTTACTTTACGCATAACGTCAGTCAGAGCGTTTTCGATAAATTTAAATAGAAAACTTGCATATTTTGCAAAATGGAATAATGCATATTCCACAAAAAAAAGTGTAAGATAATATTTTTTTTATTTATGACTTTTACGTGTAATATGATGTAAGTATTATGTTTATTAAGTACTATTTTTAAATGACTGGCTAATTAATTATTGCCTAAGATCTAAATACCTATATAAAAACATAACCCACTACGTTTTTAAGACCCTGCTAAAATTATTGTATTCTTTTTAACAGACCTGTTAAATTGCAGTTTATAGAGTACAATAATTATAGTATCACAACTTAAAGTATCTATTAATAGCTTGTCTTTAAAACTGAATGGCGCAATATAGAAACGCTTTATGTTTCGGCCTGAACCTGTTTATAAGCCGGCCTAATTATTAAGTGGTATTTAAATTCCTCAATCAATACAACACCAAATAGTTCTTTTAAATTACAATGTTTTATGATGTTTCATTTTGAAATAGTAAACACTGGTATAGTCATGTCATGAATTTGAAAACCAGTTAACATATATCATCAGAGGCAAACTTCACAACTGTCCTATCTGAAAGTGAGCATCTAGTCTTGCATACCTTAGCCTTATGTTTGACAAAAAATTAAAGAAAATAATGATAACTTCTATTCATTATATTTATATTTATTCACCTCTTAGGTACTACAATACAAAACATTTGAACACTATTTAAACACTAAGATAAACAATAACAAATAATGTTAATAGGTATTACAAAATAAACAAATCAAGCATAATACATTGTGTAGTAGCAAAAATCATGTAAATTTTTGGTATTAATGTGCAAAATGTAGAAATATATATGTATTATAGGTATATTAGTTATTAGAAATATGTACATACTTTTGTGACATGTCATAATTATTTTCAACTGGTAACCATATTACAAGAAATTAATTTGTTTTACATAATTTTTATCTTTCTTACTATCCTAAGCCGATAAAATCGCAGTCATTGCTTTCATTGCATTTTTTTAACTATTCAGAATACTTTTTTAAATACAATCAATATATAAATTGATAGGCAGGCAACTGATATGCACAAGGTATTTTTAGTTAAAAACCATTCATAAAATACACGGTAAACTTATTTTAAATATAGTCAGCTCCAAATTTTTTGTAATATAAAGGCAGGTTGATATATATAATTACAACTCTTGATGTTCTTATAAAACAAAAATATTTTATAATTTTTTTTGACAGGACTTTGTCTATATCTTTTTAACAGTATCAAGAATAAATATCTACACAAGGCACATGAAAAGCTCTACTTCATATCTTCGTGCACGAAATGCCATAAGATGAATTATGTAGACCTTCTGCTGTGGTCCTAGCTTAATCGCAGACATTTTGTCGTTCTTAACAGATGGCATCATAGCGCTTCCAGCATCGTGTTCTATGGCTGAATGATGGTAGCATTCATAGAAGAATCACTGACGATGCTATTTCTTAGGAATGGTGAAACATCTTGGATTTAGTATGGACCACGACAAATGGCTTAGAAGATCTATATAGTGAAGACACTGGCCTCGATAGCTTACAGCCTATTGACATACAATCTTATCTTTACTTTATGGCGCAAAAATAGCTTTGCTATTTTAGACCCACTTTTGGTATTTTTTCGCTATAGAACTGTTCCAGATATTAACAAAAGCCGATATTATTTTTATCTTTAAACCACTAACTACAAATTATTCATTTAGTGATATCTATATAATATTTACAGCTTCTATGTTCACCAAAGGCAGGACAATATACTCGCCAATTTTTTATTTTAAGGTGTATCAAGAAATTTGTGTCAAATATATCCAAATGTTCCAATTTAAATCTATCAACAAAATTATTGTAGTATTTTGGAAATAAAAACATAAAATTGAACTGTGCTTGTATGGAACCATAAAAGTATTCTTATAAATTAATATAAAAAATGTCCGCCTAATAACTATTTTAAAATTCAATTTTTCTATATTATTAGCATAACGCAAGAGCGAGAAAGCACAATGTATTTAAAATTAAAAATGAGTAAAAATTATTGCTCACATTGGTAAGTTGAGTTATGTGTTATGCTAAATAATTTCCCAACACATTAAAATTTCCTAAAAAGTTATAACCTTACTTGTCACCGGCTATGAGTATAAGAAGTGCCGTTTGTCGTTTTATATTTATTTATAAATGTGTTTTTTTCTATAACTTTTTGTTTTTTTTGTAATTTTTGTTTAGTAATATCGTGCGATTGTAAATTATAAATGAGTGCTAATTAGCTACCGGTAGGTTGGTAATAGGAACCTCCACATACTGTGCAATTAATTCTCCTCGTAGGTGAAGATGCAGAGTGTACTACCCTACTTCTAGCTCTATCCCTATCATCTTGGAATTCATAAATTTTATTTGCAAACCACTTGTGAAAATATGTTAACAATTCTTTCAGTGCAAAGTCTGAAAAATGTGTTCCATTATAACACATATTCACGGCTTGCTCGAAAAATATAACAACTCTTTTCATTTTCTCAATGTCTACATACCGAAATATAGGATTATTGTATGAATCGTCACCTGTTTTGACCCACATTTGATACTGATCTTCCAATTTTTCCGCCTCTTTAGCAAAGAAACTTACCACCATACTTATTAAATTCAAATATTTAGAGTGGTTGGGAAAAATCTCGTCTAAATAATCTTGAACAGAACCAGTCAGCTTAGCTAGAAGTGCAGCTAGTGCGCCGATAACTTTAGTTTTTATATCTCCACTACAAAAGCCCAATAACCTTACTGTAACATTCGTGACAGATTCCAAATCTAAAACAGGGAGACCTCTAAAGATATCGGACACTATGACACGTGTAGACGCCGTCTCAATTGGTGTTGGTTCTGATTTGGATAAGTTTGACAAAAATGAAGAGGCCTCTTTTTTGTTCATTGATGCAAATTCGTTAAAATCTATGTTTACTCCATTTAGTACGATGTCTCCTCCAGAAGCAGATATTCTAATCCCTCTTCTGTTCATCTCTTTATTTGACCTGGTTAAGACAGCAAAAACTTCATCTTTATTTTGGATATTGCGTATAGCAGCTATCACCTCTGCTCTACCTTGAGCTTCGTTAAAATTGTTACGACGAATGGTTTCCTTCATTACTTTTGTAAAGGTTTTCCTAAAAACAATAACATCAATATCAATAAAGTATCATGTTCGTTTCATTAAATATAACTTCTTTGCTATTAAATGTTTTACATATCTAAGGTTTTTTATAGTGAATTTCTTTTCTGTAAGTTATTGTATTTTCATTGTTTTTAATGTTTGAGCACTGATTATTAATCATGATAATAATATCTCTACCATTCATTCTAATAACATGTATTAGCCCAAAAGTCGACTTGTGGGAGAGAGCGCAGCATATTATTATTCAGTAGGACACAATTGCGCCTCAAGAACGACCCCAATCTAACCACCATTTAATGTTGGAATGAGAGAAACCTGAAAAACCGCATTAGTTGGGAATTTGGGAGTTAATGGATGTTTTAATAAGAGGCTCTACAGCTGAATTCAGATCTTAGAATATCAAATTCCATGATAATATTCCAGTCCAAAAAAAAAAAATTAAATAATTGTTCTGTTGATACTCACTTCCAGTGGCGGTTTTACTGTAGGTGCATTTGTGCAGTGCACTCCCTTAAAAATTAGGTTAACTATATCGATAATAATCTAATAATCAAAACTAATATCAATACTTAATTTAATATGTGAAAACTTAACATATTAAATTATTGGTATTGAATCTGCAACCCAAAATACATAGTCAGTTCAATTTTCGAATATCACCCAACAGTGGATCAGTTAACCATGCGTTAGAAGAGACCACTCGGATATGTGAAACAGGAGATATGTGTACGTACATTATGGCATTTGCGTGCAATGGATAAAGTTAAACTGAAAAGTGAATTAACAGTTATATACAGCAGGGAAGATTTTCCTGAAGTAGCAAGTTGCAATTATTTATAGATCGAATCCTCAGGGACTGTTTTAGTGAAACTGTTTTGTTATCGTATCATACCGATGACAAGTGTTGAAAGTGAACGCTGTTTTCAACGCTTAAAAGGCTTACAACCTTTTTGAGAAATACAATGGCGCAGAATAGGCTAAATTCACTTTGCGTAATAAGGATGGAGAAAACACTAATTGCAGCGATTCCAGATTGTAATAGTCGTTTAATTGACATTTTTGTGAATTCCAAAAATAGACGAATGGATTTTCTATACACATAACTTCAAGCTTGGATACATCTAGGTATTCTAGGATAAGTTTACTTTTTATCTTAGAAGTTGAAGATCCGAGAGCGTGTACCTATAATTTTTTTCGAGATTTCTGTCAATCGCATCAAAAAAGGGGATATTTGCCTAACGAAACCTATTTCTTTAAGCTTTTTGTGTGGGGTTAGTTACAAAACAAAGTGTATGCAGGATCGTATGAAACTGCAGAGGTTTTACATTGAGCAGTTAAAGATGCAGTAATTGAAATGACTCGAAACATGTTTCATATTTTTTCATTTTTGAACATATGTATATTATACATGGTTGAAAGACACTTTTTAGGAAGTTTTCAAATATGTGAAAATCCAATATGGCGCCCATAAGAAAAACAAAAGTTGAGAATGTAAGCGCAAAATCTAGTACACCTAAATTTTTTTAGAGACTGATTTTGAAGTCTGCTGACTACTAACTCTGTCCTGAACATTCGATGAATGTATTTTTTATAATAAACAAGCTATGGACGTTTGCAGAAAATGTTTTTTTTTTCTTTCTACCCTGTATTTATTTAAATGAAGGAATTCTTGGAAATGTAACTTTGGATTCTTATTCTTGGGTCTAAAATTGCCCAACAATTTAATCAGCTCTGTATCTCTAATGATTTCCGAGATGCCTATACATTTCATCTTAAACTGGGCACAGTGGATATTCTTTTAAATTCCCCCCTATCATTACATGAAGGTTATTGAATATAAATTTTGATAAAAAAAATAGAAGTAATAGAGTAAAAAGTCTAAAAATGTATGATACATTTATAATTTCAAAAAATGATTTAAAAAAAATGTCACAATATTTGCACTGTTGTGTCAATCATTTTGAAAATATGTGATCCTCAGAACTTTCATTTGATGAAATTTTATTGAATTTTTTTATATTATATGTAGGTAGTATAAAACATATCCCCTACTGAGGTGTCCAGGTTTCCTTCATTCCAGCACTAAATGGTGGTTAAGGCCTACCAACGTAAGTCGTTCCTGAGGCGCAATTGCAGGCTACTGAATAATATACCACCTCCTCTCCCACAGAAGTCTAAGGCTTTCAGTACAGTGGCGGCGCGTGAACATTAATTCTTAGGGTTGTCATATTGGTCGAATTCAATTTCGGGATATTAAGCATGACCGGAGCCGCAAAATTTTTAAAATTTTCAAGGTCACGCGTTTTCCTGGCACTTCTGAACTTCAACCGGGAATTTCAATTGGGACCGTACAGCTAATTCCCGGTACAACAATCACAGAAAATCCCGGCTATGCCCATGTGGCAATCCTATATAGTTCTAATCTAACTGACTTCTTATGTTTATTTTACCTAATAGGGCCAAGTTAACCTCATTTGACAAATGATTTTTTGTTATTTCATGTCTCTTGATGCTCTGACTTAAATGACTGAAATCTGTCACGCCGTATATTGTCCATGCTTTATCCCCACCGAAAAGTAAGCACGGAAAACAAAAGAGTGCATTTTTTATATAACACCCGCACATCCAGTCTGTTTTTGTGTATATATTATTGTTAAATTGTCTGTTGTAACTTTTACTTCGGCTTGTTCCACTAACTTCAATATTTAATTGTGGTGCTGGCCCAAGGATTGTTAACTGTTTACAGGATTGCTCGATCGCTCAATTTTGTCATCCGCCTTTGTGACGTCAGCGAAGATATATGTAATCGAATTGTCAAAATATACCTATTTTGTGTTTATTATATTTCACATTTGCAAGAGAATTTTCGTATTTGAATGATTATTAATATTATTATTTATTAAAGTTTGTAATAACAGTATAAAGTGTACCTATTTTTACAAGTTCGAGATCTGTGGATCTTTGATGACGTCACAATTATGGATTACATTGTAGTATAGGGATCGAGCAATCCTGTAAACAGTTAACAATCCTTGGTGCTGGCCTACCTAACTCTTTTATTTTCAGTTTATCCTCATAAGGCAGAGAACCAAATAAAGTTTTTTGTAAAAACGAAACACTATTCATTTTAGTAACTAGGTATAATATCTGTGGATGTCTAAACGAAAATATTTACCCGTGCCGCTCATAGAAATAAACGACCACGTACCACGTCCTATTATGAAATATTACTGAATTTACTGACTGTTGTGGCTGTTGTTGTTGCAGTCACATAATCCCGTATATTCGTGTACTGGGTCACGTGCCTGATTAGCCAATAAAAACAAAGGACGCATCTAATTGTTCGCTGTGCATACATTTTGTATATCAGGTTGCGGTTGCATAAGGGGCTAGCTCGCGTCGTAATAAATAATATAAGCTCCTAGATTTATTTTAGCGCGAGAACATTTGGATTCTTTGAATTTTAAATATTTTATATTTTGTTGATATTTAATATTTTTAAAAGCTTAACACACATAAAATTTTATGTGTTCTCCAGCTCCGCAGCTCTTATGGTAAAATCGCCACTGTTTCGGTATATTCTTTGTGATTCAAATGAGGGGTAGAGACATATTTCTAACAAAAAAACCTTAAAAAGTTCCTTGTGTTGTATTCTCTTCTGTGTTAGCCCACTTTTTTGTACTTTACCCTACTGTTGATGTCGGTATATGGTCTTAAATTAATTATCATCTTGTAAACTAATAAGTACCTGTGTCTGTTACTCCGCAAGGACTCCTGGTAACTTTCTAACGTCCTGACTTGAGCTTCTTCTACAATTGTGGTGCATGTTCTGAAATTGTATACTGCATTCCCGAAGAAGAGAATCGATGAAGTCAACTGCACCACAGTAAGCAACGATGGCGTCTGGTTTTCGTTGATCCATCTGCCGATAACGTCGTATCCAGAATTTATGACACCTACACCACTTGCACCAATATTGACAATTGAAATGGTGTCGACAACTGCCCTAGCACCCTGAAAACGTCAACAACTACATGCCATGTTTGAGAAAAAAATCTTGACATAATTTCTTGTACCAGAAAATCCAATCAAATCATTGCTACCTACGACTGACTGCTGATTTAATAAGACCTGCAATGCATCTAATCGAGATATTTTGATCCTCTGTATTTCCAAAGAGAAAACCAAACTTTGTATGGAAATCCAAAGTACTATTTGGAAAAATTTAGCAGACTAAAATCACGATTTCAGTCAGTTGTATGTCTTAGTAGCATATCAGTCAATGTCACTACAGACTACAATCAAATATTTGTTGCCAGTAAAAAAAAACTTGTACTGTACCGTTCCAATATTGACGCCTCTTGCGGCTAGTTGCGACACAGCCATATTAGCACCAGCTCCTACAAATCCTAAGGCACCAGCCAATATATTGATATAAGCTCCCCTTGCTTCGGAATCTGCAAAACTTAATGTCTGAAAATAACATGAGAAAATTAAGTTTCGGTGGGAATTTTGCCTAACTTTAACAGGATATAAAAGTCAAAGCCAGAATTAAGCAAAGTGCAATGACCGGAAAAAGAGTAGATCTATGTTGTCACATTTATTTCTAAAGTATTCTTATTTACCCATTTTTTTACCCACTTATTTACCCATTTTTTTACTTGTCTTTAATGTTCCTTGTCCCTACTGTACTTTATTAAAGCAAACACAATGTTTAATTTGTGTTTTACTTAATAATATCAACGATTTTCCAAATATCTGGCAAATGCGAAAGTCGTAAAGTTGACGACAAGCTGTTCATCCTTATTTATTATACATATTCTTGCATTTACGCTTTCTTTTCTCTGATCTTCAACGACATTGATTGGTCGAATCAGGAACCAACAAGCGACTGCGCTCGAGGTAGTACCGGTAGTTAACGGTAAAAATTTGTGGTAAAATTATCAGTGTATTTATTCTTTGTGTTTCCAGTGTTTATACTTATTTGTGTTAGTTAAAAAAGTGGAAGTGCATATACTAGAAGTATTCTACAGAATAGTATACAAGTATATATTAACTGAAATGTGCCCAATGGAAAAACAGAATACGCACGCCCATGCATCACCGCATTTTACCAGATCGGCAAGGTCAATCCACTTTGCTTAATTCTGGTTTTTACTGTAGAACTTATAAGGTAAATAAGTCAGTTTGCCAAAAATCTTAGAATTGCAAAATAACAAAGGCAGAAAATATACTGTCAGTACATTGTCATTTAGTTAATGTCACTTCTATGCAAAAACATACAAGGTGATTATAAAACCAAAAATATTTTTCCAAAAATTTTACTAACAATCTCCCGATTCTTAATTTTTTCAGCTAAAAACTTACTGTGACTTTAAATCTAGTAGTGTTTTTGCCTTAAAAATTTATTTTTTAATAAATTTTCATACTGACAGTTAAAATTTGGTCCCTTTTTCAACATTAACCAAAATAAATATCAAAATAAAATTGCAATGGCAAAATGACCGGTCACAATGTTTTTGTAAATGACAAACCAGTCTCTTGTGACCAGTTACGATGAGTTAAGAAATTGGTCATTTTTAAAACTGGACAAAACCGGTGCCATAGTATTAATTATAAATGCAAAAAAATTTTAGGAAATTTTCTATGTTGAAAAGTCTCAAATTTATGAGTGAAACACATCAATTCAATGGGAAGTATGATATACTAACCTCCTGGTGCCTGTTTCTGTCATAGATGGTATAAGCACTTCGTATAATTGAGTACACACCTACGCCAATCCCAGTGACAGCTCCAGCAACAAAAGCTACTGGCGCTACCGTTACAGCTGGTATGGCGGCGGCAACAAATATTCCTCCAGAAATTAGGCCTCCGGCAATACTAACATAGTCTACAGCTTGTAATATTTTCCTATCTATTCCACAGGAAGGTGACAATTGCCTTTCAAGAAGCACATTACCGTTTTGATCAACATCATATCTATAAAAAACAAAAAAATAGTACAGGAAAAATTTTTTTACGAATTACTTACAAATAAAGAAATACACTTATTGTATAAACCGTAGACAGGCAAAATTATATTTAAAACCGACAGACTCTGAATAAAAAGACTTTTATTGATGTATTAATATATTTTATACTTCTATGCCAAAATTATGTGACTCATGAATAGTATTAAATCGCTTTTACTATTCACTGTATAAAATTTTTAACTGACACTAAAATTGTAGACACTATTATTCTTCCTTACACAAATTTACATGTTTTGTTTGACTCTTGCCGGCCATATTTGACAGGTCATACTAGTTATAACCTTAAAAATAAAAATCCTGGTTCAGTTTTGTCTCGAACCAGTCATAGTTCTGACTCGAAATAACAACTGATTTAATAGTCCCAGATTGGTTCGGAAAAACCTTACACCAAATTTACACTGCGCATGTCAATGATAGTCGAAGTCAAAGATGATGAACATCCATTCAACATACAAAGCTATTACGTTTCAGTACAATAAAAATAAATACCTTTTTCTCATATACTCACCTCCCATTTAGAGGTAGAACCATTACACACTCGTGGAGTTTATTTCTATCCTTGTATTCTTCCCAAGACGTGTAAACACGACCTATATGATCTATAAAAACTCTACAAGGGTTTTGGCTTCCATGACATCTCCTCAGAACAAATATAGGAACCGGCATCAGATCCGTATTGGGATTATAGTCTGGATATTTTTTAGCTCGGTTAATCTTTTCAGATGGCAGCGGTTCTGTGCAATTATAAATAAAAGATATTTCTACTCGATCTTTATATTGCGCTATTAGTTCTAGAAAAAAAAAAAGAAAACTTGCAACTATTTATTATAATTATATTATTGTAGATAATGTATGTAACTATTTTATGGTGCAGCTGTATGATTTAACTTTTCATGGATTGACTTGAAATGTTTAGAACAAAGCTCGTTAAGCGTTTATTTAAAATTTTTATTATATAATTTTTTATTTAAATATAATTCCAAGTAATCTGTAATATTAAAGAATTTTATATCGAACTGTAAAATTATTGATGAGATTTAGATAATTTATCATATATTTATTTTTATTGCATATTATAGTGTTTTTTTTTGGGGCAAACTTTAAAAGTTTGCCTTGATACTACACATTTGATCTTCATTTCCGGTTTACTTTTTCATTATTTTACGTCTAGTTTGAAGGGTACAATTAAAGAGTTAAGCAGAGAATTCTCTGCTTAACTCTTCCAACTACGCGTACATTGCACTCTTAAACAATAAAAAAGATGAAAAAGCTACTCTTAGTTGGCCATAACGACGTTTAAAAAGTGATGAATGTCACCTACTTGCTCAAAATTATAATTATTAGATTTTAATATTAATATTCTATTCATAGATTAATAGAATTATTATTAAATCGCCAATATTTCGAAAACTACAAATTTTCGGAATAGACAACCTTATGCAAAGTTACCCTTATTTTTAATGCTGTTATAAGAACTAATTATAAAAAGAGATAGTTTCCAATTGAAAACAATTATTGATGACAGTTTATTCAATTTAATTTATATTCTTCATTTGTGACCACCTTATGTAATAATTATTAAAATATTGTATGAAGTCTACTAAAGTAGGTCGCTCTCTACATAGAAACCACCCAAATTAAATAATAAACGCACTCTTAGCACTGGCGAGGCAGCCATATCCTTACTATACTTAATTACGGTTCAGCGAATCCATTTTTGTATGCGGAAGGATGCTTATAGCGTCTCTCTACCATACTACCTCAATTATTATACAAGATACCGACTTATTCAAACACTCCATATCTTTGATTGAAGCATAAGTTTTATAAACTTAAGTTTCTTACTAATGTTCCACCTGGCTTTCAAATCTCGTAAAGGTTTTATATACAGTCTGTCTATAAAGTAACCCCCCCCCCCCTGGTAACTTTTGAACGAATCGAGTTAGAGAGTTCTAACAAAATACAGGGTGAATCACATAAAATGAAGTTGATTCTGATGATAAATTCGATTCTTCAAATTCAAAGATGGCGCCATGGGCGCTGTCACCTCAATTTTTTTAAATAGCAAAGTGTGCACCTCATTTAAAAGATAATTTAATTCTCTACTTTCTCGTTTTTGAAAAATGACAATCGAGTTAGCCGTTCTCTAGTTACAAGCGTTTCTGTTTCTAATCTGATCCGTGAATAAAATATTAATTAATATTTTAATACAACCAATTTTGAAGAAATATTTATTAAAACAAAAAATAAAAGAATTAAATAAGTTATTCAAAATGTTGTCCAATGACTTCTTGGCACATAAAAAGTCTACTTTGAAATTCTGGCCTGATATTTCCTAAAATTTCTGCAGGGATATTTCTACACATGTGTTAGACGTTGCTGTAGTTCGTCGATATTTACTGGAAGAGTTCTCTAGACTTTTGACTTCAAATATCCCCATAAGAAAAAATCAAGAGGAGTTAAGTCCGGGGAACAAGCCGACCATTCTATCGGGCCCCTTCTGCTAATCCATCTGCTTGGGAAATGGTTATTTAAAAAATCGGTAACAGGTCCATAGAAATGAGGTGCCCCCCCATCTTGTTGAAATACAATACTTTGAATGTTATTTGTCTGCTATTCTTTACATCCTTGGCCACCCTTTAAAATGTCCACCTGCAAAAAATTGTTAAGTACCGCTCTCCTCTTAAATTTTCTATTAAATCTATCAAATCGAATAACTTAAAAAATTAAGAAAAAACCTGTAGACACTTTCAAACACTCTTAAATTAAACGCTAAACTACTTTCTCGAACCTTATTGACGTTTTAGTGATAGTGGCAAGCAAGGCAAGGAGACTTGATAAAAGCAAAATTTTTAAATATCGTTAATACAAACGCTTGTAACTAGAGAACGGATAACTCGATTGTCATTTTTCAAAAACGAGAATGTAGAGAATTGAATTACCTTTTAAATGAGGTGCAACACGGCACACTTTGCCATTTAAAAAATTGAGTTGATAGTGCTCATGGCGCCATCTTTGAATTTGAAGAATTGAATTTATCGTCAAAATCAACTTCATTTTACGTAATTCACCCTGTATTTTGTTAAAACTCTCTAACTCGATTCGTTCAAAAGTTAGCAGGGGGGGGGTTACTTTATGGACAGACTGTATATAGCTATCAATAGAGTACATAAAGTCAATGATATAATGAAAGAATGTTTGTTATGAAACCTTACAAAAATAAAAACACTCACTATTATTCTCCAGAATGGTTTTAAATAGAGGCTCAACTTGCTTCATATCATCTTCACCATAACCTGTTTCATTTGTAGGTGGACCTCTTAATGCAAAAGCTATTTTATTTTTCAGAAGGTTATGCTGATTATAATCGAAACCGTCATAATCTCTGTCACCCAACATATCCCCCATAAGTTGCTGGTAACTAACTGAGCCCATATCGTTATCATTGCCGGCTTTTTTCTCAAGCTCTTGCAAATCTTTTTCCTGTTGATTTTCAATAATAAGGAATTTCTCGGCATTATTCAAAGATGATAAAAAATCTTTATCGGAAATATTTCCCTTAAGGCAAGAGAATATAGTTACAGAATCTTTGATTGGTAGTATGCATAAAGCCGTTGAAACATTGCAGTTGATTACATCAGCTATATTGGACAGATCACTGCATTTCTGCAATGATTCTCTTAAGGCACTTTGGTATTTCGGTTCTTCTAAGTCCCACCCAACGATAAAAAAATTGCGATTCACAACATCAATAACTTGAGGTTTTCTTAGATTTTCCATAAATGTGGATGAGAACTGGTCACTACCATTATGAAGGTATAGTAACAAAACTTTTCTCTGCAAGAACAATCAATATATTTACATTTAAAGAATGAAATAATACATAATATTACCAACTGCACATTGACATTATGTTATTTCATTTAAATATTTTGTACTTGTAACTATAGTCTATAAGTATGAATGCTTACATATTAGTTTTTGTATTTATAAAAAAATTAGATATAATATTCATATTTGTACCTCTCAGTCTAATGAAAGGATTACACCAAAAATCTATGGCTTGTATGGGAAAAAGGTGGCATTATTATTTTGTAGGTCACATTACCGTAAACCTAACCACTACTAGTACAAGAATGAGGGGAAGCCTGGAAAACCTCATTAGTTAGGGTAACACTCATACTCCATATTAACCTCTTACATTAATATCTGATAGATATACTTCTCAAATGAAACTACCACCTCCGGGTATAAATATGTATGTACAGGGTGGGCAAATAAGAGAGAACGCCGGCTGTATCTCGAAAACCGCTTATCGGAGATTTTCCGGGAAAAAATTTTAATAGTAAATATGGCCAAAACATGTCGCTGGAAATTATTTTCAAGTTCCTGAAATGACCGCTAGGGGGCATAACATCCATGGCCAACTAGAAAAATGGACTTTTCTCGAAAATTTGCCTAAAGAAGTAGTACCGGAAATAAGTAAATATTAATATATTTCAAGTGATTGGTGAATCATGTCTTGTATGTCCATTCCACAGACTTGTGAATAATTTTGTAGATGCCACTTTTTTTGTCCTTGTCTTTTTTGTATTGTTTTTTTATTAATATTTGTAAATAATAAATGGCATGTTCATTTTGACATGTTCCACACCCAATAGGGTATATTGTACATCATAAGATTGTATTTTGGAACTAATAAAAAAATCTATCTATCTATCTATCTAATCTAGAGGAAATTTGAAACTTTTTTGTGCAACTCATTTTTTTATATCTTCTAAAATAAAGTGGGGGGGGGGCGCCAAACTTTCTTTCCTTTGAACGTTAATAACTCGGCTCAGGATAAACCGAATCTAACAAACTTAGTCTCATTAGAAAGAGATTTTTTTGATGCATATTTAGAGTCATCAAAGCTGGTTTTGTTACTTTTATTATAGCCGCTAGAGGCCGCTGTCTGCCAACATAACAAATATGGCGGATTTTCTAGAAAATTTCAAATGGCAAGGGATATTTATTATCACATATTTAAATAAAGGCTTTTCTTTAGAAAAGTTCATTTTTCTAGTTGGCCATGGATGTTATGCCCCCTAAGCGGTCATTTCAGGGACTTGAAAATAATTTCCAGTGAGATCTCTTGGCTATATTTACTATTAAAAATTTTTTTAGGAAATTCTCCGATAAGTGGTTTCCGAGATACAGCCGGCATTCTCTCTTATTTGCCCACCCTGTACTTGTCTCCTGTGCCAACGACTC
This sequence comes from Pogonocherus hispidulus, assembly GCA_963924545.1. Lineage (NCBI taxonomy): Eukaryota > Metazoa > Arthropoda > Insecta > Coleoptera > Cerambycidae > Pogonocherus > Pogonocherus hispidulus. The sequence continues at coordinate 10,499,377 of OZ004693.1, read as the reverse complement.
AATACAATTAAATATAATTTTCCTTGTTACATATAACCAACCAAAATAACATTGGCATTTCAGCTGTTGAATTACTATTTAGACTCAATTTTACTTATGAATTTAGAGTGACGAAATGAAATATCACTTATGTTATATTGTTGGATTGAGAAAATGACGTAGAATATAAAAATATAATAATATACAGGGTGTTCTATATAAAAATCGAGTTGGTATTACTTCCAGTAAAACTGAAAACGGGAGAAAGGTAATGTTTATGTCAAAAAGTGACCTTTAATAAGTACTTCCGCCATGCCAAATTTGAAAATGGTATCGAAATAATAAGGGGGAAGGAGGGGTATACCATGAATCTGTGTCAGACTGTATACAACATTCTATTACCAAAACTTACCGATATGGTTGAATAATTACAAGACCTTTCAAAGGGCTATCGGATGACCCTCATTTGTATTTAAAAAAATCGTCAATGACGTCATCAGTCTTACACAGATGAAGTTACATGTAAAAGAAATATCTCGCAGAACGCACTTTTAAAACTAAAAATTGACCTGCATAAGGATTTTTGTCCAAAGCCACCGATTTACTAAATAATGAATTTCTTCCTTTCATTTGCCCCATACTGTATAAAGTTCAAATTAACTTTTCGGCATTATGCTCGATATGATATTTTGAGAAATATAGCGAATAAAATAGAACATATACAGACATATCACAAAGAGGGTAAATTAAAAGAAACACATTTTGTAATAGGAGCCTACAACACTTGACCATAAAATAGTCTAATTTGTTTACTTACATTTTCTAATGGTGCCAGACATGCTCGTGTAATAGCATCAATAATACTACATGTATGGAATTCTATGCGTCGATCCACTTGATATTTATCGGAAATTTTGTTGACAAAACTAATTGTAGCATCTAGTTCCACATCTAAAATTAGATATTATATAAAAAGTTACTTAGGTCTAAAACAAATATTTTTAACGTAGGTATGCTAACAACATACCTTAATGATAACGTATGTCATGAAGAAATAAATAATCACAAAAATTATTGCATAATCACTTGAAACAACTAATAAATTTAATATGAAGTATGATATAATGTATACATATTATGCTGTAATGTATCTCTTAATGTGGGTAATTATTATTTTTACAGATAGAGGATTGCATTGTCAAAATTAGGTAGGATTAATACGGAAATTCATGATTATTTTGAAAGATAAGGTTATTTATATCACACGAATTCACAACCGTTTATATATAATATTAATATCAAAAACTTCTGTCTCTCATTTCCCTTGAATTATAATTATTAAAGAATATAAGTAGGTATAAGTAAGTACCTACATAGTTTGGAAAAATCTGAATGTAGATATTAATTGTTGTAACAATTAAATAGTGGTGTGTTAATAACAACATACTTTATTTTACAAATTAGGTAACCCAAAAAGAATAATCAAATGCTGTTTGTGGATGTCACTCTATGACGTCCTACAGCTGACATTGTCACATTTGAGACTGATCTTATGGATGATTTGTTTCAACAGAATTTCCAAAGATATGACTTTAAAATTACATAACTGACATAAATTGCTATCTGAGGTTTTTATTCACCAGTGGAGCTACAAGATGTGTTTTGTCTTTCTATAATTCTAAATATATAAAAGAGAGATGAATATATATCTGATGGTTCCATGACAAATACAAAAACACAGTAAAATGTTTTTATTTTAAGTGCGAAACACGTTAGAAAGTTGTGTCATATGCCAACAGTTGGGTTTTTTTTTGAGTGGCAACGTCCTGAATACGCTTCAAAGCAATTCTTTTAGCGATAGCATTGTGATGTCACATATGAATACCCTGCTTTTGCATAAGCATCCTTGAAGCATGCTTTAAAGCAATCAGTATTAATTTGAAACCAAACGCTAAACATAACCTAAAACTACGCGCTCCGCTTTGAAAACATTCAATTTTTGCCCAAAATGGGTTTGCGATGCTATGAATGTGCTTCAATACAAATCCAGAATATGCTGCTTCGCAAAAAAACAGCTTTGTGTCCACCTTGAATCAATAATTTAGGATATCAATATAATATTGGATATTTTATGTAAAAATAAATAAATAAATATCAAAGTGAAAAACAAAATCAATGGGACTAAGCAATTTTATGTAAAATTTATAGTTTAGGAGTATTCAGTGAGCTTCATTCTTTTTTTTTTTTTTTTTTCTTTACACCTTGTATAGGTATACAGGAATAATTTTATCCTGTGAGTTCAATTTTCTAACATTACCCTTATTTTGATTTTGTTTTGTATCAACAGAAAAACACAATATTTAACCAATTTCATCAAATACATAATATTATGTTCACATATTCAGTCCAGTACAGTATAATATCTATGATTTATTTGTCCCTCCATACTCCATTGTTTTAAAAATGAATAATGTGAACATAATATTATGTATTTGATGAAATTGGTTAAATATTGTGTTTATCTGTTGATCCAGAACAAAATCGAAATAAGTCAAAATTTTACATTTCACCAAAAAACGCATTACTTAATTAGATTTAGAACAAGGTTTCAAAACAGATTAAGAAATACCCTACTTATTTATAGTAGGTATAAGTACCTATAAGTACTTAGATTAAATGTTATTTATTTATTAGGACATTAAAAGTACTGATAACAACTTGAGTGAATCCCACATTGGTCCCTCTGAGGTTCCCCTTAGCACTTTTAATAAAAGTAAAAACCTAGATCCTATACAATTTGACCACAATAAATTTGCATACCATCACTATAATCATGCACCATATTTAATTTTATACATACCTCCATATTTGGAATCATAATCTGTTTCTACATTATGATAAAATTTCTCATGTACTTCTAAATAGTTCACAGTATTTACATCTGCACATATCTTTAATACTGTATTATCACATTCTGGACAATTCTTCCAACCACAGACATCTTGCTTATGGGGTGGTATATCAAATTTTTTATGAATTTCAATTTTTAAAATTTCTGAAATATAAAACGTAGGTACTTGCTTAAATGGTTTTTTGTCAATACATAAGATTGGTTTAAGTTTTAACTTACCAACAGTATCAAATTCATAAAGCTCTATAATGCTTTCACGACCCTCATGAACAACAAAAAAACACAACTTCTTTTCTTCTAGCTCCATTTGTAGTTCAGTATTTATAACAAGTAGTTTAACCTCGGACTTATTGGATATACAAGATTTTACAAGGGAGTCTTCGTTCTCTGGTGCTTTAGTCCATCCTTTTATACATTGCTTAGAGGGACGAATACGAAAATATTTGTGTATTTCTAATTTTATATCTTCTACAAATGATAAAATTTTCAAGATAAGTTCAATTAACAAGATTATGTACCTATTAACTCTTCAAGATAAGCTAAAATTCACAATTTATTATAATGTCTGTCAAATACATTAATACCTATAGTTGCAGAGTTAGGCAATTTAATATTTGTTTTTTTCCCTTCATATACATATATGTTACAATTTATTTCATTTTCGTTCATCTTGCAAAAGTATGGTAGAAACATATATATATAGTATTATATATATGGGTAGAAATCACAAAACAGAAAAAGAAGAAATGAGATTTCTGTAGAAAAGGAGGGCAACACAAACTGTCAGTGGCGCCCTCATTCCTGGCACTTTTTGGCGAGCGGGAAATTTAAATATCTCAATTTAGGTACCTTCTCCTATTTATTTAGATATGTAGCAAAAAAATTATGTATCGAGTTTATTATTAATGGAATATTTAAATATTATGGGTTTTAATGAAAAGTAAAAACTGAAACTTCACAAAATTATAATATTTAAATAATTTTCAAGAATAATATCTCGTTACTTAATTTTTTTGACTTATCTAAATAAATATGTATTAAAAATATTAATGAATGACAAAAAATTATTGTACTTACCTACATAATTCTTATCCAAAAATAGTTATACACATATATATGGGTTTTTACATTTTTATACCGTATAGTAATAATCTATAGTAATTAATCAAAGCAAACATTTTTTAAATATTTTTATTAAACAAAGGGATGTAACAAAAAAGTACTATTTATGATATTCTAAATAAATTATATGAATGAATACATTTGTATGTACAAATATTGCTAATGGATGAGCTTGCAACTAACGAACAAAATATATCGATAATGTTTCAAAAATTTATCTCTGGAGAAGGCGATCAGCGAAATGTTCATGGGGAAATTCAGTCTCGACTGCTATCCATTTCATGAGAAGTACGTTAAACTCTGACATACAGTAAGTAGTTGTACATGAAACAAAAATGAGGGTTGGGTTTTCTTTTATAGTAATAGGGTTAATGTTTTCTACAAAACTAAATATAAAAATATTTTCCCTTGGTAGAACAGACAAAAGCAGGTACGGATTTATGTATTTCTATAGTAAATACGTGTATCTAGTATCTAATTATAATTATTTTACTTCCAGAACATTCAACCACTTTTATTATGGGTTGGCTTCGGCCAACGGGAATTTCACTTAAAAATCAAGAATTTCGAAAACAGTTTATAGTTACGTTATATGATGTAGGTACTCAAACGATTAGGTACTCACATACCTATTATTTAAGCTATAATCTGGCTTACTACCTACTGACAGGTAGGAGTTTGTAGGACAGTAGGAGATGGTAACATGCGAATAGATATTTCGAAAATTTCAACCCCCTTCCACCCCCGCCGTCCCTCGGGGGTGGCGCAGGGGGTTGAAATTTTAGAGGGTAGTAGGTTACCCTGCACATAGACTGTATACCGAATTTCAGCGTCCTGCCTTTACTCGTTTCGGAGATATGGGCAAAAGCCCTTCATGTCAACTGTTAAAATTTTGCGAAAAATTCGTGTAAGTCCACAGAAGGGTGGGAAAAAATGTCGTTTAAAGTTTTTTGAAAATATACGGTCCTGGGTAAAAAAGGACGCTGAGAACGATGGTAACATGCGAATAGAGATATTTCGAAAATTTCAACCCCCTTCCACCCCCGCCGTCCCTCGGGGGTGGCGCAGGGGGTTGAAATTTTAGAGGGTAGTAGGTTACCCTGCACATAGACTGTATACCGAATTTCAGCGTCCTGCCTTTACTCGTTTCGGAGATATGGGCAAAAGCCCTTCATGTCAACTGTTAAAATTTTGCGAAAAATTCGTCTAAGTCCACAGGAGGGTGGGAAAAAATGTCGTTTAAAATTTTTGAAAATATAGGCTCCTGGGTAAAAAAGGACGCTGAGAGCGATGGTAACATGCGAATAGAGATATTTCGAAAATTTCAACCCCTTTCCACCCCCGCCGTCCCTCGGGGGTGGCGCAGGGGGTTGAAATTTTAGAGGGTAGTAGGTTACCCTGCACATACACTGTATACCGAATTTCAGCGTCCTGCCTTTACTCGTTTCGGAGATATGGGCAAAAGCCCTTCATGTCAACTGTTAAAATTTTGCGAAAAATTCGTCTAAGTCCACAGGAGGGTGGGAAAAAATGTCGTTTAAAATTTTTGAAAATATAGGCTCCTGGGTAAAAAAGGACGCTGAGAACGATGGTAACATGCGAATAGAGATATTTCGAAAATTTCAACCCCCTACCACCCCCGCTGTCCCTCGGGGGTGGCGCAGGGGGTTGAAATTTTAGAGGGTCATAGGGTACCCTCCACAGAGGCTGTATACCAAATTTCAATGTCCTGTGTTTGCTCATTTTCGAGATATGGCCCCTGCTCCCCTTCGGGGGCGGCGCCGGGGGTAGAACTTGTTTTATGTGGTCCTGTGTAGAAAAAGACGCTGAGAACGATGGTAACATGAGAATAGAGATATTTTCAAAATTTCGACCCCTTCATCCCCCGCTGTCCCTCGGGGGTGGCGCAGGGGGTTGAAATTTTAGAGGGTCGTAGGGTACCCTCCACAGAGGCTGTATACCAAATTTCAATGTCCTGTGTGTGTTCATTTCCGAAATATGGCCGCCGCTCCCCCTCGGAGGCAGCTCCGGGGGTTGAAAATTTTCAGTATCATAGGCCATCCTGAAGAAAGACTGAATACCAAAAATTGTTTAAAATGGGTTTGTAGTTTCAAAAATATTGCCAAAATCCCCTCAGTCGAACTCGAACCGACTATAGTAATGTTTTCAAGTATAAATTGGGGTTATGATCTATATTTACAAGAATTGAAGAAAAAGATTACAAAAATATATAAAGTAAAAGATATAATACTTACAGTTACTTCAAATTTTGTAATTTTTATTCCAATTTTCTGTCTTTGAAGATATACATCACTCTTAAAAAACATAACTAAAAACTATCACAACACAACCATTTTAAATTTTAACTGCCATCCAGCGTAGAGCGTAGGGGAGGGGGTAAGGCAGAGCCGTAGATCGTAACGTAACCGTCCGTAACAGCCCCGACCGGCTCCGGTGCCATACAAATGTGCGAGGTTGCCATTTATAGCGAATATTACATGTTTTCTTCAAGGATTGTTAACTGTTTACAGGATTGCTCGATCGCTCAATTTTGTCATCCGCCTTTGTGACGTCGTCGAAGATACTTGTAATCGAACTGTCAAAATATATTTTGTGTTTGTTGTTATATTTCACATTTGAAAGAGAATTTTCGTATTTGAATGATTATTATTTATTAAAGTTTGTAATAACAGTATAAATTGTACCTATTTCTACAATAACGAGATCACAAATTGGCCTTTGTGCATTATATAGTATACCTGCGAACAGTATACATGTTGCTTATTGTAAAAAAAAAAGCAGTTAACATTATTAATTATATATAAAACTAATCATCCTTGTATGTAAGTATCTTTTAACTATTAAGAAGATGGTAAAGATAAGCACTAACAAATTTACGTAAATATACACTTAAAACCGCAAAATATATCTTGAACATCTTACAGCATAACCCAACATCACACTTTTTCCGTTCATATTTCTCTACAGAATCTCTGCTTCCGAATATGTTCATAATTAAAAAAGTATATGCATATGCTTACCTATTTTAATAATATACTCGGATAGTTTGTATCAAAATGTGCATATAATTTCAATTTGTTGGTAGACACAGAATTAAAGAACATAAAGAAACCAAGGAAAATATTATGCAATTACTTATTATAGGTATGCACAGAAACTATTATCAAAGAAGATAAACTAAATTCCTCTTTTCTATTACCCACAAATACAAACAACAAAGGTATTAACTAATGATTTGATAATTTTAAATTCAAATTCCCCTTTCGCGTTTGCAGTTTGACTTTGACAGATTGCTTTATGGGATCTTTGATGACGTCACAATTATGGATTACATTGTAGTATAGGGATCGAGCAATCCTGTAAACAGTTAACAATCCTTGGTTTTCTTGCCTAAAATAGCCAAAAATGGCAACCTGGCATGCCTGGCACAGGTTGCGGACTTCATAATATTAGTTATATCCCCCTGAGAAATTTTAAAACATCAAAAATAAATTAACCATAGACTTTGGATATAGACATGACATCACGGATATATTTTATCTATGCATGCATCAGGCCATGACATAGATTTATAATGCATAAATCTATGAAATTGACGCATTATACTTTGTTCGTGTTCGTACCCAAGGATTTTTAACGTTTTAACATACAATCCTTGATTAATATAATAATATGATTTAATATGTGCATGTGCTGGAAATCATGGAAATGCTGGGATACTATCATAGGTATATTTGTCTTTATCTATGGACTATGGATTCCATTGGATTACCAATCTCTTTATGATATCAGAGACAACCAATGGTTGTCTCTGACGATATGTGGGATTACCCCAGCCCCAGACCCCAGGCCCCAGAGAAATACCCGACGCACCACAAAACCACAGACAAAACCCACCGTCAACGTCAGCGGCCCATAGGTATAGGATAGGCAGGTATAGGTTAGTATACGTTATACCATATACGTTACTCCCACTTTAGCGTACAAGCTACGATCTTAAAATGAATCGCACAAAATATCTACTAGTATGAATCGCGCAGAGACAATCGTTGGTTGGGGATTGCCGGAAATATCGCAAGCAATGCTGCCACTGACAAATGTTAAGAATACATTACATCATAGAAATAAAGACTTTATAGACATTGGACTGGGTATATAAACAAATTACAGAATTTATTTCTTCAATAAAAAACAAGAAAAGAGGACTTTAGTCAGATACTTGGACAAATCTCCTACATTTCGTCCGAGTTTTCGGACTTTTTCAAGGTTACCTAATAGCTATATAAAAATAATAGTTTAAGATAAGTAAAGTCAAAGCCAGAATTAAGCAAAGTTCAATGACCGGAAAAAGAGTAGATCTATGTTGTCACATTTATATCCAGTGATGTGCCGGATAATTATCCGTTTATAATTAACCGGATAATTATAGATAATCAGTGATGGGTTTTTAGCCGCTAATTATATATTTAGCCAATGCTAATTATATAATTAGCATTTAGCCGGCTAAAAATATTATAATTAGCCGTTAGCAGAATATACAGTTTTTTAATTTTTCACACATCAGAATAACTTTTTCGCAATCTATTCTTACCTACTAGGTAGGTAAGCATAATAGGAATAGGTATTATTAGGTCATCATATTATAAGTCATAGATAAGGAGAAATTAAATCTAGAGATAGGGATTATTTTGTATTTTATTTTATAATACCGCAACCCTCATCATTTAATTGTCACCGAATTAAGTACATCAAAAATAAAAATAATCGTACAAATTAAAAAATAAAAAATAAAACAAACTAAACTAAATTAAAAAATAAATAAAAGTTCCAATATACCTCCCTATGAGACCATTTTTACCACTGGCACTATAATAATTAGCCTGCTAATTTTGAAAGGATTTTTAGCCGATGGATAATTATCGATAATTATCTGGCTAATTATAAATGGATAATTATCCGGCACATCACTGTAGATAATTATCCGTTGGCTAAAAATCCTTTCAAAATTAGCAGGCTAAATATTATAGTGCCGTGCCAGTGTAATAATGGCCTCATAGGGAACTTTTATTTATTTTTTTAATTTAATTTAGTTTGGTTTATTGTTTATTTTTTAATTTGTATGATTATTTTTATTTTTGATGTACCTACTTAATTAAAAGATGAGGTTTGCGTTTGGTAATTGCGAAAAAGTTATTCTGATGTGTGAAAAATTAAAAGACAATGTATATTATTCTGTTGCCGGCTAATTATAATATTTTTAGCCGGCTAAATGCTAGTTATATAATTAGCATTGGCTAAATATATAATTAGCGGCTAAAAACCCATCACTGTTTATTTCTAAAGTATTCTTATTTAAAACAGGAAACGTATTAATTACCTTAAATTAAATACCTGTAAATATATTTACAGGTATTCTCATCTGATGTGTCAAAAATTAAAAAACAATGTATAGTCGTTATTCTGATAACGGCTAATTATAATATTTTTAGCCGGCTAAATGCTAATTATATAATTATCATTGGCTAAATATATAATTAGCGGCTAAAAACACATCACTGTTATTTACCCATTTTTTTACTTGTCTTTAATGTCCCTTATCCCTATTGTACTTTATTAAAGCAAACACAATGTTTAATTTGTGTTTTATTGAATAATATCAACGAATTTCCGAATATCTGGCAACTGCAAAAGTCGTAAAGTTGATGACAAGCTGTTCATCCTTATTTAACATATCCTTATTGCATGTGCGCAATTGTGACATCTACAGGTTGTAAGCACAAACTTTACGAAAGGTGGACTTCACGCAAGGATTGTTAACTGTTTACAGAATTGCTTGATCCCTATACGACAATGTAATCCATAATTGTGACGTCATCAAAGATCCAAAGATCTCGAACTTGTAGGAATAGGTACACTTTATACTGTTATTACAAACTTTAATAAATAATAATATTAATAATCATTCAAATACGAAAATTCTCTTGCAAATGTGAAATATAACAAACACAAAATAGGTATATTTTGACAATTCGATTACATATATCTTCGATGGCGTCACAAAGGCGGATAACAAAATTGAGCGATCGCGCAATCCTGTAAACAGTTAACAATCCTTGGACTTCACGCGCATTTTGACATTTGAAAGCGATTTGATCGCGCGTTTGAAACTCCTGAGCGCGCATGTGGCAGGCATGTGGTTATCTGCGCGTTCAAGTCAGAGCACCGGAAAATAATCTGTGATCTGTGACCGGAAAGCAGCTAATATGTACAGTCATTTTCATTTTAAGCGTAAGATGTACCGAGTAAATTTGTAAATTGACACAGAACGGTTCTGCTTTCAATCAGCCTAATTCACGTGAATCTTGGTTATTGGTTACAGCTTGGTTCTTGAAAAACATGGCGGAATGCTATTCAGGTGTTTCTTGGTTGTTGGATTGAATATTGGTTATTGATTTGCATATTAGATATTGAAATTGTTCAATATTTTGTATTCAGGTGCTTCATATTTTTCAATAACAGTTTTCGGTTTTCCATATATCATAAGCCGGTCAAAAAAGGTCCGCTTAGTGGATTGGATGTTGAAATTTTTTATATAAACAAATTATGACGGATCTAATTAATTTTCCATTGATCATTGGGGCTTTACAAAACGAAGATGAAAGGTAGGAAAAGGAACAATAATTTTATTTTATTTCCTTAGTTGGTTTTTAATAAGTAGGTGTATTTTTAGACTTGAATATATAGCCTAATTCACGTGAATTTTGGTTATTGGTTACAGCTTGGTTCTTGAAAAACATGGCGGAATGTTATTCAGGTGTTTCTTGGTTGTTGGATTGAATATTGGTTATTGATTTGCATATTAGATATTGAAATTGTTCAATATTTTATATTCAGGTGCTTCATATTTTTCAATAACAGTTTTCAGTTTTCCATATATCATAAGCCGGTCAAAAAAGGTCCGCTTAGTGGATTGGATGTTGAAATTTTTTATATAAACAAATTATGGAGGATCTAATTAATTTTCCATTGATCATTGGGGCTTTACAAAACGAAGATGAAAGGTAGGAAAAGGAACAATAATTTTATTTTATTTCCTTAGTTGGTTTTTAATAAGTAGGTGTATTTTTAGACTTGAATATAATCACAGAAAGAAGGACTTGAGAACCACTACAGATCCACTAGATCTCCCTGAAAATTTTTTTATGTAGACCATAGGTATTTAGTTATAGGTAGTTATGAGTCATTATTCTGTGTTATATAAATATGTATGTATGTGCATATAAAAACGTTTTATATGTAATTTTTATTTAAATTCGGTAATCCGGTCAAATCGCTAATCAGGACAACCCCCGTGCATTTAATTGTCCGGATTAGAAGAGAGGTTATACTGTATTAACACAAATTTATATACTGTTATTTGTTAGTGGTAGGGTAGATATTAGGATTACATATTAGGTTTAACATTGTGAATTCTATTACCCAGATTATTTTAAGGAAATAAAACACAAATTATCACAAGTAATAATTTTGTATATTTTTATTTGAAATTTAAATTCAAATTATAATTTTCAACACAAACACAAACACTTTTTATTGCCTTCACTAACGTATTTACTGCCAAAATAAGTAGTGTTAGGCTTTTCTGAAATTTATCATTTGAAAATTGGAATGATTTTTAACACTTTTTTCTTAGTAACTGTTGACCTGCAAAAAATTTTTCTTTTTTGTGAGATTTTGTGGGATTTTTCTCTGATCCTGTGCAGGAATTACAGAAAAAATTAAGGTTATATTGGGTAGTTTGACGTTCGCATTTGACAAAAATACAGCGTTGCCACGTTTGAAAACCAATTCAAGAACAGATTTTCAATTTCCAATAGTTCCGTTTTCAAGGGGGTCACCTGAATAGGCATTCTTCTCAATATTGAAATATTTCAATAGCCAATATTGGCTAATTTCAATAAACAAGAGTACACGTGAATTAGGCTGATTATCGCAGAAAGAAGGACTCGAGAACCACTACAGATCCACTAGATCTGTTCTGATCAAGATCCTCTGGATTGTTGGAGGGCAATAATTTGCCAGTAATCAAAATTTTATTTTTGCGTAAATAGTCAATATAAATGTTAATTTGTTTTTTTGAAGTACGTTTCTTCTCCATACTTAGTTAAGTCGAAAGTTTAAACCACAAAATCTGTTTAAACCAGGAAACAAAAAGGTTTAAAGCACTACTTGGTATTCAAATAAAATTGATCAAACCAAGAACACGAAAGTAATAATTTGTGGTGGTATGATATACCTATTATAATCATAGAAAATAGTACTATATTTTCTATGATGATAATTAATACCATAAAACAAAAAGAATTATTAATTTAATACACTCCAAAAAATTACACCTAACAACGCGGGAAACAGACACGAATCCTGTGCAGGAATCACAGAAAAAATTAAGGTTATATTGGTTATATTATCAGAGTAATAAATAAAGGGGAGACCGCATTCCCTATTTCAAAGCATGATGTAAACATGTAACCTCAACCTACTGGATGTTGATAAACAAACAATACATAATGAACACACGATGGTCCCTGATCGTATCAGCGTAGTGGCGTATCAAGCTATATCACGGAAATGCTTACAATATACATAATTATATACAAAAGTTAAGTTCAAAAACACAGTTTAAGAACACATAAAACACTCGGCTTCACCAATTTTTGATTTCAAAATAATGGCGTTACTTGCTATATTAGGTTAATACTAGGCAATGTTGCCACTTCCGGCGCTTAATATCGCTAGAAATTTCAATAATGTATTGATGGATATGGAGAGCCTATAATTATAACACAAGTCACAAAAAAATAGTGGGTAGCCTTAAACATATTACAATGTAACTAATTTGTAAATTGATTGAGGTCAAGAATGTGGTAGATCTTTACATGTTAATCAATGAAAATGATGACGGCTGTACCTAGCTATAAAAATAAAAAAGTAACTTCGGCATCAATGTCAAGGACGTTGCAGGGACCGATGTTTGTAAATACATTTACCTCTAGGCTTCACTTTAGAATGTAAATAACGGTCTCCCCTTTATTTATTACTCTGATGTTATATTGGCTAGTTTGACGTTCGCATTTGACAAAAATACAACGTTGCCACGTTTGAAAACCAATTCAAGAACAGATTTTCAATTTCCAATAGTTCCGTTTTCAAGGGGGTCACCTGAATAGGAATTCTTCTCAATATTGAAATATTTCAATATCCAATATTGGCTAATTTCAATAAACAAGAGTACACGTGAATTAGGCTGAATCTATTCTGTGCTTTCAATGGATATCTTATAGATATTCTGTGATGGATATGATGTGATATATTGTTCATAGAAAATAAAAACAAAAAATTTCTCTGCTGGTATTAAGTTAATACAAACAAACTGTTTCCTGTTATTAATTAAAATACCTTGCTTAAGATGGTAAGTAAGGTGTGAAAATATTTTTAAATTCTGTGGAAAATGTTGATTTAGTTAGTAGTCAAAGTATATAATTTACTTGAAATATTGTACTCATTTAACTGTTATAGCCAACAACTCCTCCTCAAATATCTCCGGTGGAGGAACAAGAAAAATATTTACATGATGCCTTGGGAGTTGTTAAAGCACAAGCCTTTCACATGAAGAGAGCACTTGATAAAAACAAACTAATGGATGCGCTGAAGAATGCTAGTGCTATGCTTGCAGAGCTCAGAACATCTTTACTCTCTCCGAAAAGTTATTACGAACTGTGTAAGTAAATACATTAAGAAACAAAATTATTAAGTACCTTTACATTGAAACATTTCAACATTATAAATTAATGTTAATTAGTAAGAAGGGATAGTTACAATAATAGTTTGTATACATATATTTTAGACATGGCAATAACTGACGAATTGAGACATATGGAATTGTATTTAGTGGATGAGTTTCAAAAGGGAAGAAAGGTACCAGATCTTTATGAATTAGTACAGTACGCAGGCAATATTGTACCTAGATTATATTTGTTAATCACTGTTGGTTTAGTGTACATAAAAACTAACACATCTTTAAGGAGAGATTTATTAAAGGATTTGGTGGAAATGTGCAGAGGTGAGTTCCAATACATTATAGGTAAAATTATTACGTTGTTTGCGTTAATTTTTCAAAATTTAGTTTTGAATCTTAGGTTTCCCGTGTATAAAGTAATACAGTTATTACATTTTTGAGATGTAATATTTCAGGAGTGCAACATCCATTGCGTGGACTGTTCCTTCGGAACTATCTTCTTCAGTGTACGAGGAATGTCTTGCCCGATGCACCTGATACAGATGTAGATTGCCCAGAGGGGACAGTCAAGGATTCCATAGATTTTGTATTGATGAATTTTGCCGAAATGAATAAACTCTGGGTGAGAATGCAACACCAGGGCCATTCGAGAGATAGGCAGAATCGAGAAAGGGAGAGAGAGGAATTGAGAATATTGGTTGGGACCAATTTGGTTAGGTTGAGTCAACTGGAGTCTGTCACTTTGGAAAAGTATCAGAAGTCTGTTTTGCCAGGGATCTTGGAACAGGTAAGTTTAAGTATTTTTTTAAAATTGAAATTAATCGTTTTTGCACAGTTTTGTAGAATGCTCAGAAAATCATATTATCATACATTTGTTTTATGAAAACAAATATATTATTGCAGATTTTTGTTTAAAAAATAAGATTCTTGCTGGCTTAGCTTAGCAATAATTATTTTTGTTTGATTATTATTTATTTTATCAAAGGATGTCAATATAAGTTATTTAACAAATAAATTTTTGAAAATATTTTTATTATAATTGAAAATCCAGACAAAGGGAGGTCCGGTAAGCTCTGTTTATCCATAAATTATATAAACAAATAAGAAACTAGTAATAGATAAGAATATCTATTCTCATCTTCCTACTCTCTCTCTCCGATGGTCCTGTCAATATTTGACCACTTGGTTTAGGGAGAAGATACGATTCAGTATACAATATTTTTATAAGATCATTCACCTCTTCAGTCACTTTTTGACTGACAAATGAGAAGTACTCGCCTTAATCTGAATATTTATGAAACTGAATTCGGATCAAATATATCAGAATTAAAATACTGGCATTCTTAAATGAAAGCCAATGTAGAAGAGCAAAAATACAAATTAGATTTACATAATTAAATGCAGCTATCGCTTTGAAATTTTAAAACCATGTATGAAATTCAAATTTGAAATTAATTTACCATAATTACCAACATTATCTTACCAGTAATTATTGACATTAATACTAGCCTTTTAGATCAGGCATGTATGTGAAATTAGGTCTGCGCCAACCCGGGGGTGCAAGGGGTGCATGGCACCCGGGCGCCACGTTCCAGGGGGCGGCAAAAGACACTGTTGGGTAGTAGCAATAGTCAGTCAAGATATATCTCTTCCCTTTTTTTACATTTTGTTTTTGTCCGTTAGTTAGATCAGATCCCCTTAGTAAATAAGTAGGTACTTTCTAAGATCTCAGTTGACTTGTTATAATTTACAGTTTTAGCCAAGTTAAAAGGTTTTCTTCACGGTCTATTAGTCGCCAGTCATCACATTTGGCGCGAGTAGCAACGAAACACCGTTTTTCCTACTCAATTAGAGACGGCGGCCCGCGCCCGACTGACCAGGGCGGGGAGTCACTCAGCTGACTAGGCTGAGTCAAAAAAATTTCAAGAACTTAGATATGTCTGATTTGGTTGAGGCATTTGCAGGAAAGAAAATTATTTTTTTGAATAATGATTGAAGAAACTAAGTATTTAAATAAAAAGACTATTTAAGTTCCTGTTCTTAGCTCTTTGTTTTTTTAATATTGTTTGTTCTTTGTTAATTATTGTTGTTTTTAATATTGGTTTTTGGTTAATTGTTGAAGAATTAATTTATTTTTATTATTATTAATGTTTATTTATATTTCCATACTCGTTTTATTTAATTATCGCTCCATTATTTGGTGATTAACCTAGAATGCTGCTAGGGCGGCGGCAAAAGTTCCGCACCCCGGCGGTAGCTATCCTTGGCGCGGCCCTGTGTGAAATACTTTCTGATCAGATATTTAATTTTGTAGGTTGTGAGTTGTAGAGATGCCATAGCCCAAGAGTACTTAATGGAGTGCATAATACAAGTATTTCCAGATGAATTTCATATACAGACACTAAACCCATTCTTGAAATCGTGTGCAGAATTAGAGGTCGGAGTCAATGTTAAAAATATAGTTATAAGTTTAATTGAACGCTTAGCAGCTTTCAGCCAGAGATCTGATGCATTGGGAAGTGAAGGTAAGCAAATATGTTAAAGTGACCAGTTAAATAACTACCTATATCATTTATGTTTAGGGGCTAATATTTTGCAAGAGGTTCAACTGTTTGAGGTATTCTCCAATCAAATTTCATCTATCATTGCCAACCGAGAATACTTACCACCAGAAGATATGGTCGCTCTTCAAGTTGCTTTAGTTAACCTGGCTCTGAAATGTTACCCTGACAGAATAGACTATATTGATAAAGTTATGCTGTCCAGCGTAGAGGTAAGAAGATCGCACAGTTCGTGTTATACACTTCAAAACAATTTGGCCTCTTCTATCTTGAAATTTTTCCACACAAACGAACACAATTACTATTGAACAGAGCTTATAGTGAATTGAGATTATCACTGTCGACCTAACTTAATGATTCCCTTATTGATGATCTATATCTCTGCATGGACACAAGCATAAAAAACTACAAAAGATATTTAATTTTCAGGTTCTGCAACGTCTAGGGCTCGAACACTTAGAATCTCATACCCCCGTAGCAAAAGAACTACAGAAATTATTAAAAATTCCCCTCGATAACTACAACAGCCTCCTGATGGTTCTAAAGTTAAAACACTATGCAGGACTGATGCAACATCTGGATTACTTTGGCCGTAAGGCTCTTAGCATTTATATCTTAAACAACGCTTTGGAACACGAAACTGTCATACCTACGGCGGAAGAAGCCGAACAAGCCTTGACGCTGTTAAACACTCTGGTCACGGATAAAAATGAGCATCCCATTGGGGAGCTTGACATGGAGGAGCTGGCTGAGGAGCAGTGTTTATTGGCGAGATTTATACATCAGCTGAGATCGAGTGTACCAGACGATCAGTATCTGATTCTTACCTCTGCTAGAAAGGTATGTTATCAAAAAAGGTATTCAATTTCTTCATTTCTTTGTATTCTAAAATAGTAGATACTTGGGTATATTATACAGTGTTATTCAGAACATAATAAAATTTGGGGATGTTCTACATACATGTAGAAATGTGGTAGTGCAAAAAAAATCTTTTGGCGGCTTCTGAAAACTATTTAAAAATTTTTCATTGCACGCCGCTGGATACTGGTCCACTGTAATGGAGTGACCTTGGGACTGACAATGCAAACTGGCTAGCACGAAAAAAACTTCGGAAGTTCTGAGAGTATACCGACACCCGGCGCAAAAAAGATTGCAGCGTTTTTACTTTAAAATAAACTTAAAGATAGATAGATGTGACCAAAGTGACGTGTCTTTAAAATGAATAAAATTTTGTTACACTAATTTTGAAGAATTGCGCTACTTGATTACTAGGTATTAGAAACGTGAAATTTATAAAAAATTTGCACATACCTTGTTTCAAAAGCTGTTCGAAATTTTGTCCCTAAAGCTATCCAATTTTGCAGCACTAAAGCGAATGTTCCTCCTGGTTGCTGATCTTATAAACGCAAATTATTAAGTAAATTGGGGATTTTCAGCATTTTGCTGCGACAACCACTCACAAAACCTAACTTGTAATTGATATTCCACTGGTAACAGTCCATTAACTCAGCATTACTGTACACATGAGCCATTTTGAAAATTTTACAGTTTAACACCTACGATATAAATAAAACACCGGCATAATAGAGAAGACACTGATAGACTGATGACTGAATAGACAATAGAGATATTATCCCCGCTCCAGCTGTATTCGCACTTTTTTTACCACATTCTTATTAGCTGTTGAATAAGCTGTTTATAATGGTATAACTTTAAACATTGTTTACGGGAAATCCTAAGACTTTTATTAAAATTTTTTTTGGTGATATCGATTTCTTATTTAAGGATGCACATATCCTCAAAGTTTTAGAGATAAGTTCTGAATAACCCTGTATACCAGATCATTTATTGTATCGAGGTGAAGATTGATAACCAATCAAAAGTAACTATTTTCAAAAATCAATCAGCTATCAGCCCATGATATATATCTTTGGCAAAAATTACTGCGTATTCGCCAATAATGCTCCACCAGCTAAACAGATGCAAATGTGTATGAAAAAATGTCTTCAATTTTTAGTCTTATATTTAAATTTCAAATTTCATTTGAAATTTTATTCTTTTATTCACCCTTTAATATTCATTTTACCTAGTTACCTAGTCTACAAAAAACATCACTTTTTAGTTGATATTTTTGAAAATGTGTCATAGTTAATAATTTTTATTTGTCTGCTTCTGTAGATATAATCTTCCAATATTTATTTTATAGTTACTAATGTACATCAATGTAAGTTTATTGAAAAATTGGAAACACATTGTTCCCATTTAACAAAATTATAGCTGATTATTTTAACTTTTCTCAAGAGTTTCTTCTTTTTCAAACTTTCCCGTACCTTTTCGCACACTTGTTTACATATTTTTGATATTCCCCTTTTCTACTGATTAAGTGGAATGTTAGTCCACTCTCAGCAGGATAGGGGTAACCAAACCCCCTTCAGAGCGATTGGGACTGAAGTGTATGGTTAGTGGTAATTCACTGGGACAGAGTCCAAAGAAGTCCTGCGAAAGTCAAAATGTGTTTATAATTATACTTATATTATTATTTCATTATAAGCAAACATGTTTCATAATTTCTATTTATTTTTAACAAAACCGCTTTAACAGAATATTTTCATGCAACAATTTTCTGTTTCCATTTATCTTAATGTACTCATTCACATCTTTCGTCAATTTTGAAACCAGAATTTTGTTTTTATTTGTTCTGCTAGACTACATATGGATTTCTTTCTTTCTTTATGGCTATTGTTTAATTTTCTAACATATTATTTTCATTGTATCTTCAATCACTTTTCAGATATTGGCATCTGGTGGGTCCCTTAGAATAAAATATACACTCCCACCACTGATATTCCAGGCTTATCAGCTAGCATACAAATACAAAGATTTGAATGACGCTAAGTGGGAAAAAAAATGTACAAAAATATTCCAGTTCTGTCACCAGACAATAACCGCTTTAGTGAAAGCAGAACTTGCTGAACTGCCTCTACGTCTTTTCCTGCAAGGTGGCCTAGCTATCGATCAGATTGGATTCGAAAATCACGAGACTGTAGCATACGAATACATGTCGCAAGCGTTTTCTTTGTACGAAGACGAAATTTCAGATTCCAAGGCGCAATTGGCCGCTATAACTTTAATAGTTGGCACTCTAGAACAAATCAGCTGTTTTTCGGAAGAGAACTCTGACCCGTTACGTACCCAATGTGCCTTAGCGGCAAGCAAACTATTGAAGAAGCCAGATCAGTGTCGAGGTGTCGCGACTTGCTCGCACTTATTCTGGAGCGGCAAGAGCTTGGCTAGCAATGGCGAAGAGACTCACGACGGAAAACGTGTGGTGGAATGTTTGAAAAAGGGACTTAGAATAGCGAAGCAGTGCATGGACATCAGCGTCCAGGTGCAGCTGTTCGTGGAGTTGCTCAACCACTACATTTACTTTTTCGAGAAGGGTAACAATCAGGTAGATACTGAAATCTTGAACCAACTTATCAAGAAAATTCGTGATGAATTAGCCAACCTCGAAAGTTCAGATGAAGCGGAGCAGATCACGAAACATTTTAATAACACTTTAGCTCACTTGAAGCTTAGGATGGAATCTCCCGATGGCGACAGGGATGTGTATAAAGGCATTAAACTAAATCCGGATGATGAAGGGGAAACTGGAAAAGAGAAATTGGATGCACAATAGGTAATGATAACTCTAATTGGATAGGATGGTAAATTTATATGTTTCTTAGTTATCAAATAATTATAATCAATAGTTGTAAAAAGGGTTCAGTTCCTTTTATGTAAATATTGAAATAATCTGCTTCAAGTAATAAGCATATATTTAAGAGCAAATATTTTATAGTAATCATGTATAATTCCCAATTCCTATATACATCTACATAGTAAAATATATACATTCATAATATATGGTTTTTATTTAGTTAACTTTTAAATCTAAATCAAATCTGTCTTTGATAATATGTAAATAATATAATGTTGATCCATATATATTAAAACGCGTCGATTCTGTCTCGCTCTAAATTCCGTCGCTGATTCGACAAAGTTTCTAAGCTATCTCCTCCGGGGGAGGTTACCCCTCAACCTTTCTCCTATGCGTAGAGGTATTTTCATCCCGTTTCCTACGCATTTTCTCAATTTAAATGCCTTTTCAAAAAACCTCTGCAAAATTTTCGGCGAGAGAGATACGGCTAGCACCGGCGTTTGTCCTCGCGCCTAATGGCCCCGTCACGCCTGCCGAAATCCTGACTTTTCGCGGGACTCCCTACACCCTTTTTCTAATTTTACGGCTTCGAGAACCGCTTCACGCGAAAGTTCCGTCCGTTCTCTAATCCTTTGAGATTTTTTTTTCGAGACCATACGTCGAGTCCTACGTCTATTTCGTTTTCGAAAATCTCGAGTCGCGTCCGTCTCAACTTCTTTCTCATTTTATCTGCCGATGTGAGATTGCATTAACACGACAAGCACCTCCCATGAAAACTGTCAAATTAATTAAACTTCAGATAGGTTATTTTCATACGAGAAATATTGCTAACGGAATCGATAGTACTGACTGCCAAACACTTCTGATTACCAAAATATTGAAGCGAAATGCTTTTCCAATTAGAAAATCGGTAAATATTATTTTTTCAGGTTGACACGTACAGTTTACATACTTAAATTGTCAGGATAAACTTTTTGACAACAGGCACGGTAGCGCGATGGGAAAGTCGTAGGATTCAAAACGTGGTAATGCTGATTTCGCGAGTTCGAGTCACGCCAGAGGCTGATTTTTTTTTACTTTTAATTTCCAATTATTTATTAGTATTAGTGTTTAGTTATTCAGTTTCATTATCCGTAGCTTTTATTCTTTCTGCACATAAAGTTTGGAATTAATTAGTTCATTTTGGCAGTCTGTTAAATTCATTTTGCTTACAAAAGTAAATATCTACAATATTTTTGGTCCCATTGATAAAATTGATAAAAATGTTTACTGAAAAATAAATTCTACTTTCAGCACTTAAAAAATTAAGATGTTTTATCATCAAGTATAGAGTACCCTTACAATTCATCAAAATATTAAGAAAAATCTCTAATATAAATTCTTTAATACATATACACATATAAATTTCTTTAATATAAGTTTTCTTAAAAATAATATTATTCTAGATGTTTTTTGACCCAGGCCGTAGGCCTGGACCCCCGGTAGGGCTAGCAATGGGAACGAAAATCGCCGATTTTCTCCCATTTCTAGTCTGAAATTATTGAGTAAACTTTAAAAAGCTATTTGGTCAACTATTGACATGTCCTTAAGACAAACTGCGAAAGAAAAAGTTATATATTTTTCTCCGATTTACATTTTCTATTCAAGGCACTTAAGATTAAAAAATTATGTTGGCCGTAAAAATCTCAAATTGTCCTAAATAGTCATTGTCAGTAGAATCCAGATCTTGAAAAATATTAAAAAGTTAGTTTTCATTTATTAAGTAAAATTTAAACTTGAAATTATTTGAAATAACTATTTTTGCAACGAACCCACTACAGAGTTGCCGAATTAGTTGTGCTAAACATTGAGCTGTACTTCTGACTGCTTACTGTATGTAAAATACAGAATACCTTTTTAATGAATATTAAAGAAAGCTTGTCTACAGCCCTGAAAATATCTTCATGGAATTTTAGTTAAAAAAATGATACCACTGTCATTTTTTAACTTGATAGTCCCCTTTTTCTGGTGACAATAGGTATATATTTGGAGGAAATGCAGAAAACAACTACTCTACAGGCTATTTATTGGGACTAGCATTGCACATCGCACATTGCCTAGATAATCTAACGGAGTTAAAACAAGAGTCAATCTAGGCGGCGGTGGCATTGCATAACTTCATCGAGACCAACCACCAAAAGAGGGCACTGCGTGTTTCTCACCACTACTAAGATACTGTTATAATAAGTATGTTTCATTAAAGTTAAGTACGAAGTCCCCTTCTCCTATCAAAAGCTTCAAGAGATGTGGAATTCGAATTCTTTCGTTGCCAGTCACAATATAGATAAACAAAAAAAAGTCTTTTTTATTGCGCTGCTGAAGTTTGGAAGAGAAAAGGCATCCAGTGATTCAGAAGGTGAAATATCAAAAATTACTGAAACAAGTAACCGTACATCTATTGCTGAAAAATTCTAGGGCGAGGTATAAGAAGGAATATAACAGTTGATTCAATGGCAATACACAAAAAAGTACTAAGTATTTATGAAGTAATTTTAATTGCTTACTTTTCTGACAATTAAATTTACATTATTCTTTAATTATAGCATGGCGTGTGGTAGAAAATACAAAATTAAAATTAATTCCACACTAAAACTTGTGCGTGCAACTTTAATATATTTTAGGTTTAGATATTAAGGTTGTGTTCCGATATTAAACTTGGTTAACCAAAATCCCGGTTAAGCGTTCCATTAAATAAAAATTCCTGAAAATTGTTTAATTTTGGAACTGTGGTCACCTGAAAAAGGTTAACCAAACGTCAAAATATTGACCGTGCTCTGGGAGCGGTGCATTGGTCAACCGAAGAGTTAGCAGGTTAGGTTTTAGCGTTGAGAGAAGAAAAATCAATTCTCTCAACGATTTTAATTATATTTTGTTTAGATGGTGAAGGCAGATGGGGTGGTGTTCTTGCGTTAAGAGTTATAATAAATATTTATAAATTCTACTTTTCTGTATTGTATTCTGTAGTCCACTTGACCAAGTCGACTGAAAGCTACACTTATATCTACTTATAAGCTACTTATATCTTACTATAATATACCAAATTATCTGCCGTTTCATTTATTTTTTGACTGGAGACTAGAGTAATAGTTAAGCACGGAATATGAAGGTATTTAGGTTGAATAAATCCCAATAAAAACAATTCATCAGCCAGTTCCTTTATTACACATTTTTCAGGTTTACCAATATTTCGGTTAACTGAAATCCTGGTTGGTCGCGGATAATATCGGAACACAACCTAAGTATCATGGTTCTTAATGCGGCAAATGATTTTCAATAATATTGGTATACTAACTGTTTTACACCTAGCACTCCTGGTATGCATATTTTGGTTTCCTATGCAACACATTGTCTTTACGGTGCTATATTTTGAAAATATTTCCTGTACTATTAGATAATGCTATATTGAAATAGTTATGTACATATTGATTCAGAAAAAACACATTTTAGTGGTGTAATTGAATAGGAAACACATTGTTTAATTTACTTGTTAACTATTTATTCAAATTTTGTTACCCTGGAAATTGTTCCAAATGATTTTGAAACAAAGGTATTTCAGTGAAGTGTATTTGACAAAAATATGGCTGTCAGTTTTGAAAAAGCTAAATTTAAAAGATGAACAGGACTGCTTTTAAAGCACTGAATTTCGTTTTGGCAGTGGTGGTAAATTATTCTCTTCAGTTTCTTACTTATATCCTCTTTTGTAAAGACCCAGTGAAACCCTGTTACTTGTTTCCATGAGAGTTTGTCAAAAATGGATAAAAATGCTAGTACACCTTCAGAAGTATACACATATGTGGAAATTCTAAATAAGCAGTTATATTTCGCAGTAGTCAAAAGCAAATATACAACAAAATTAAAAAGCACAATGGAAACATTCTTTTTCACCACCGATGATGATTTCATATATGAAAATTATTACTGTGACTTTGGACCTTTAAATATTTCCTGCCTGTACAAATATTGCTGTAAACTTAAAAAATACCTCCAATATGCAAAGGGATTAAAACGAGTAGTGCACTACACTTGTAGCTGGCCTGAGAAAAAGACAAATGCAGCAACCCTTATGGGATTGTTTTGTATTATCTTTTTAAAAATCCACCCAAAAGATGTCTGGAAATTATTACAAGAGCTTGGACCATACAAGTAAATAATTTATTTATTCTTTTCGTATTATTATTTCAAAATAATATTATTTTAAATCGCGAGAAGTACAGAACAAAAATAGAAACAACATTTTACATAATTTTTGTAATGTGAAGTTTTCTCAGAATTGTTACGGATGTGAAGTTTTAATGCCATTTAAATTTACACAACTATAGTTAATGTAAACTTATTTTCATGAAAGGCCATTTGTGGACGCTTCTCAATGCCCATGTGGATTTACACTGAAAATACTAGACTGTCTGCAAGCAGCATCGAAAGCATTATCATTTAACTTCTTCAATTTTGACGATTTTAATGTGGCCGAATATGATCTACATGACAAGTTGCAATACGGAGACATGAATTGGTTGGTACCAAGAAAATTCTTGGCATTTATCGGACCGGCAGACAACAGAACTGCACATCCCCCTGAATTCTACATCAAGTATTTTCTAAAAAATGATATCAAGACAGTCATTCGTCTCAATACTATCATATATGATTCTTCCATGTAAGTAAAATATATTTTAAAATGAGCATATCAGCACCTGCAACCCTTATTGTTGTGATAGTGTCTTAAAAATCAGGTTTTTCAGATTTACACAAGTAGGGATTCAACATTATGATCTCATATTTCCCGATGGAACTACTCCACCAAAAGACGTTTTGTTAAGATTTTTAAGCATTTCAGAGATGGCCTCAGCTGCCATTGCTGTACATTGCAAGGTAATTAAAACAATGCTCCAAGTTAATCGATTGTTAGGTATAAATGGGGAAGTTATCAAATTGAAACTGGCATATAATTATAAAAATAATTTACTGAATGAATATTAATCTTTGATGATACTATTTCCATTCAATACATATTATTTGGGCTACGTAATAGTACAAATAATGTCCTGTTGCGCAAAAGTTGCCTATTTCCCAACATCATGTTACAGGTAAATAAATTTGTATGTACTTTATTTAAAATAGGCTGGACTAGGGAGAACCGGGTCACTAATTGGTGCATACCTTATCAAACACTATCATATGTCAGCAAAGGAAGCTATAGCTTGGATGAGAATTTGTAGGCCAGGCTCAGTTATCGGGCAGCAACAAATATGGCTGGAGAAGCTTGAAAGCTGGTTATGGAGACTAGGAAGCCAATTCAGGTTAGAAATTTAAAATTTCAAGGCGATGATAGTTACTTGAATTAAATTATGTGAGACATTTTTCAGGATTTCAAAATATGGCGATAGTGAAAAAATTCCAAAGCATAAATATGGCATTTACAGTAAGGCATGGCCCAGGGAAAGGGAAAAGTTAATTAGTGAAGCCAGAAAAAAAATTCAAAAAACTTTTACCAAATCCCAGTTGGAGAAGTTATCTAAACAGAAAAAAATTTCAGCAAGTTTAGAATCAGTGATGCGGAAGGAGAAAAGTGGAAAGTCCTTTAGAAAATATACCAATGATACAAATTCACATAATAATAGTGTGTCTAAATTATTATCTTCTATACATGGTGTGGATGGTATTACTCCACAAAATATAAGGGTGTTATCAGTAGATCCTATAAAAAGGAACCCATTGCATTCAAATTCATCAGTAAGTAATCCTTCAAAGGACTTACACAAAAAAAGTAAAATAGATGCTGATGAACATATTAAACGTAAAAGTTCATATGGGTTATCAAACTGGAGAAATAGTGCAGAGTATCATGCAAAGGAAAATTTGTTAAATATTCCAGTGACTCAAGGAGACAAGCTTAATGAAATAAAGTCGACTCGTTATAGTAGCCAAATTTTAAATAAAGTTCCTTTTTCTAGTTCCAGATATGTCTTAAAGGAATCCAAAGCTCTTGTTCCGCAAAAAATTTAATTAATTTTTGTATAATAAATATAAATGTTTTCAAAAATATACTTGCATTTAATTTACGTGTTTACAACCAAGTTATCTGTTGGTTTCTCTAAATTTTTTGTTTCTCTAATTTTCTACACCCCCTACTGCTTATTCTAAACCAAATGTGACAACTGATGTGTAAGTATAACTACAGAACTGGAGCTTCAGAACTTTTCAAATTTCACAATTTGAAGAGATAATAAGAATCACTACTGTAAATAAATACCACCCTATAATATAAAAATGACAACTTGATAACCCTGCTCAGGCCTCACAATTATAATAATACGGGAATACAATTGACAAACACGAAAATCATTATATCACTTCCTAAGGTATTTGATATTTGAATTTTCTTCTTTTTGCATCGAAAATGACGTCGTGCGCAGAACAAACGAAATTTGGTCAAGTTATGAGCACATCATTGCCTACTTTAATAAGATCCTATATCTTTCTTAATTTGAGATATTTCAAGATATGGAAAAAGTGTAAATGACATTTTAAAAGTACTTAAGTGAAATGTCCCAACACTTTTAAAAGGTACATGTACATAACATACATACTTGGACTGTTCAGAACGGTTGTAATAATTAAAGCAAAGCGCCTTTTTACGCAATCAAACACCATAGATCAATAATTACATCATACGTTTTTATTTTTTTTACACAAAGAAAATAGGTCCGGTCGATTGCCGGCTAGTCTAGTGTGCACCAGTGTGTGTACTATACTAGTAGTGTACATATAGCTTTATGTACGTTATAGCGTTGTTTGTATTCTTATACAAACCAAGAACCCTAAACAGGGTTCTTGATACAAACAACGGTTATAGTGCACACTGGTACTCATGGCACTGCCATAAATAGTGACAAACGGAAACGAATGGAATTCTGAAATTAGTGTAGTTCAGTGCTAGACTTTTTGAGCAATCGAACGGACCTAATTTTTAACAGCATGAGCATGACAGTTGACAATTGACGACAAATTTGTAAATTCACGTTTGTTTTAAAGTTTTGCTTGAGTTGTCAGTGTTGTTTGGTCTGATTTTCCTTAAGTAATTTAATAAAACCGTAAAAATGAGTTTAGCTGAAATATGTGGTATGCAAGATTTCGATTCTTTTCATAACACTTCTCAAGATATTTATCAAAACGATGTGAGCAAGTTATGTATGAATTTCACAAATAATTTGGAATTGGAAGTACCACCTTTTTCAAATGTAAGTATTCTTTATACTCAGCGCCCTGACATTATAAAAACGCAAGTTTTATTTCAGCCTGCAGAAAGCTTATCAAAGTTTACTAAAGATGAAGCAGGGCGTGACATTAAGATTAAATTCGATCATGGGACAACTACCCTAGGTTTTATGTACAATGGTGGTGTAGTTTTAGCTGTGGATTCTAGGGCTACTGGTGGTCAATTCATTGGTTCACAAACAATGAAGAAGATTGTGGAAATCAATGACTTCTTATTAGGTAAAAATATTATTCAGTCAATTGCAGTCATGCAAGTCATTGTAAACATTTTACAGGAACCCTGGCAGGAGGTGCAGCTGACTGTGTATATTGGGATCGTGTCTTGGCAAAACAGTGCAGGATGTATGAATTAAGAAATAGAGAACGAATTTCAGTGGCAGCTGCCTCAAAATTAATGGCTAATATGGTATATAACTACAAAGGAATGGGTTTATCAATGGGAATGATGTTGGCTGGATGGGATAAAAGGGTAAGATTTAGGAGCATATTATGATAACATTTATTTTGTTTTGTGGTTACTATTACATATTACATATGATTAATGTATTTAAGGAGAACTTAAATTTGTAATGTAAAATATAACTTTGATATTTAACTTATTATATCCATTAATCTCTAGTATTAAATCAGAGATTCAAGATTCAATCAGAGGCATTTTTAAAAGAACATACTGGTTGTCATTTTAATATCGCCGGAATTTTTTAATAATGGGGTCATATCTTCGGTTATATTATTATATTAACTTAGGTTATTAGATTATAGGCGTTTTTTCGTCAGCTAACTAAAACATACAATTGTTACCTGTGGTTACTTAAATTGACATTTGGTATAGTTACTAATCTGTCAATTATTCGTGGTTAGATCACTGTTTTTCTGTATCTATCACTCATCTGCTGTTTATTTGAGATTTTTCTATTTATAAAAGTGTTGTGCTGTGATCTGTAGATTAAAATTTAAAAAATGGCAAGCTCATCAAAGAGGCTTAAATCAGCTGTAATACTACTAGAAGAAATAAGTTTTGGTTTAGAGAACTGTCTTCTAGTTAATTTATTCCCTCATCAGAAAGTGGCTATATTATATAACTGAAATTCTTTGACAATTTCAAAACAACAAAGCAAGAAACCAGAGAAAGCAATAGAAATTCTGAGAAAGCCATATAAAACGAGAAAGAAAGCAATACATAAAATTGTATCTAACCATGGGGAAGAGGTAGTTACCATCCTGACTAACCATAGTAAGATGTGGTAACTGCAACAAGTCACGAAAAATGTGGTAACATGTAACTATAAGTTACAACGGGTAACAATTTCATGATAGTTACCTATAGTATGTTGACGGAAAATCGCCTTATATGTTTCCTAGGTAACAAGGAAGACATTATTAGACTTCATTTAGATCATACCATTTAAATTATTTTATAATAATCTTGATTTAATTTTTTTAATTCAGTAATTAAATTTGCGAATAATTGTTCGATGGTTAAGTTGGTTAATAATAACCTGCCTGCCACCTACCGAACATAAATGGCCTCTTGCTTTAGTACACTGTTTAAAACAAGCGAGCAATAGAATAATTTTCCAAAAAGGGCTTTTATGTTGCACTTCATTTTTGTAGGTACTGGATTTGTTTTTTGGCAAAAGAGGCTATAACTTCAATAAATCTGTTTATCTAGGCAACAGTTTAATTGCTATAAAATTAAACTTATTGAAAATATACATTCCTTTTGAAAGCAATATACCTATGTTTTATGATTTGCTAACATTAAATGTCTCTAAAGTGTTCATACTATAAAAATTATAAATCAACTTTTTTATTGTTACAACCAAATATATTTAAGTTCCGGATTAATTTCTAAAACAGTAAAATTATATATTTCGAAGTACAATAGTTATTACTAACATTTACATTCAACAAAATATGTTTTGAGTACATTTATTACTTTGCGTTTCAAAAATACGCAGTGGCCTACAAGGATTTGGCAAGTCAACATCTCGAAAATGTTTGAACCATGATTTTAAAATTGGTGATTTTCAACAGTTGTCCATTTTTGCTAGAAAAGGACTTTATTCCAACTTCACATTTCCGATTACGTGACATCAACTACAAAATTTTAAATATATCTTAACCCTCTCTTAGAGGTAGCCCTTGGGTATTACCGAGGGCTACGCTCCATATTCTAATACCATTTTAATGATATATTCTTTGAGTTTTTTTGGAAATTTAGATCAATTTCTATTTCTTGTCAGGTAAAACCACAGCATAAAAATTCACCAACAGTTATACAGATGTTGGTGTGTCCTTTGAACGAACATCTTTTGGTATCAGGGGGCTGTATTAAGTTTATTTAAATTTGATGATTAATCAAAATTGAATTGCAATTAGTTCAAATTGCAAAAACATGTTTTAATACAATTTCCAAAGATTATATATGAATTAGCGAATCGAATTTGCTCTGAAATACAAAAAACTAAATTTGCATCAAGAAATTTGATTCTCTATCAAGATCATTTGATAGAGATTCGATTTTCATCAGATATACAGGCAGTTCATTATAATTGCTATTTTCCTTAAAAAGTTATTCAAGTCAGTTTATGTACTTTAAATTTTGTTAAATAGTGCCCAGTAGACCCACAATTATTTATTTGATAATTAATTTACCTCCGATAGATCCAAACTTGAAAAAGTGGAAAAGGGTTTAATCTCTATGTATTTTGGTATCTTTGTTAAAGAGTAGATATAAGAGGAGTCGACGAAAAATTATAAATTGTTGATTTAAAGGGACGTAGCTTGTCAAAGTCTGCACCATAAAAAACTGAACAAGTTGCAAGTTGAGACTCGTTTATTATTAGTTAATTTAATTTACAGTAACAATAAACAGCTCATTATGAAGATTTTTTTTATTTTTATTTACAAAACACCGATAGTATAGAGAAAAAAATTGTTCTTGTATATTGCATTAATGAAGGTTGTGATATTTTAGGGTCCTCAACTCTATTATGTTGATTCAGAAGGCACTCGCACCCCAGGGAAAGTTTTTAGTGTTGGATCGGGTTCAATTTATGCTTTTGGTGTCTTAGACTCGGGATACAAATGGGATCTGACAGATGAGGAAGCATATGATTTAGGTCGCAGAGCAATCTATCATGCTACTCATCGAGATGCCTATTCTGGAGGTATAGTGAGGGTCTATCACATGAAATCCACAGGGTGGGTACACATCGATAATAATGATTGCAATGATTTGCATTACAAATATCAAGAAGAGAAACAAAACCTGGAAAATACTATTTAATTTTGTATTTAATCTTTATTATATAATTAAAAAATATAAACTATAATGATGTTTTATTCCTTTCAACACATGCTATAATTTATATTATAAAAATAATATGCTTATTATCTAGCTTCAACAGATGCGGTTTTAATTTTAATAAACTATTTGCCAAACGGAGGGCTTGTTACAATTCTCTTCAGTTTTACAAAAACTATTAAATGTTGTTTCAATAGGAAACCCTAATATCTCCCGTTCTTCTTGAATACGGAACGAAAAAGTACTTTCCTGAGTACCAATGAAATATCTTGCATAGGAACAAATTATTTGATCAATAATGGCCAGGCCACCTTCTTTAAATGTTTCTTTAACTCCTTGAGTTGGGACATACTTAAATACTGTGTATTTAGGGAGCTTTTCCAATAAAGTTTCAAATTCTAAAATATCAGGATAAAAAAATTTGACTTCCTTGTCTTTTATATATACCGACCTTCTTTTGTTCCATCAGTTGCTATAAACAAGGTATCTAAATTGAGTCGATTTAACGTTTTAACTATTTGGCGTGCTATACTGTTTAGATCCGGTGCCTCATTTGGTCTACTCCTTACAAAATCACGCCTTCTGATATGTACTGCTAAATATGGACCACCAAATGCATCTCGTTTAGGCTGAAATAAAATTGTTGATTAATATTCTGTTATGGTAGAAATAATATGTTTAATTTTACTTCAAATTAAAATGTTATTTAATTATGTTATTAATTAATAATCTAATTATATACTATTATTTATTTTACCTTCTCATCTTCCCAACTTTCTGGCAATACTGTGCCATCATTTTTGTCAGTAGAATTTAAAAACCTTCTACGAAAATTGGCTGCAATTTTTATTAATTCCTTATTAAATCTCATGCTTCTTCTGGCTTGCCAATATACTTTATTACCAAAAAAGTCATGTAGCGCTACTTCTGCATGATTTATTAAAATGGTGCTAGTTAAAAATGAAGCTTTATTACATCAATAGATTTCTTAAATAAGAAATTTAAGAAATAATTTTTATTTGAAATATACCTACTACACTTTAAATTTGGCAATCAGTTCGGATATACACTGCAGCAATAAATTAGAGGAACATAAAAAATATTTATAATTTTCTTTATAGTTTAATAAAAGCTATGAAATCAAGTAGGCTGAAGATAGTAAGTACCGATTCCACACCCTGTGCCCAACAGAAGAGCTTACATTAAATTGTCTTGCAACAACATAACCTGTATCCATCTTCGATTAATGTCGCAGCCTCTTGCACCTAAGTGGGAGTGCTCACCGAAATGACATGACATTTGATATGACACTGACATAACAAGTTTATGATAATGATACGAAAAATATTGATCAATAACAAATAATACGTCGTTTCGTTAAGTTGTGTGTTATATCAGATGTCATGTCATTTCGGTGAGCGCTCCCACTAATATATACAAGATTTTCGTACCAAACACTAGTGACAAATAATTGGCATACGTACACTCGATTTGACTTATTTTTTGTGAATCTAATCTATTGAATTTAAAAAGATGATTTTCTGCCTGAATTGTTGCTCATGTTTTGTTTTTTTTGTTGGGATGATAAGGTTGATTTGCTCAAATCTCATTAATCTTATGATAAATAAATGAAATAACCAACCTTCTACGAGCCCTACAACTAAATGTTGAGACAAGCACTCATTGTACATTGTTGTACATTATTTTGGAAATAATACAATGGCTTATCAAAACAACTGAATTGTTTTGTTTATTTTTTTAAATACAAACAACAATATATCCTAGACTATTTGAAAACATTTTCGTTCCATGGTGAAGCAATCTGCATTAATCATAGTGTAAAATTACTACAAATTTTCTTAGTGTTCCTCTAATTTACTGATTCAGTGTATAATCAAACGAAATAAGACATACCACAATATGAATTGGTTATAAGTCTAAAAACAAAAGTTTAATTCGAAAATTAACTTATATTTACCTAGCTGATGTGTTTAAAAGTAAATTTGTAAGTTTTGTTGCAGGGCCATGATATGATAAACAATAAAAATTATTTGATGTTATATTATCATAGAAGAAAAATGTAAGATCATTTTTTTTGTGGCACTTGTCAATATTCATTCTGTCCTCAAAGTTTCCAGTTTCAAACATATCTTCAAAGTGCTGCAATGTGTAGACTTCATCTATGACTACTTTTGAGTATTTATTCTTGTATCCTTAAAAATAAGCTTACAAGAAGTAGGTATAGAGAAGTACTTTTTGAAAAAGTATTTGTTTTGATTGTGAAATGTCATCAAAAAATGGTAATAAACTAACTGCTTAAAAATTCATGCATTTCGATTACTGGCGCAAACATTTGCAAGCTGTCTAAATCAAAATATAAGCCCCAGGGTATTTTCTCAGAGTGTTCACTGTAGCTCCAATGCACCAGATGTGACCATGGGGGCAGTACCAGCTTAAATTTATTAAGTAAAGGATTTTTAGATTTTTTCATTTGATGAAATAAAACAGCAAAACGCATGTAGACGTCTCTGCGCAAATTAAAACCTTCTGGAGGATTTACTTCATAAAATAAATATCTGTAAATAAAGAGCGTTTCTTTTTTACAAATAAATACATAACGAAATATATAGACATTAAACAGCAGCTTTTCTCTGATATTTACCTTGATTGATCTTTTTCTGTGCACTTAATGTCATCTTTGTAACAGACTGTGCTACTATCGCTATGTGATAAAGTGTATGTTGATATTAAAATTAAACTACAATACAAGAAATAATACATTCCCTTTTTAAATTTGAAAGATATACAAAAACTTTTGAATATTTTGAGGTTAATTAAGCCGTTCCAGTTCCATTATCTTTCTTCTTCTTCTTCTTCTTTTTTCTTAGCTTTCGTCCATTGAACATTTAGCCAGCTTCACTCTTCACTAGCAACGGTATGTATTATCTTTGATTGACATAATAGCCGTTTTCTTTCAAGGATTGTTAACTGTTTACAGGATTGCTCGATCCCTATACTATAATGTAATCCATAATTGTGACGTCATCAAAGATCCAATAAAGCAATCTGTCAAAGTCAAACTGCAAGCGCGAAAGCGGAATTTGAATTTAAAATTCTCAAATCAATAGTTAATTATTCTTATATAATACCTTATTTGTTGTTTGTGTTTGTGGGTAATAGCAAAGAGGAATTAGTTTATCCTCTTTGGTAATAGTTTCTGTACATACCTATAATAAGTAATTGCATAATATTTTCCTTGGTTTCTTTATGTTCTTTAATTCTGTGTCTACCAACAAATTGAAATTATATGCACATTTTGATACAAACTATCCGAGTATAATATTATTAAAATAGGTAAGCATATGCATACTTTCTTAATTTTGAACATATTTGGAAGCAGAGATTCTGTAGAAAAATATGATCGAAAAAGTGTGATGTTGAGTTATGCTGTAATGTTCAAGATATATTTTGCGGTTTTAAGTGTATATTTACGTAAATTTGTTAGTGCTTATCTTTACCATCTTCTTAATAGTTAAAAGATACTTATATATACAAGGGTGATTAGTTTTATATATAATTAATAATGTTAAATGCTTTTTTACAATAAGCAACGTGTATACTGTTCGCAGCTATACTATATAATGCACAGGACAGGGCTGGACAGAGTGCTCTAAATAGGTTGGGAGTGCCACAATAGATCTTCTAGGTCGCGGTGGACCAGGCCAGGGGGCGGACTCCTATATAAATCTAATCTAATCTAGCCAAAATTAAATTGAAATTCCTAAGTATATAATTTGCCAATAAGGCTAAAATAATTAAAATAAATTTTAAGCTTACTGTAGCAAAAAAAAACCTAGGCATCGGTAGTAAAGTTAATATCAAAAATTGGGTTAAGATTTCCAGCAAAGATAATTTGTTAATAAATATATTGGATACACAATCCTTACCTGTTAAATTTGGGAAATATGTTTATTAGTTATTAAATCTTACAATTTATACTGTTATTACAAACTTTAATAAATAATAATCATTCAAATTCGAAAATTCTCTTGCAAATGTGAAATGTATATATTTGAAATATATAAAATATATTTTGACAGTTCGATGACATGGATCTTCGATGACGTCACAAAGGCGGATGACAAAATTGAGCGATCGAGCAATCCTGTATACAGTTAACAATCCTTGGTTTTTTTTTGCACCTGTTTCGAGATCATGATTTGATATTAGCCAATCATGCTCCTCTATTTTTTAAATCCACGAATAGCATTGCAGATATTGTAATCATGTTTCAGAAATCTAGGTGAAAAATAAAACAACTAATATATTGATATTTGTTTGTCTTTATGTTCTTTGGTATATATCATGATACAACTACACAGATATGCCCATCCGCATAGTGACGTCAGTTACGAGGAAAAAACAATTGATAAACACGAAAATAATTATATCACTGCCCTTCAGAATTTTCGCATCGCATTACCATTTTTCCCTCACGAATGACGTCATGCGCAAACAAACGAAAGTTATGAGCATATCTGTGTAGTTCGCATGATACAACTACACTGATATGCTCATAACTTGACCAAATTTCGTTTGTTCTGCGCACGACGTCATTCTTGATGCTAAAATGGCGAAAATTCAAATGCGTTACTGTCAACGTGACTGTCAGTGATATAATTATTTTTGTGTTTGTCAATTGTATTCCCGTATTATTATAATTGTGAGGTCCGAGGGTTATCAAGTTGTCATTTTTATATTATAGGGTCGTGTTTATTTACAGTAGTGCTTCTTATTATCTCTTCAAATTATAAAATTTAGGTTAGAATTATATTCGGTAGGTAGATCGGTACACAGAATGCGGTTTGAATTAAAATAAGAAAGGTTGATATTAATCAACTATTATTTTAGTTTCCCTGTATGAATCGTGTATTATAATTCCATAATCGACGTTTCTTTTATATTGTTATCTTTGTTTACAAGTATTTTATTTAATTTTGTATCAAAAGTGACGTCACGCTCATCGATAGACCACGCCCCCATGCGCATAGGCATATCAGTGTTGTTGTATCCAGCGCCTCCGCGATTATCTTGTTTAACGGAGTTAAACGGAGTAAATCTAGAAGGCGGTGGTTGTATCATGTGTAGTTCGTATATATGATATATGACGTATACGTCAGTACGTCACTGCCTTTACTTGGTCAATTTCTAAATAATTGTTAAATTATTTTAATTTTCCGCCTTAAAATGAGTTTGCACAAGTGGTGCTTTATTCCTGGATGCACAAACACATCTAAAAATACTCCAGCAAAAATATTTGTGAGCGTACCTCGAAATATATTGAGAAAAAAGAAATGGTTTGCTGCTGTTGGAAGAGACTTACATGATGTATCGACGAAAACCACCTTCTATTGCTGTGCAGATCACTTTAATGTAATATTACGAAAATGGTATGGATAACACTTTTTAATAATATAGGTACTATGTTCATAGCTCGAAGAAGACATGGAAAATTATCTAGAATATCGATTAAGTAAAGTTGCTGCTCGTATGAAGAGTGAAGTAGTTCCTCATATTTTTACTTGTTACTCAGATAAACAAAGCACTCACCTTTTAGGTACTGAGAAAGTACCGGCCAGAAAAAGAATAATTTCAGAACTATTAATTGAATCTGAAATAGATATGCATGATAACAATCATGAAGATTCACAACTATTGCCGCATATGAACGATGAAAGTAGTATGAACGATAATATTTCTGAAGTTGTTCATACATCGCCATGTACATCTTTAATTCCTCATGGGAGAATTGTTGCAAAGTCTGAGTTTTGTTGTCAAGCCCGACCAGTTCGTTACTGTAGTAAGGCAGTACAAGTATCATTACAAGCACGAACAGTCATGAAGGATGTAGCAACATCTCCCATATGAAATTTTTCATATGGGTATTTTTCAACCTCAACTAAACTGGTACAGTAACATGATATTAATACTGAGAAGATTAAATGCAATGTATGCATAGTAAATAAGTTGTCACAGAATAACAGAATGAAGAACAAACCAGAACAAGTAAACCAAGGCAACTAGAAAATTAAGCTGTGATCGCTGCACAAGTGCTCGAAAAGGTGCTAATTTATGGACTACTACCATCTCACCAATTCCAAGTGTTGGCATGCAATACCATAATCGGCTAGATCAAGTTGCCTGGTCCCTATAGGAGCAGGCAACGTGATTTAGCACAAACTGCTATTTGATAAAGAGTGAGCAAAATAGTTATTGATAGCATCAGTAAATTTAAAAGATCACTATATTTATATTTATTTTATGAACAGCCTTAAACAATATTAGTTTTTGTTTTCTATAAAATTTATTTAAGCTAAACTTATTTCGTATTTATTGCATTAAAAGTTAAGAATTAAATAATTACATATTAACATAAGTTGGCGTCGTCATGACACCACAGTTGTTTTCTTTGGCAGCCATTAAAACATATCCATCATTGCCCCAGTAATTCGACCAACTGTTTTTGATTAGCCAATAATCCTGTCCATTTATCGAACCATATCCCACAGCCAATACAGCGTGATCTAGTTCATCCTCTTTGTTGCCACTGAAAATAAACGATATTTGTCATACAATAATATAATCCATAAGGACCCAAATTTCTCTTTTTGTTTTTATTTTGTGATAATGTAAGAGCCAATTCAAAACACTAATGCCGTGCAGGCACTAGTCCGTTGGTAACATCAGGTCTTACCATTGTGGGTCGTAGTAAACTCCGTTAGAATAGAAACTAAATGTACGATGACTGGCATCAATGGCAACACTGATAGGTCCATGTTTAACAATAGCCAACCTAAGGGCATTCTCATCATTGGCAGTTACATTAACCCAGCCAGTAATCTTTGCCACTTTGGGTACTTTTTCGGCGTGGCAATATCCATCCTGTAACAAACAATGTTTTTAAAATACTGTTTATCAAAACATTGCCTAAAACCCTAAAAGTTATCTGAGCATATAGATTATAGATAAAATGATGTCCCATTCCTCTGGCACGTTTACTATCTAGATCTATTATTATTAGAAGAAAAAAATTGTGGAACCTGAGAATAGTATATTGCGAATACTATTTTAAAACTGCTTTGAGATATATGGTGTTTTGTACAAACCACTGGCTTGGTAAAGGTTAACTTTTTAAGTAAAACATGACTTACACCACAAACTAATTTCATGTTATATTATTACTAAACCCCGTAAACTAGGACGCGATTCCAGAGATGGATTTTGTGTACCTAGGGTACTATGTATTCACGTATCAAATATAATAGTAATGCAATTAATAGTAACTTCAGTGTACAGTATACATGTTAAGTGGGGGGCAGCAGCAGTGACAATAAGTCGTCGACTGCCTAGAATTTTCTCGATTGACAATCGTCAAATAAATAATATCTTTCACACAATACATACCACCTGTCTTTTTATGTATTAATTTTAATGCATCGTACAAGTAAACCAATACAAATATATATTCTTAATGAGCTCCACGTCTGTTCAGTGATTTTTGTCGTAGTCTGTACAGTTTCAGCCAGTGAGTGTATATCCATTCCTTTCAAACAGATATTAGAACTTGAAATATGCTTGATATCATAACAACAGAACATTTATACCATGCGCAACAGTGGCATAATAGTTCCTGAAAAGTGGAAATAGGGGGAGGTTGACCGTATTGTTGTACAATTAGTGCCTGTTTCCACTTTGGTTCGAGAGATCGGTGTATTTACGAATGTTTTCTAGTTTCTGTGTTATGTCTTGGGAGGGGCGATGGCAAAACTTTATTTATTTATAAAAGTAATCTACACAGTACAATGTATTACCTATTTAGTTGATTATCCTGGAGTTAAACAATCGATTCTATGAAAATATTTACAATTTCGGTTTGCATGCATGAACGGCGCCCCATTTAGAACACATTGCACTCACATAATTTTATTGCTATACGAACTATACGATTGAATAGTTTTAGTGATATTATTTGTATTTTCAGTTCATGCGTTATATAAGATGAGATTACCAGTTAGTTATAAATGTAAAATTTTACATAGGAAATCTGTCAATTTTTCAGTCCGACTCTATTATTTGTCATGATATGCGAATCCAGGGGGTCTAATTATAACGTACTGTTATATCAATAAAATATATTGCTGCCACTCCATTTAATATTTTTTTTAATTTTATATAATCTTATATAATGTTTATTATATTCCTGTTCATTAAGATCTGAAATGTATTGAAATATTTATAATAGTTCATGCATTGGTGCAATATAATATTTTTAATACTCTTCATCAATTACCTGTCCTAAATATGGGCCATAATCTTCTTCAGTTGGTATTCCTCCATGTTTGAGCATCCATTTGTAAGCTCGAAAATCTTCTCCACCGTCACAACCATTATTGCCATATCTGAAATAGAGGATACTATATTAAAATTTAATCCAGTTGTTACATACAAAGTGTGTCACTAACAAACTACTTTCTCACATATGCCCTAGTCTCAGAATATTCAATGTCTATTATATGTTTATCTGTGATGAAAAATTTTTCTGATCATTATTTTTGGACAAATGTTCTGAATAACCTACTTGATTTTATATTGAAATATGTTTTACACAACTACCGGGATTTCAAAAATTATCTTGGTCAAGGGTGGTTGTGGAATGTAAAACGTGTGTCTTAATTTAAATTTTTGAATATGTTTTGTTGTGTCAGAATCTGTCAAGTCATTGTGCTGAAATTTTCTAATCCAGTTTTTGAATTATGCCTCTTACCACACAGCACAAAATTTTCATGATTGAAGCCTATTTTCGAACGAGTGCGCTAGTTAATGGAAATTGGCAATACAGTCAACGTTTGTGTTTGGACAATTTTCGAGAGCACTTCCCAAACGTGGCAATATTACCGGACAATTTTTATGTGTGCCTTACAAATTGTGTTGAAGTGTTTTGCGAAACTGGTTGTGTGACTCATAAAAAATGTGCTGGTAGACCAAGAGTTTGTACAGAAAAAGTTGTCAATGACGTTCGTCAACGTATGGAAGAGGAGCCTGCAAAACCTTTGAAACTTCTTTCT
Source organism: Pogonocherus hispidulus (assembly GCA_963924545.1). Classification (NCBI taxonomy): domain Eukaryota; kingdom Metazoa; phylum Arthropoda; class Insecta; order Coleoptera; family Cerambycidae; genus Pogonocherus; species Pogonocherus hispidulus. Next base: position 10,459,535 of record OZ004693.1, on the reverse strand, counting down.
CAGGAAATTGGACTTCCTTATGGAACATGTCATAAGATTTTAAAGAAAGACTTGAACATGCATCCATATAAGATGCCCGCAGACCACCCCAGAGGCTTTGCTTACTGCCATTGGTTTGTCAATAATTTAATGAATGACGATCTTCTGAACTTAACTTTTTTTTCTGACGAAGCGTGGTTCCACCTTTCAGGATACATCAATTCTCAAAATATGCAAATGTGGAGAATGATAACCCTCATGTTTTTACTGAATCGCCACTACATGCTCAAAAAATTGGTGTTTGGATGGCAGTTTCTCGCAGAAGAATAATTGGGCCAATTTTTTTCTATTTCACCGTCAACACAGAAAGGTACAGACACAACTTTTTCGCTGAATTTGTGCAACAGTTAAACGATGATGAACTTCGGTACGATTATTTCCAGCATGATGGTGCAACAGCACATACTACACGAGAAAATATTGCTTTCCTCCGCGAGTTTTTTGATGACCGGCTGATAAGTTTGCATACAGAAGTTGAGTTTCCTCCGAGATCACCTTGTTTGACAATTATGGACTATTTTATATTTCCTTACTTAAAAAACAAGATTTTCGCAACTCCGGTAAATAATTTGCAAGAACTGCAACAAAGAATTGTTTCAGCAATGTGCAACCATAACGCCAGAAATGCTGCAAAACGCTTTTCACAGCATGAGGAGGCGCGTCAACTTGTGCATCGAACAAAACGGGGGACATTTCCAACAATTACTGTAATTTAGTTTTTCTTGTTAGTAAAACCGTTATTTCATAATTTGTAGTTCATTATTGTTTTACAACTGAAATACATAGGTATGAAATTTGTAGGTTATTGATGATGTCAGTGTGACAGTGACATAATTATTTCAAATTTAAAGTGAGACACACGTTTTACATTCCACAACCACCCTTGACCAAGATAATTTTTGATATCCCGGTATAATACCAATTTAATTCTTGAGGAATTTAACACACTCAACTGTCAAATCTTCCAATCATAGTTACATGTTAAATGTGTGGATAAATGTGATATAATATGATATAAGACGAACTTATAAGTTTATCAAATCTGTTATTTTAAAACTGTATCAAGGAAAAACATACCCCCACGAACAGTCGATTAGTGCTTGTTGAGACAGACGCACGAGGTTTCCACCATTCTTTAAAAAGTATGCACCTTCTATAGCCCCAACTGTACCAAATGACCAACATGAACCACATACGGATTGATCTGAAAAAAAAATTATATACAGGGTGTCCACCTAGTGCGCGTAAGTCCAATATCTGGGTTAATAAAAGAGATAACTTAATTTTTTTTTCTACAGGGTTGTCTAATATCCCGAGCTGCACAAAATGAAAATATATTTACATATTCAGGGTGTTCAGTTTTTCCTGGACAGGTACCAACTTCATTTTTTTAAATGGAAACCTATATTTTTTATGGCATTATCGAATTCTACGTAAAAAATTAGTGGGACTTTGTGCTTAACACTGCTATTGAAATATTGATAGTTTTCGAGATATTTGACTTTTAATTTTTTTTCTTATGTTTCGTCACTTCTAATAGTTGACATAATTATGGTTGTATGACAGCTAGAAATTATTTTTTTTTTCAGAAACTGTAGAGTGAAGATGGCTCTTTCGAAAAACGTATCAAAAGTTGACCTGCGATATACAGGGGGCAACAGAAATCGTGCCAAACCTGATGGTTTAAAATTTAAAAAATCTCGACTTTTTCAAATGGAACACCCTGTGTTTTATGATTTCATTAGATGCCTTTCTGTAGACTCTACAATTTTATAATAGCTTTCCCTATACCTAAGTTGCGTAGTTTTTGCAAAAAACCCACTTTTATGAAAAATACCCGATTTGCGCACGTTCCTTTCTCGGGAAAAACGCAGTGAGCGTCTGTCACGCAATAAAATTTGTGACAATCAGTTTACATGTCATTTCTTCTTTTACTGAATATTCACGTACGAGTTTAGAGTAAGTACTAAGCGTGCATACAATGAACTATTCAAAAGAAGAATTAGTGAAAATGGTTTATGCCTTAGGAGAAGCTCATGGAAATTGTTTGCTAGCAGCACGTATTTACAAAGCAAATAATCCAGATTTACAGAGATTTCCACGTGCTGACTGTTTTGAAAATGTGAAAGAAAGATTTGAAAGAACAGCAAATGCGAATTATGAGAAAACTACCAGGAGACATGATGGTAACAATGACGATATTCAGTTTAATGTTGTGGCGTCTGCTGTTGAAAATCCAAATATTAGTGTCAGGAAAATCAGTAATAATCTTGGAGTTTCCAAAAGCTTGACAAACAAGATACTGAAGAAGAATAATTTTCATCCTTATCATATTGAAAACCATCAAGCACTGTTACCTCAAGATCACCTAAACCGCCTGCAATTTTGCCACTGGGCATTGGATAAAATTCAGGAAAGTCCAAACTTTTTTATGAATGTCTTGTTTACTGACGAATCAACATTTTCAAACACATGCTTACCCAATCGTCGCAACTTTCATCACTACGCTGACAATAATCCAAGATTATTGAGGGTACTAGATAATCAGCATCGTTTCAAAGTGAACGTGTGGGCTGGAATTTGTGGAGAACATATTGTTGGACCGTACTTTTTTGAAGGCAATTTAAATGCCAATGTGTATTTGCATTTTTTGCAAAACGAACTTCCCCTTCTACAGCTACAGAATATGCCCGCTGATTATTTGGTTCAACAATGGTTTCAGCATGATGGTGCCCCTCCACATTCCACTTTGGCGGTACTGTGATTATTTTATTGTTGTAGTACTTTTCCTATTATCTATTCATATTTCAGATTAGAGAACACCTAAACCACGTATATCCAAATAAGTGGTTAGGTCGTGGTGGTCCAGTTCCTTGGCCTGCACGTTCGCCTGATTTAAATATTCTGGACGTTTTCTTGTGGGGTTATATCAAGGAGCGAGTATACGAAGTACCACCAACGGATATGCAAGACTTGAAAGAAAAGATCCAAAATGAGTTTCTAACCATAACGCCCGAAATGTTAAGAAATGTTCACATTCATTTTCGTCGTAGATTAATGCTTTGTGTTGAAAACAACGGTGGACATTTTGAGCATTTACTTTAGGTTAGCTTGCTTGTATGAGTATTGCGTATTCTTTTTTCAATACTCTATGTATATTCATCCATTTCACTAATAATTTTTCTAACTACGGTAACACCGTTTGGTTTTCAATATGATACGTATGAAACTTCTTCTTCAATATCTTATTTGTCGAGCTTTTGAAAACTCCAAGATTTCTACTGATTTTCTGATACTAATATTTTTGGATTTTCAACAGCAGAAACCACAACATTAAACTAAATATTATCGTTGTTACTCCCATGTCTCCTGGTAGTTTTCTCATAATTCCCATTTGCTGTTCTTTCAAATCTTTCTTTCACATTTTCAAAACAGTCAGCACGTGGGAATCTCTATAAATACGTGCTGCTAGCAAATAATTCCCATGAACTTCTTCTAAAGCATACGCCAGTTTTGCTAATTCTTAATTACATGTAGAGCTTTTATGATTTTTTACTTTTATTTACAAATAAATGGTAACTTTCCATAAAGACTTGTTTATTAAACTGAAATTATCTAAATTTTTCAGTTATTTTTATTTTAAGAAGTGTAAACTAATACATTTTATAAAAATAAATAGCCTTACAATATTTTTTCCGTCAAAGGAGTGCGCAAATCGGGTATTTTTCATAAAAGTGGGTTTTTTGCAAAAACTACGCAACTTAGGTATAGGGAAAGCTATTATAAAATTGTAGAGTCTACAGAAAGGCATCTAATGAAATCATAAAACACAGGGTGTTCCATTTGAAAAAGTCGAGATTTTTTAAATTTTAAACCATCAGGTTTGGCACGATTTCTGTTGCCACCTGTATATCGCAGGTCAACTTTTGATACGTTTTTCGAAAGAGCCATCTTCACTCTACAGTTTCTGAAAAAAAAATAATTTCTAGCTGTCATACAACCATAATTATGTCAACTATTAGAAGTGACGAAACATAAGAAAAAAAAATTAAAAGTCAAATATCTCGAAAACTATCAATATTTCAATAGCAGTATTATGCACAAAGTCCCACTAATTTTTTACGTAGAATTCGATAATGCCATAAAAAATATAGGTTTCCATTTAAAAAAATGAAGTTGGTACCTGTCCTGGAAAAACTGAACACCCTGAATATGTAAATATATTTTCATTTTGTGCAGCTCGGGATATTAGACAACCCTGTTGAAAAAAAAATTAAGTTATCTCTTTTATTAACCCAGATATTGGACTTACGCGCACTAGGTGGACACCCTGTATATGCACACTATAAAATAGTAGAAGTTATAGGTTGTAGATAAATGATTTATTATGTTTTTAAATTATATATTTACCCTTTACAGGTGTAACAGCACCAAATATTCTCCAGTCGAGTTGATTAGGTAAACTAGCTCTATCGATATTTTTATAAGGGAACGGTTGACCGCCATTATACTCTCCTGAGTATCTCCTTCCTCTTAAAGCTTTCAGTTCTAATTCAGTTTTATCAGCTAGGTGGTTGACTGTCAAAGTATATCCTTAAACAGATAATTGAGTTTTGACTGATGAGATGAACTATCCCAATAAGTAGCAATTTAAGACAATAAGTAGCATTATCGTAAACGTTTCCAAAAAACTCTTTTCAACTTCAAAATAGGTGATGTTGGCCAGATGTAGCTATTTTTATAGATATTTCGAACATTCATCATGATGACATTTGTTCAGAGTTTATGAGAAACTAGTACATGTTTCCATTGTAGTGGCACTGCACGTTGCTTTGTTAATTTCGAAAATAAATTGGCCAAAATGCAACACAGGCTTTAGATTGTATTTCAGATATGTCGCATAATTATTAACTACTAGAAATATTTATGGGCGAAAATGTGTCAATAACTAAGTTTTGAAAAAGATCTGATATTCATTCATATAATTTATTATATTCGAGAAACATGGAAACAAAATATAAAATAAAAAAGACACGAACAACGCAAATAAATATACCTACTAGATGGCAGCCATGCCATTACCTTGTAATTTCAGATTTGATATCTTGTAGGCTTGTCGGTTATGGCTTTAAAATAATAAACATGTTTAGACAAATTAAAATGAATTTTGATATTTTATAGTACCTATTTGATTCTATAAAAAAGTATCAAACGTTGCCATTTGTTCCGATAAAAAATTGAGAAAGATAAGATAAGAAATGGTTTCTACAATTGTAAATACATTGTTAAGCTAGCAGCAGTGTAAACAAAGCAATCTGGTTATTGTTTTATAAAATATTCTAAGTTGTATGCAAAGTTAATGATAGACAAAAAACGGAATTAGTTTTGAAATAACTTCCTATTGCTAAAATTATTTCAAAATTGCGTCTAACAATTTTACTTGGGATTTATGAGAAAATTTACCTCTATTTTGTCGATTGACAGCGTGAATAAATCTAATGTTTTGTGTAAAGACCTCTCTGCGGAGGGCAAACTCTTTCTCATTATTGTACTGCTTCCTGTGTTTGTGCATGAACTTTTTGAATTCAAAATCAACATGTCTGGTTTCTACTGGGTGAATAAACTCGGCCATCGGATTAAAAGTGTAAATGTGCTTATCTCCTGGTCCTGGGAAAGAGCTGCATGTCATATCTGGAATTAAAACAGATTATATACAGTCACTGAATAGTACTTTACTACTCTATGTTAAACAAAACAATTATTTTGAAAAATGGTTGTTGGTTTCTTTTTTGCGGGCATAAATAACCCGTGTCTGTGTATGCCGCAATGTTGTGGTTAAAAAGTCAAAATAATATTTTTCATATTTTGCGTGGTTAGGTTAGTAGAAGCCATTTTTATAAATCATATACTCTAAATAACAATTTAGTTGTATCTTGAAATGATATAATTTATATCTTGAAAATTTGAGACATTCCTGCGCCACACAGTATATATAAAGGAGTAATAATAGCATTATTATTAAAATATACTTACTGGGATCAATTGTAAATGTATCTCTTGGAATTTCATTAACGTCATAAAAATCATACTCCAAAAAATAGTGGTCATAATGACTGCCTAACAAAGAATTAAAACCTCTCATTTCATATCTGAAAATAAGCAAAACTATTATTTGTAAAGCTGACAAGAGTTTCTTCTTACACACCTTTTAGGGACAGCTATGTTAACATTCTCATTGTTAGGATCCGCTTTGTAAAAAATCCACATTGTATATTTGTTGACTTTCTGTCCAACTGTTTGAGTTAGTTGCCATTTTTCAGTCAGCACTCCATCAATTGTTTCCTCACCTGAGGATAAAATATATGCAGATAAATACAGTTATAAAAAACCTAATTAAAAAGATATCTCACATTCATACACATAATAGTCTTACTCCACAGTTGATACACATTGAGTATTTGACACAGTGGATAGAGAAATACTCTTAAATAAATTAAAGTGTTTATATTGTAAGGTATTGATGGCGTTGAGTTGGATTGGATTTCTGATTACCTATCGAGTAGAAAGCAGATGATGAATTGGAAATTCTTCATCAAGCGAATTAGTTAAAAAAATAGGAGTACCTACTACAGGGTCGTGTCCTTAGCCTATTATTATTCATTATTTATATTAATGACATTGGTTCTTTTGTCAATTGTAAGTTTATCAATATTTTTGCTGATGATACCCTGTGTTTATGTAGTGGTTACAATTTGAGCGAGTGTATTGAAAATATGAATAGTCTTAAAAAGTGTTAAATATTTGGAAATTAACAAGTATAAATATAGCAATGTCATGTTCACACTAATAATTCTATTACAATTAATATTGATACTGAAAATATAGAGCTTGCTACGGAAATTAAATATCTTGGAGTAATACTTGACAACTTATTATTTGATGTGAACTTTGAATATGTAGGTAATAAAATAGCAAAAAAAAACTATTTTGATTTTTACTTACCTGCACAGGTAAAACCAACCAAGGATGGCAAAATGGCTTGCGGTACAATCTTGTTCTCCTCAGTTCCATTTACCTGCAGACAAGTTCTAGCATTTTCCTCAGTTTCTGTGGTAACAGGGGCTATTTTCAAACTAGTACCATATCCTGAACCCCCTAACTGATACGTTTTAACCATGTCTCCATAATAGTCGATTCGAGATTGTTTTGAGGGAGCATCGTACCTGTCAAATGTTAAAAAAAAATTACGTGTAGTTACTCAAGTCATTAAATTGCTCAGCAATATTGGAAATACATTTTTTTATTAATTTTCAATATCATAAAACAAAAAACACAATAAAAAATGTTACCACTTATTCTACCTTCTAACTACCCAACATTATTCTGCTAAATCACAATCCAGTCTGCTGGGACTGGCGAGTGGCGCGATTTAGCCGGCAATAACCCAACAGGTAAAATAAGGTCTATATGGTCAAAAGAGAAAATAAACTATTACTTAGGTATTATTAGAGGATGATTATGGTAGTTGAAATATAAATTTAAAGCATTTATAAATTACTAAGCTTGCAATCATTTGTTTACATTCAATAATAAATAAATAAATAATATTAGAACAAGAGCAACAATGATAACGATAACCCCAAAAGTATTATCATTTTGATATATTCTACACTTACCACACAGGATCTAAGTAAAATACGAATAATGTAAAGTACTATTACAATTCAAACTAATATTGAAAACGTTAATATCAATTTTGTAAATAATATACCTCGGTAACTTACCAAGCATAAAATGGTTCATTGATTTCTGCATAGGGGATGTGTAGAATTCCTTTAACTGTGTATGTTTCACTCCAAACAGGGGTTTCTACCTTAGGTTTACCTAATAAAAAATATAATTTATCTATCTAGATCTAGGAAAATTCAAATTTTACTACCTACCTGATACAATGGCTCCTGTAAAAATTAAAAGGGCCCAAGTTGCTGCCCACATTGTCACTGAAGTACAGACAAACAGTTAGTGTTTGCCTTTATATGAACTAAGATAAACTCATTTGAGTTCCAATTTCAACAAACTGAGTATGTTTTGGATAAGCTATCTCTTTCATAAAATCAAAACAAACCAACCTTTGTTGACCTGTGTCAGCTGATTATTATTGATTTAGTCTTTTGCTTTGCTTCTGGTAGTAAGTTTTGATAAAATGGTCGGCTACTTTCTACTTTTATCAAAAGTAATTTCCTTTTAGGAACCTTCCTTCCTAGGCCTCACTTTCACCAAAGACAATATATTCTTTGCTTTCACCCTTTTTATCCCCACTTGAGAGGGATACTCACCGGAATCATAGAGGAAACAGATAATGCTGGAATGCAGGCAAATGCTAAAATGTGCATATTATATAATATGTATTATATATTATATATTACAATACAATAATTATATATATATATATATATATATATATATATTTACTTCTTTATCTGATTGTATATATACTTAACTATAGAAGAGTAACCAAATATACTTGATGTACTTACCTACCTAATTAGGAAGGTAATTGCCTTCCACCCTTGTAAAGTCTACACTACAACTAAGTACCCCTAGACAAATTTAAGTACCACAAGACTACAAGACAAACTAATTTATATTAAGGGTTTAATGTTTGAGGTTTATGATTTATGAAGATTTAGTGCAGTTTAGTAAGTAGGTACCTACCTAAATAGGTCAAAATGTAATTAGGATATAAAAGTATGTCTGCCTATTTGAAATAAGCTAAACACTTTTTAATCATAAATGTACACAGCAACAAAGTAATCATGAGAAAAAAATCTTTTATCAGAATTTGTTTGGACACAGCATTTTGTCATATTTATAAAAGAAATGGCTATGAATGTTAAACCATGGTATGAAAACACTTTTTAATCTTGTATAAACATTTGACTAGGAGTGATAGCGAAACACCCTCCCTGGTCAACAAGTAGCTATGCAAACTGCCAATGATTTAATGTGAGTTTGAAAAAACATGCTATAGGAGCTACAACCTTAAGGTGCATTTAAATTAGAACGAACAGAAGCAAACGAACTAATTCGATTGCTTAAGCTTGCGTAATTTATATGGAGAACAAAACGGGAGCGAACGAACTCGTCCGTGTTTCTGCATATATTAGAGCGAACAGAGACGAACAAACAAATTCGTTCACTCGCTTCTGTTCGCTCTAATTTAAATATACCCTTTACAGTTAAATACTATTAATGTTACATTTCTATTCCTTCACTGCAAAAATAAACAAATAAAATCACTTATTAGAGTTACTAATTTTTTTTATTTTACTTAATTTATAAGGGAAGTATTAATTTTTAACTGGTGATACGAGATACAAAACTATTATCTTCGTTATCTATTCCTTGAGTACCAGGTATTCTGCCTGAATTCTGGAAATAAAAATATATTTTTGGTCAAAAAGCTAAATTGGAATAGCCGACGTTTAAATCATCATTTATTCTAAAATTAGTAATTAACTAGTTTTTATAATTCTGCCAAGTCACCATCTTAAGGTATGCGGCTGGCCTTATACGAGAAATGGTATTTTTAATGTATATTTCTTGTATAACTCGATTATTTCTTGATATAGATAAAACAGTTTTTGCATATACAGAGTCCCAAATAAAAATTTGTTCAATTTGGAAATAAAGATAATAAAGGTAAATAATATAATACTCAAAAAATTACTCCCGATTCATTATTTACGAGGGGAACACAGCTTAGAGCCACACCTCTGTCACCTCCATCGCTGCTCACTATATCAGATCCATGTGAAATATTTTTTTATAAGACGTATATATTCAACTTTTTTTTCGAAATTGAACAAATATACGATGCAATGAATTTAAAATAAGGAAGATAGTTGCGTCATTGACGTATTTAACCATATTGTAACTAGTCAAAATGTTAAAATAATACAACAAATGGGACATAAAATTGCTGTAGAAGAATTATACAACAAATAAGAACATCATAGAAGAAATACACACTAAAAATAGATTCTGTATAGTTATTATAAATACCTATCCCAATTATGATAATCAATATCAGAGTAATAATGATCAGTATAAAATTATGTAAAAAAGACTGTATCTATACTAACTATATTAATATTTATAGAAAGAAATATTAATGCAAAATAGGTAGATACATACGCAGGGTAAGAAAAAATAAATAATAATATTGTTACCTATTATTATTACTTATTTTTCCTTTAGACAAAAAATACATTGTATAGGCATAGTCCATTTAGGCAGGTTGCGAACTGGCAAACAAATCCGACAAGAAACAATAGTAAAACATTCAAGATACACAAAACACATTTAAAACTATAAAATATGTAAATAATATGTATTCCGAACGAGAATTAAATAGCCTCATAGGTAGTGTTTCAAGGAATGTTTGAATTCTTTGACATGTCGACTGACCTTTATAAGTATATAAGTACTTAGGCAGTTGGTTAAATAAATTCGGTCCAATATTGGTAATTCCTAAATTTTTTTTAGTCACTGTTTTATAGATCATAAAGTGAGCACAGAGGTGAGGTTTTGTGTTGTAATAATTAAATTAAATCAAACATGCTTTTATTTATGTATTTTAAATGTTTTTTTCACTTTTTGAATAGATTATACCATTTTACTAAGAAAATAATTGGTATTGTTTTTAGCAACTCAACCTGTAAAAAAAAACAATTACTAAAATAGTATATGTTCCAACAATTAGAATTTTAAATAGGTAAATAATTTTCAATAGTCAGAGCACATCCATACAGAAATATGTAAATTTAAATTAACTTACCAGTGTTTTAGCCCTATCTTCTAATAAACTATAAGCAAAATGATTTAAGGTAATGACCTTTGGCAGTGCAACACCTTGGAACCTGTATATTGGCCCTCCTGAAATATCTGTATCTAATTTTATAACATTAGTAACAGTTACTCTTCCCACATGATTAGTATTAGGAATCATAGGCCCTCTAGATATATCTACGTGCATGCCCGCTTTGAAAATGGTAATTTTATCACCATTATGAGCAGCAATATCAGGTATTTGATTGGTTTTGTGTTGATTATTCTGAAAAATATTCAAAGCAAGATCCTTGTCAACATCCAAACAGAAAATAGGGTGCTCTTGCTGACAAAATTTTATCATTTGAATCGATAATACTTTTAATTCAGATGTAGTTGGTGTCCAATTGTCTAAAGATAGTTGTACGTCATATACAAAACTACCCGATTTTACTAAAAATAGTTAAATTAATTCTATTATCTTATATAGTTAAAGTAACATTACCATTAGGACTAGGAAAACTATGTAAACATATACTAACGTCATTTTTGAAAGCATCTAAGGCAACGGCGCCTAAAATGAAACTACAACTTCTCCAAAATGTTTTATTCACAGAAGCCGGGTTTGGCAAGTGATAATGTAGAAGTTCTAATTTACATGGACCTGGTAAAGGCTTGTGCATATGCCATAAGGTTTCATGATTTAACAGAGCAACTACTGCTTTATTTCGCACCTGATCACCTAAATCTGAAAAAAAAACAATACATAAAGAAAATTGTTAGTGGATATAATTCAGCATAATCTAAATACAGTAATGCAGTGGTCCATTAATCTTAATAGCAAATGACCTATGTTCCACAATGGAAATCAAAACCCTCAACAGGAATACTGGTTGGCAAACTATAAACTTTGATTTGTAGCACAGAAACTTGAATTGACTCTTTATCAATCTTTAAAATGGGAGCCCATGTAAGAAATGTACTATTCTATGTAAACAAACAATGTTATGACGTTATCGGGTTTACGCTTTTCTTTATTAATGAATAAACTGGTAAATAAATTAATATTTCATACTAACGTTTTGCACAATCGTATGGGGTAGATAAATTTTTATTCATAACTAATGTAATGGTTTCAGAAATTCCTTCATAAGACACATCAATCTTCTCTACACGACCAACCAATTCTTTTTGCCTTTTGTGTTCATCGTTGAATAAATCATTTTGTCGTTTCAGTTCCTCTGATATTCTGTTCATAAACCCTAAAATATTTATAATGAAAGGATTAATAAGGTAATTACCTTGCCACTGCGATATAGCTTTGATTGTGAATAATGTGGTTATAGGTACTTACTTTTTAAGCAGAACTCTGGTTTTTTCATGTAAGGACCAATTTGCCTACTAATACTTCCCAATGTGTTCATTGTGTGAAAATCAATATTTTTGTTTTATAAAAATTAACTAGGTGCATTTAATTAGATGGCAATTCAAGTTAAAAGCATAGATAAAATATATATATACTGAAAAGCACAATTGCTTTATATGCAGTGTTAAAAGTTAAAATGCAAAAAAAGAAAAAAGTAGGGTTAATTAAAATTTCTTAGTAGATTAAATGATGAGTAGGTCTCATTTTATGTCACACAACACATGTCATTGTAATAGGCGCGCTATCGTATGACGTGTAGGTGTAATCCTAAATGAAAAGAAATAGATGTTTTTCTTACATGGAACATGCCTGAGATGAATTTTTAGTTTCTTCCAAACCGATAGATGGTGCTGTAGCTAATGAGATAAACAAAATCGTACACATCTAGTAGTCTAAAATATTTACTTTACGTCGCCATTTTGCCGCGTCGTTTTTCGTTGAAATATAACCTGACATTCAAACATTGAAGTTTTCGCCGCAGTTTTTTAAAGAATTTCCTATGAAAAAATGCACTAACTGCTCTGTGTTTGACTTGTTTCCTCAGTCTCAGTAGCTGACAAACTTTAGTCCATTATTATCATTCTGGAAGAATATTCTGGGGAGATGTAATAATACAGGTAATGTAATAATCAGTTTTAGTAATTAGTGTTCAGTTATTAGATTATTATGTTTTAGGTTTGAAAGAAAAGATCCAAGAAGGTGCATGATAGACGTTTCAGAAGAGGTGCTGCAAGAAAAGATTGTACTTATTATTCCTTGGAAACACAATTACTTTATAACCTTAATAATTTGATAATTTATAGAGTTTTCGCAACGTAAGTTTTAGATTATATTAATGTAAAAGTGTTTGTAAAGCTTTTTATAAATTCGTGATAAATATATATTTTATAATGTCTCATATTTTTCATCATTTCGATTTCATAGTAAAAAAATGTATTGGTCGAGGTCAAGGATCCTGCAAATATTTCTTATGCAACCAGTTAAACGTTACTTCCATTTTCATTGAAAATATCTGATGCAACCAGTTATACACCTACTTTCTTCCAAACCGTCTGAGGGCGCAGTTTTAATTCTTAAAATGTCAATATTAAGATAGTTATCTATTGTATTTTTATCTAGGGGTGTAATGAATTATCTCTATTTTTCGGGTTTTTATTTATTTTTTCTAATCATCTACTAAATGAATTAATCATTAATAATGAAAATTAAAAATGAGTGAATTACACTATACATCTGAGTCTGTTTTTAAAATCTCATTTTTAAATTTAATCTTGATGAGCTTACTTTCAAAGCTGGGTATTACATAAAAATTATCTTTTATCTGGTGGGTGTAACTGTAGGTATACTTCTAATCTTTATCTATTATATTTAATTTCTTTAAATTATGACTCAAACGAAAATCAATTTGTTGCTAAATGGTTATAGTATCAAGTAGGTACCTATATACTTATAGTTCCTAGTTCAATATGAAGGTTTATTGAAATTCTGCAAGTACATAATTACTAGGTACAACAGAAAGGAAGCAAGCACTTATTTATTTAAAATTTAAAATTAAGTGTTCTGTGAAGAAAAACTAAATACACAATGATATCAAGAACATTAATATTCGTTTGCATTATTACATTAAGTTCTTCTAATAATCTTAACGTATTATTGAGAACACGTACATCTTTCTTAGAGAGATACCAAGGCTATAGTAATGTTATTATAGTACATTTTAAAGTGCCTCAGGATACACTATTTGCTTCATTTAAGTTTATGGCAGATGAAACACAAATGTCCATATTCGGTAAGATTACGGTTTTTGGATTTATTTTATATTTTCTCTGTAGGTACCTACTCTTGTGTTTAATTGTTAAAGGTTGTTCAACAAGAAATGTTTCTCTATTCATGCAATATGGCTCGCCTCCTGTAATAAATCCTGATGGATCACCATTTCCGAAATCTTTTAAAAATATAACTAGGGGTATGTTATATAGCTGTGATTTCCAAACAGATAAGAAAGAGGTATATATTAATGTTACTTCACCGGACCCTGGATCATATTATGCTGCAACATTTTTGTCTTACACCGATCCAAGATATAATGCCATAACACAACAGGGTGAGTAGGATTAAGTCGAAATATCGTTTTATTAACGAGAGCATTTTTACTTGGAACCAGCATGCCTCTGTCGAGACTTAGGTATTAGAGTCTAGATATAAACAACATTACCATTATTAGATATACAAAAAATATATAGTATGGTCAAAACAAGCAAATCCAAGCAATGCACATCATTAGTTATAAAGTTGCTAAAAGGGTCAAAATCATAGATTTATTAAGTCTATGGTCAAAATCATTTATTTTATGTAATCACAGTAAATCACACAAGTGTAAGTAAGCTAAGTTGAGCTTGTTTTGAGTTTTATGAAAAATACAGTTTTATAATAAAATAATTATGTAGTTAGCTCTGATATTTTGTTAATGGTTACAGCACAGCTACTACTTTGTTAAAACGTTTGTATATTTTTAGGATTGAGTCCCTCTTGTTATGCTAGTGTGGAAGCTCTTTTGTATGCAGAGAAAATTGAAACACCAATAATTATTTCTGAAAATGATGTCATAGAGGTTGTACCATTAACAAATGAAAAAAGGTATTTCAAATTTTTTGTTCCAAATTTGAAAGATCGGGGTATAATGACCATAGAGGAAATTTTTTTCGCTGAGGATGTGGAAAATTTAATTATTCGAATCGAGGCAAATAGACCACCTTCAGAACACGTTTTTCAGAAAGATGAGATCTTTTTTCCAAACGTGTCTTCCTCGTCCGTTTTATTTTTTGTGAAACCAGAGACTTGGCATTATATAGAGGTCAAATTTCGGAATAAAACTGCTGAAGGTACATTGGAAGGATTATCTAAATTAAGATTTAAGTTGCGATACCTATCCAACATATTAATAGAGGAAACACCTACTTATAGTCTTCTCGAAAATAAAACTTTGTCTGATAATTCCACATTTAAAACATTTAACAATAATAAGATTACTGATTTAATTCCTTACATACAGTATGACTTATTACGAGAAGCAAGTACTGAAAGTTTTGTATTTTCTTTTGAATTAGTGAAAGAGATGGATTCTAACATTGCAATACCTGTTAACATGACCAACCAATATTTCTCGGTTTTAAAATTTGATATTCGTGAAGGCTCTGATATAGGAGGTACCCTCCAGTTTATAATAGCTTTTAAACCGAGAGTATCAAGAAAAAATACTAAGTTTGTTATCGAGAATGAACCCGAGGAACATATTGTAATAGCTTGCATACGCAGAGGTGGAATAGAAATGCCAACTTGGCCCGGTTCGTGTGTATTAAGTGGAATGGAAAAACCATCACAACTAATGTTAAACAAAACAGTAGATAATTCCTCTATCTTGATACCCTATCCTGAAAGTGGAACATGGTATGCTACTTTTAAACTGTTCTGCGGTAAGTGTGAACCATGTAATTGCTCAGACAGTTGCCAAAGACAGTATGAGGAATGCGTTTTCACATGTGAATCGAATTGTGTTAATAATGAAAACTGCAGTTATTGTTCAGAAGACTGTAGAAAAACCATCATAGAATTGGACGATTGTGCTGGCTGCGATTGTGATGGGCCGTGTTTAAGAAATGATAATGTTACTTGTAATAGTAGTATAATTTTTGATATTTCATCCAAACCTTGTGTTATGGGGAAGTGCTCGGAGAATGGAAGGTGTATGTTTATGGTTTCAGATGGCGTTGTGTTCTCGACTTGTGTTTGTTCAAATAGATATAGAGGTAAGTTAAATTTTAGTTAAACAAATTGTCTTTTAAGTTAAGACTATTCTAATTTGGACCCTGAAAGTATTAAATTTAGAGTTTACTTGTAAATATTTGCATTGCATGTTCTTTATGTTTTATTAACACAACTACTTCCGTCACAGCAGTTGTTTTCTGACAGTTCTTACTGTTAAGTTTGTTCCTTTCAAATGTCACCCGATACTGCAAAATCCTGCCTGAAGCATTGAATACTTCAGTCTTTTCTGTTTAATTTAGATAGATGTGTATGTTGCGTTGCCATTGCTAATAACCAACATTTTATTTTCAATTGGTTTGTGTATTTTTGTAACTTAACCCAAATATTTATATAAAAATTACTTAATCATTTAAAAAGAATATGTTTAAATTAAAATATTTTTTAATAATGTAGACATTACTATTTAATGAATTTAAATCAATCATTCTCAATATTTCTTTTCTAGTAATTATTTTTGATGCAGTTTTCTTTCTAATTATTTTATTTTAGTTATTTTAATTATTTTATTTTAGGTTGGGATTGTTCCGATGGTTCTCAAGCCACCCCTTATTGCATGGTAGTACTGGAACTTCTCCTCCTGGTACTCAGTAATCTCATGTTCTTACCAGCAGTTTACATCGCTTTTAAAAGGAAGTATTATATAGAATCCATTACATACTTTTCTATATGTTTCTTCTCAACATTTTACCATGCTTGCGATGCAGGTGAAAATTTAATCAGTTACTGTCTAGTACGTTTGAGTGCCCTTCAATTTGGAGATTTTTTCTGCGCTCTTTTGGCAATTTGGGTTACTATAATTGCCATAGCCGATCTACCACCGTTAGTTACATCAATATGTCATATGATAGGGGCAATTATATTGGCTTTTTGCACCAATATTGATAGAACTGCCTTATGGATTTTCGCCTTCCCAGTGTCAATAGGAGTTGCGATATTGTGTGTCAATTGGTACTTGAAGTATCGGAAAATTAAACAGAGATTTGTAAACAAGAGATATCTTTACGTAAATTTACCCGTTGGAACCACATTGGTAACTGTTGGCTTGATACTGTATGCTTTTTTGCAGACTGAGAATAATTATAAGTATTTGCACAGTCTCTGGCATATGATCATGGCTATTGCCATTATTATAGTTTTACCTAAAAGAAATACATTCCTACCTGACGTATTGCTATAGTAGCCTTGTTCACAATATGATGACATGTAGCGTATTATCCTTGTATAATATTTAAACTCTTGTTACCCATTCTGTAGTTTCCTATTGAATTTATAGTAAACAGGCTATTTTGCTCAAAAAGTTAAGTGATGAAAATTCCTTTTTTTAGCATACCTACTTTAAGATTTCACTCCAGAATATATTGTTATTCTGGGAATTCTTTCAAAAAAATTTTTATATTTTTGATGTCTTACAGTTGATTAAATTGTCTTCACATTTTAAGGATACTGCATTAGTTTTTTTGTTTGTCTGATTTACCAGACCTATTTTATCAGAGACAGTAGCGGGCTCATGATCTTTTTAATTCTGTTACCTTCTCTCAGACGAACTGAATTATAATGAGGGGGAAGTTATATTGTATAACGTGAAACTCAGATATTTTAAAATTAGTAGAAAAAATAATATACATGAAGTTACATATAAAACCAACAGAGTATAAGTTTATTTAAGCCAAAATGGAAAGTTCTAATAATTTTTGGATATGGAACTTCTTTTTATGCTAAATATTGCTGAACTATAAAAATTAAGAGGGTGCTTTGAATAATATGAAGCATTACACAAGTACTTTCATTGTATTCTTGTAATCGTTATGACTGTCTGAAAAAACACAATATGTTAAAATACATTTTTATTTGTTAGGTTTATGCACTTCAGTTTTGCATTGTATTAAAGAAAATAAATATCTTTAGGAATCCATAATGATGAATGGATCATTATCTCTTAATCAGTAAACAACTCTTACGTACGGATTCATCAACGAGGCCTAACGTTAGTCCGACTAGCGAAGGTTACGCGAAAATTTTGCCCCGTTGTTGTGCATGTTAAAATAAAAGGTGTAGTTGGCGTCGCAAAGTTGGTTAGTCCGACTAACGCCTTACGCCCCTTTCATGAATCCGGGTGTAAGAGTTTACCAATATAAATCCTAAATTTAGTAGATGTTGCCTAGCAAGTATTTTTCTCAGCGAGAAAAGCAGTGAACTGCTTTCTATCTATGTACAGGATATCCTTTTTAAAAAGACTACTTTTTATTAGCTACTGATCTCTATGAATAAAGATGATGTATATGAGTCATTTATTAATGTTCGTGAAATACACTCGACAATTAATTTTTTAACCCTTTTATTAGCTTGACGTGTAACTTCCTAACATTGTATTGTAAGCAAATCTTACAACTCACTTTTCACCACGAAACAGAAAGAATAATTTCAAATATAAATCATTTAGATTTATATTTATTTACAATATTCAATCGTTTGTAATGTCAGGCATCTATATTTATATTACTAGTCATTTTATTTAAGTAAATAACATAGCACTATTTAAAAAAATAACATAAGATAACAATGAAAACAATGGTTTTTATTTCTTTATATAATTTTTAACTTATATATTTCAAACACATTACCGCAAATGAAGAGTAATAAGGATACTGAATGATTGACACAAATCCTGTCATAGTCCTTTGTTGTGGGTTCTTTTTAAAGTAGAGTACCTATAATTGAATGACCACATGCAAATTTAATCATAACAATCCTAATTTGTCGGGCTATTCCATTTACTGAATGGGGCTAATGTTTATAATTTGTGTTTTAATATAAGACTACATTGAGAAATGAGACCATAAAAATTAGTGATGTAGGTACAGGGTGGGCCGTATAAGAGTGCGTATCCCCTTATCTCAGAAACTATGTGAGACAGAAAAAAAAGTTTTATATAAATGTTGTTTGCGTTAAAGATGTCGGTATTTTTTTAATATAGTTATATTTGTAGCTCTTCAATATACAGGGTGATGAACTAAACTTATCTTTTTTTAAATGGAACACCCTGTATATTATTACATTTTTGAAAAGCTCTTCAAAAGACTTGTTCAATGATATATAATATGATGGGTCTGTAGCCAACCGTTTCGGAGCTATTGACTGTTATCTTCAGGAAAAGGTTAATCTTTATAGCGAGCTAGAAAAGTTACTGATTGAGGTGATAAGCTGTAATTTGGGCCAAGAAATTCTAATTTGGTCTATTTTATGAAACTTCTGTCTAATACTAAAATAAAAAAAATTGCAACAGTGATGCCAAGTTTCGTGAAATTTAATTTTTCATGATGTTTTTAAATGGAACACCCTGTATTTTATTACATTTCCTGAAAGTCCTTGCAAAGACGAGTTTATTGATATATAATATCAGGGGTCTACGACACACTTATAACTTATATTTTTTTATAACTTATATTGCCATCTCTTTTAAATTTGATACAAATATTTAGAATCGTATGAATATCTGGCAGTTATCTTAAATGATATTTTCTTACATAATCTCTCAATGTTAAAGCTGGACTTTTGTGATTAAATATATAACATTCTATTAAGCCTACTTTTTCTTGCAGAGAATACATTACATACAAACATGCATAACTTATGTGTCAATTCCTGAAGAGAAACGCAGATTAATCCAAACCGGTGTGTCGTAGACCCCTGATATTATATATCAATAAACTCGTCTTTGCAAGGACTTTCAGGAAATGTAATAAAATACAGGGTGTTCCATTTAAAAAAATCATGAAAAATTAAATTTCACGAAACTTGGCATCACTGTTGCAATTTTTTTTATTTTAGTATTAGACAGAAGTTTCATAAAATAGACCAAATTATAATTTCTTGGCCCAAATTACAGCTTATCACCTCAATCAGTAACTTTTCTAGCTCGCTATAAATATTAACCTTTTCCTGAAGATAACAGCCAAAAATATTTTTATTATAATGTACCCCTATTGTTTATAAAATAAATTCTAGGGAAAGTTAATTATGTATTTTGTGTTGATTGAATATATTCCAACATACAATAGAAAAGTTTTTCACTACATACTGTAAACCATTTTTAACTGTGATAGTCTATGTATAGTATTGTAATTGTTGCATTGTGAAGACTAACTATTCCAAGTAAATAAATATCACTTGTTTATATGTAGTTTTATTACACAAATGAGGGATGTTTATTAAATTTTGTCAGAATTTATGCCTTTTTTCTCCTGTCTTAGATTTTATGCCTGCCTTTCTTCTTGATTTACTTTGTTTTGTTGTTTTATACTCCTATCCTTCCCAAGGCCAGAAAGATGATTGATGATCAAATATATTTCAAGCAATGTAATTACAGAACATATAAGTACTGAATCAAACAATCAAATTATTTAAAAGCTCTAGTACCTACTTAAATTGGTTTCTTATTCAAAAGTTGATTAAAACAGTTGATTAGCTCATTAAATTGGAACCATTGATTCAACCATCTCTGTATGATACTGTAAAATATAAAAATAAAAACGATTCAACTTTTAATATACTATTTATTAGGTGATTATTATTAGAATTATCTATCCTAATACTTTTTATGATTGTACAATTTATTTTATAATTTATAGAAATTATAACAATGTTATGAATTTTATAATAATTGACCTTAAACCTGTATATTATATCTATTGATATTTTTAACAATATAATAAAAAATCATATCTCAACTTTAACTAGATGTATATAACTTTATAACTTCAATATAAATATTTATTTACAACAAAATGCATTCAGCATTCTTAATTCTTTTTAGAATTTAACCTACAGCTTTGTACAAATTAAACAAAAATGACAAGTATTTTCATAGGCAATAGTTTGGCTTCCTATTTACAAATTTCTTTTAAATAAAAAGTTTGAATAATCTAAGTATCTGAATCAAAATTGTAAATAGTACTTTTAATTTTTTAGTTACAAGATATTTCTACATATACTAATCAACTAGATGAAGCAAAAATTTTACCTGAAAATACAGTCCGTCTTTAATGAAATTAAATGTTTTTTTAGAAGAGCATACTGTATAACTAACTTTTTCATTCATTTGATATTCTAATTTTAAAATTTTTATTTAGCATTGTTTATAATATTTGAGATAACATTTTTTAGACATCCCACATAAGTTTATATTTTATTAAAAGTTTTATAAAAATGTATAATGCAAAAAGCAGGCCTCAAACTCAATTTTAAATATATCCTTTAGATTTTACAATATATTAAAATTAATAGAAAAGAGTTTTTTTGTAAAAATTATGTAAGAAATTTGTTATAGATAATTGTTTAAAACTATTTTTCCATTTGTGAAAAAATCAAATTTCTTTGGATGAAATTTTAAGTTAACTGCTATTATTTAAGTTCATTTTAATACATATTAATATATTATTATATAGTTAAACTATGTTTTCTAAATCTTGAAGGTATTTCTGAAAATGTTGATAAATCTAAGCTGAGCTTTAAGTTCTAGTAAGCAAAAAGCTGATATTTATTTTGTAAATTTGTTATGATATAGGTACAGAAGAAATTAGACATATATAGACCATTTTCAACATATAGGCACTTGTCACTGATGAAAAATCAATCCCGTTGTTGTATGTTCCACATTCAAGGTGTCGCGATTTTGTGTAAATCATAATTTGTTTCTATTTTGGACCCGTACTTTCCTAGATATGAGTGGATGTGTAACGTTGGTTGGCTGTTGTGGTCCCAATTAATTTAGATTCCTGATCTATGTAAAACTAAATCATTTCATTTCATACTAGAATGAGAAAGGTACCTATAGTAATTTGAAAACTTAATAGTAATATTCCGAATAAAATCAATTAGATATACAATTTAGACATTTTGGCATTTTAGGTTTTGTTGTCTCCAATATAACTATTGCTTTAACTAGGTATTACCATTTTGAAATTTTAAATAGCATCACGCAAATATTGTGAAATTGTCATCATATGTGGTTATATGGAAGTTCATGCAAGTGAATATTGCCACCTGCTTTAGTTGTCTTATCTTTTTCTGTATTTTTTTGCGTACCAAAGGGAGATAAAAGGCTATTATTATTATTTAATAAGCATAGACGAAAAATTGGCCAAAATAAAAAATGTCTTTGGGTTTTTAAATAGATTTTGAGAGGATAAACATTTATTTGTAAATACAACTTTTAAATAAATTCGCAAAAGCTAATCCTATGGATAATAGTATAATAATAATGATGATTCCCCTACGTTGTAATTCTATATAAGTTGTGAATATGTTAGAACTTAGAAGTAGATTTTCTGGCAACGTCAAATGAATTTCGGAAAACAAAGTATTTACTGTTAAAAATGTATCCATTCTTAGAGGGATGATCCATTCTTTTTCTGTTGTCCTCTACCGACTCTGCAATTTTTCTTATTTATATGAACTGAAAATATTATCGAAAAATTTTGAGTAGAATTCATTTTTCTTGATATAACTCAGATATTTAGTATTTTATATATATGTACAACTAATTTATCTAAAAAATTTACATTTTCAGGACACCTTGATTGGGCTTATACGAGAAAATCACATTTACCTATAATGATTGTCATCATATGGATAACGTTGTACCTACAGTAATACAATATGCTCTGTTCCCTTACTTTCTAATTACACTAAAAATTATTCAGCTAAGATCAGCTGGTCGTATTGGTACTACTTAGATCTAAAACTACATCAGTCGTAACATTATCATTTGAAATGGGAACACTCTCAGTTACTTGAATTGTGGGAGTGCTTTCTTCCTCGGTATTATACTCTTCGCTCTCCCTATGTACTAGAACTTGCACAACGGTTGCTTCACTGTTTTGTCTGTGTAACGGGGGTCTCACCACAGTACTTTCAGGAGATGCCTCCGTCACTAGTATACTTACATCGGTGCTACTGCATTTCTCCGATTGAGTTCTTTGACAACCCGACCCTGTGGATACAGATGTCGGCCTGGCTTTCACAGAGCCCACCCGTTTTCTTCGTATGATGCTGCCCCGTTTTGGTTTGGGATCCTCGGCCATGGCCGGGTGTAAACTTTGGGTTGTTCCACTGGGTTTCATTTCTTTCTTACCAGGAACTGGTGATGACTTTTCATCTGGGTTTTCGACTGCGTCCTGGTGACGTAAGAAGAAGGGGAAGTTGTAAATACTTTTGCGACGAGGTTGATTTTGAGGTGTTGCTGATACCGGAGTGGTACCTACGAAAAAATAGTTTTTGCATTTGATTCTATTCGAACACTTGGTTATTACGTGAACATTTTTATATTTTTGTAATACTAAAACATAAAATGGCAACGGCAATACTAATAATTGATTGTATATAGTGAAACTTCTTTCTGTTAAGTTGTTTATTCCATGCAACTGTATTCATTTCACAGAAGTTTCCCTTACATGTTTTGGGAAATTAATTTTGATGTGATATTACAAAAGCTACTTTTTAAGTTACTCGAAAAGTAACCATTATCTGTTCCAAAAGTCTAACCTCCTGCCCAGTAACTTTTAATGGCAAATAACATTATTTCGGGAAATATATTATTTTCTTAGAACTGAAGATATATCAAAAAAAGTTTACTGTTTTGCAACCAGAAGTCATGAGGGGAAGACTTTGGTTACTATATGAGGTATTGTTGCACGAAGAAATAAACAGAGCCGGACAGTGTTAAATTAGACAGATCTTAAAAAATAAAATACTTAATAGAAATACACAATGCTGTTTCAAATGAGTTATTTGTAATTTGCAATATCTTTAGGCTCACCTTCGACTTATCCAATGAAAATGTAATAAGGTACAAAATAGTTAATTTAGGTTGGCCATGGATACTGAAATACTCCATCTAGAACAATTTCTAATAATTACATTTTAGTTTATTACGAAATCAGAAGTGCAGTTTTGTGTTAAGCGTTGTTTTTAAACTATGATGGTTGTCTCTGATGATATATGTTTTATTTCATCATAGTATGTAAGCTACATTGGTTTCCATTGAAAATTTTCTGTGCTGTCATGAGGTAAATTCTATAGTTATACAGGGTGTCCCACGACGACTGCCGCGATCGATCTCTCAAAAAATAACCCTTGAAAATTCAAATTTTGGTAATTCCTTACGTCGATGAGGGAAATTCGGCTAAAATATTTTCAAAATGGTGGAACTTGCGGTTATACCGGAAGTAGACGTCAAATTGCCTAAATAGAATACCCTATATACACGCTTAGGGACTGCGAAAGCACGGCCTATCGATCCTTTTGGCTTGAAGAGTTTTTAGCAAGAGGTGTCAGAAAAGCTACCTATTACAGAGATAACTGGCTTGTTGCAGCCAAGAGTTCATAGCGACGTCGCTTTTTGATCTTCCGATGTCGGCTTTTCCTATCATTGCGAAGCAGAATTTCGCAGCGTGGATTTCACTTCATTTCTGGATTCTCCGTCAAATTCTAAACGCATTCCATGCCTAAGTTTAACCGTTTTTGACGTATTCCAAATTTTATATCAAGAATGACTGCAGGTCAAAACATAATTACCAATTTTTCCTATACGGAAGCCTTTATTATTTAATTTGGGTTGGTTTCTTTATAAAAGGTGATCTACTTTTGTAGAATTTGTATACGATATTTTGATAATTATTAATACAGGATAATCAATAAAGAATAACTAGAAATGGGAGAAAATCGCTCTCGCGATTTTCGTTCCCATTTCTAGCCCTACCGGGGGTCCAGGCCTGCGGCCTGGGGTCACCCTTCGGGTGACCAAAAGCATCTAGAATTAATAATATTATTTTAAAGAAAATACATATTAAAGAAATTTTGTATCTGGAATGATGATGTACTTAATTATACTAAACGATTTTTTTAAATATTTTGATGAATTGTAAGGGTATTCTAATGTTAATGGTAAAACATCATAATTTTTTAAGTGCTGAAAGTAGAATTTATTTTTCGGTAAACATTATTATCAATTTTATCAAGGGGATCAAAAATATTGTAGATATTTACTTTTGTAAGCTAAAATGAAGAATTTAACATACTGCCAAAATGAACGAATTAATTTCAAACTTTACGTGCAGACAGAATAAAAGCTACGGATAATGAAACAGAATAACTAAACACTAATACTAATAAATAATTGGAATTAAAAAGTAAAAAAAAATTGTCTCAGCGTGACTCGAACTCTCGAAATCATCATTATGACATTTTGAATTCTACGATTTTCCCATTGCGCTATCCCGCCTATTGACAAAAGTTTACCCTGACACGTTGAAGTACGTAAACTGTACGTGTCAACCTGAAAAGATTATTTTTACCGATTTTCTAATTGGAAAAGCATTTCGCTTCAGTATTTTGGTAATCAGAAGTGTTTGGCAGTCAGTACTATTAATTCCGTTAGCAATATTTCTCGTAGAAAATAACCTATCTGAAGTTTAATTAATTTGACAGTTTTCGTGGGAGGTGCTTGTCTCGTTAGTGCAATCCCACATCGGTAGATAAAATGAGAAAGAACTTGAGACGGACGCGACTCAAGTTCTCAAGATTTTCAAAGACGAAATAGACGTAGAAGGCGTCGACGTACGGTCTCGAAAAAAAATCTCAAAGGATTAGAGAAAGGACGGAACTTTCGCGTGAAGCGGTTCTCGAAGCCATGAAAATTAGAATAAGGTCTCGGGGGTCCCGCGAAAAGTCGGTATTTCGGCGGGCGTGACGGGACCATTAGGCACGAGGACAAACGCCGGGGCTAGCCGCATCTCTCTCGTGGAACCGCGATCGAAGAAAATTTTGCAGAGGTTTTTTGAAAAGGCGTTTAAATTGGGAAAACGCGTAAAAAACGGGGCGAAAATACCCCTACGTATTGGAGAAAATCCGGGGGCGACCTTCGGTGGCCCGCGGGGATCGTTCCGCGATCGTCCCTCGGAGGAGATAGCTTGGAAACTTTGTCGATTCGACGACGGAATTTAGAGCGAGACAGAATCGACGCGTTTTAATATATATGGATGGATATATAAAAATTAAATTAAAAAAAAACGTCATTTTTTTTATATAAAAATTTAAGTATACCAAAAAACGGTAAAATTAGGTATAGGATGTTATACATGGAATGTGTAATGTGGAATTTGACGTAGAATCTAGAAATCAAATAATATATAGGGTGTCCTATTTCCGGTAAAACCGGAAGTGCTACCATTTTGAAAATATTTTAGCCGAATTGCCCCCATCGACATTAGTACACTATCAAATTTTCAAAAATTTTCAACGGCTACTGTTCGAGAGATCGATCGCCGCAGTTCGTCGTGGGACACCCTGTATATATCTACGTTTAGCATTGAAATAACTACGAAACTTAATGTTGCACAGAAAAGTTTTATTGTTAATCTGTACGATTATGCTTTGGTGGAAATTTTGATTTCCAGTAGCAAGGCATACAGGGTGTCCACCTAGTGCGCGTAAGTCCAATATCTGGGTTAATAAAAGAGATAACTTAATTTTTTTTTCTACAGGGTTGTCTAATATCCCGAGCTGCACAAAATGAAAATATATTTACATATTCAGGGTGTTCAGTTTTTCCTGGACAGGTACCAACTTCGTTTTTCTAAATGGAAATATATATTTTTTATTGCTTTTTCGAACTAAACCCTTGATTTTAGTAGGACTTTCATCAGCCTTCCCTATACCTAACTTAAACTGTTTTTGAAATATTGACGGGTGAATATTGACATTTTTGCAACTTTGACACCCTGTAAAATCTAAACGGTTTGAGATCAAGCAAAACGGTTTGCACATTCCTATCTTAACTTTTCATAAGCTATCGTTTGATACTAATTTCAAATTTATACAGGAATAAAAAATTTTCAAAATTTTCAGAAAATTTTAAATTTTTGGATAATTCTGAAATTAGTACCAAACGATAGCTTATGAAAAGTTAAGATAGGAATGTGCAAACCGGTTTGCTTGATCTCAAACCGTTTAGATTTTACAGGGTGTCAAAGTTGCAAAAATGTCAATATTCACCCGTCAATATTTCAAAAACAGTTTAAGTTAGGTATAGGGAAGGCTGATGAAAGTCCTACTAAAATCAAGGGTTTAGTTCGAAAAAGCAATAAAAAATATATATTTCCATTTAGAAAAACGAAGTTGGTAACTGTCCAGGAAAAACTGAACACCCTGAATATGTAAATATATTTTCATTTTGTGCAGCTCGGGATATTAGACAACCCTTTAGAAAAAAAAATTAAGTTATCTCTTTTATTAACCCAGATATTGGACTTACGCGCACTAGGTGGACACCCTGTATATATTTTTTGTAAGTTCAGATTATACTAAGCTAATTCCTCTACACGGAAAGCTGCAGTGTCACAAAGCTTGCGAGATTGTTGTTTACTTTGCTGTACTAGAAAGTAAAACTACTGTAGTTGAACTTTCTTGTCTGTGCTGGGTAGTACCTATAAGTTTTTTTTATATTTTATTTATAATTTCTTGTACCAATTTTGACATAAAAAGTTAGCTCCATATGAAATTTCAGATTGAGATTTTAATTTGGTTTTCTAATAATCCTTATTTCTTCCTTTAGAGGAAGATGTGTAAGATAAATTAGGTACATATTTATATTAGGTAGAAACATCTCTATCAGATTGAAACAGCCTCGTGTTGATTAGTTATAACCCGTCTATAAACATTAACTAATGAGAAGTAAAAAGCAAACTTCAATCGAGATTCAAAAGTAATATAGGCGAGTTGGTTCAACTTGCCTACATAATACTGCCACTTAACTTTATTAAGCCATTTAATTGACCGAATTGCAAATGTGTGGATAGTTGAAAATTTGTAAAATCAAGGGGAAATGAAACAATACTTATATAAGCTGGATAAAACATAATTATTAATGCCCGTTTGCACTACCTCTCCTTAGGAAGTTTAAGCTTGGCTTAATTTAAGTATCAGATTAGACTGTGAGGTCTTCGGTCTTATATCTTACTTATAATCACAGTCTAATATGTCATTTAAATTAAGCTATACTTAAACTCGCTAAGCAGAGGTGGTGCAAATGGGCATAAGTGTTTGTGATGATAACTTTAAAGTCGATAGAAGTAAAGGGTTCATGATATAAAAAACTTATGTCCAACAACACAGAATGAAATATTTAGTTTAATGCTCTGAAGGGAAAGATGAAAAAAAAATCAGAGTTAAAGATGTTGTAAGGTAGTCAAAAAATAAATAAATAAATAAATAATTGATGGAATTTATGAAACTTTTCCAAATCATTGTTATAAATGGAAACAGGTTAAAAAGTTTGTGATTTTAGGTAGCCAATTTTTAGATTGTCGTATTAGCATTCTCTGAAAAGTAATTGAATGATTTTTTAAAAGTATTAATTAAAATTATCTGTTGCTCATATTTATGAATAATTATACCAGAAATTTAGTTCCATGTGAAATTTGCTCGGTATCTATATATCTCGATGTCTGACTAACATCATGGCCAATAATTCAATCTTTAGGTAGGTGTTGCAGAAGTTCTCGTCCGGCTAAGATTAGATGACTGTGCAGGTGGAAGCAAGCCTTCATAAGTATATCGAGGGAGAAGTCACTTGCATACTTACCAGACTCGGGAGTGGCCTCACTAACTTTGATGCTGACATCGGCGGCGTCGCGCGTCAAATCCAACTCCTCTGGGGACATGTTAGTGGCGCTGGAGAGCAACAGCAGCGGCAGGTTCAGCCAGGGGCCGCCAAGTTCGCTGAGGTCGCTCGCGTCGGACGCCCGAGAGGACTTGCGAGAAGAAGCGCGACTCCCTCGATGCACATGCAGGAATGCGGACAGCCGGCCCTGCCAGCCACCTCCAGGCGAGGAGGTCTGGGTCGTCTCGTCTATCTCTTCAGCCTCGCGTTCTTTTTCTTTTTTGCGCCTGAAAAACGCCTCATTGCTGAATGCCGAGTAATATTTAATAGATCCTACATGGGTGTTAAGTTTAAAGTGATATGAAACTAGGAATAGTAGACATGACACATGTTTAAGTGATGAAAATTAAAGCACTCTTTAGGTTCAAAACTTTAAAATTTTATGGACCAGAGTAAAGGATTTTTACCGGTAGAATGAAACGGAACATTGCAGAAAGGAATTAACTCTTCGATTGAGTATTGTAAAAATAAGAAGACACTACCGAATCTATTACTATATATTTCAAAATAGTAATCTAGAAATAACCAACTCGCTACAACCATTAATAATTTTACAAGCCAGGTAAATACGAAATCTTTTAATTGCATAAACTATGACTAATGTTTCTCACTCCTACAAGTTGTAAACACATTCTGCCTTAGTTGTTCTATTATAATACCTGGTTCATAGGGGATTATAAATGAAAGATCACTGGACACTGGATCCATACCAATATGGATACATACCATTGGAATGATCACTATTGTTCAGAAGTAAGCGGATTAGGTCTACTTTAGTACAATTAGTATTTTTTGCTATTACATACTTAGTTGTCTTCAACTGATGGAATAAGTTTATAGAACACCTACTAATGATATCACAGACGAATAACAAGACCTGTACCCTGCACTGTAAGAACTAGTGGCAAAGGTGTAAGATGGCAAAGAACAAAATAAATACATTATATCAAAACTATATAAGTACTTAAACAAATTAAATATTACACGTGGACAAACAATATCCAGTGAGAAAATAAACTACTGAATTTATAATATTACTTCCTATTATATAGATGTAAATACAAGTTAAAAATAATATATTTTTGCTTACTTTACATAATCCCTATAAGTCCTTTGAATAAGTCTTGCCGCCTTATCTTGCCTCTTCCATATTCTAGTAGACGAAACGATCTCCAGTTCCTTCCTCGTTGGAAATTGTTTCTTGAATTTGATGCTCATTTGTTCTTGCAACTGGATAAAGATAAGCATTTACAGTTGCCGTTTTTTGTTGAATACCTATCTTCTATACGTACCTGCCTGAAGTTGTCAGTCTCTTCGACGTGTCCGAGTACATGTTTCACAAGGGCATGAAGAATGTCAAGGCAATGGATTTTGTTGCCCTTAGCTATAGGTAAGTTGAAGCTTACTAAGGCCACCGTATTTGGTTTAGCTATGCCTAGAGGAGGATCTAGTGATGCGATGAAGTCCGACAGTTGCGAGAAACGGATGAATTGAGTAGCGTGGGGATCGTATCTACAAAAAGGAAAGATAGTTGTATAATATTAACATAAAGGATACTTTATTATTTAAGCAGGGAATAAGTCCTTGAAAGCGCCATACTTTGCGCTCGAGTTACTTGCTCTTACTTCTCCAGGTAACCACTTCAGTGTAATTATAATTGCTTTGAGAAAAATGAATAAAATATTTTTTTTATCTTCCTTGAGTAGAAGATTTACTCAAGGAAGATATTTTACTGGTCTGGATAGAATGCTCTCGCGAGTAATTTCAATTGGTAAATGTGTCTTCAATATTAAAGGTGATATATTCAATTACCTATATACCATAAACCTTTCAGAAGTTAAAGGTCAAACATTAGAGGTCTCTGAAGACTTTAAAAGTTCGCATTTTACAAGAAAGAATGATATGTAGGTACTGCTACCAAGCTCCTATTTGGGAGCTTGTACTCAACTTATATATGATATCGACTGTATTTTTGTTTGTATCGGCATTATATGTAATTATATAAGTAATCCGTGTAATTTTTGTTAGCCGGTTATTAGCGACGAGAGAATAGTTATTTGGCAAGCACAAAATGTAATATACTCACTTGCTCCATCTGATGTAAAACATCTCCAAATCATCCTCTACAATACCAATCTCCTCCTCCTGATGGGCCTGGTTGAAATTTTCAAGGATAATGGCGATGTACATATTTATCACTATCATGTAATTTATGATAATAAAACTAGTAAAGTAGATTATTGCCAGTAGGGGGTAACCACAGTCACCATTGCTTTGGTTTTTGTAGTGTGGATCACAGTCTGGATATTCGATCATGAGCGATTCGAGCACGTCATTCCAACCAGCAGAGGTGATTAGTCGGAAAAGGAGGTGCATGGACCTCCCGAAGGTTTCGAAGTTCACCATATCATCTAGGGCTCCTTGTTGCCGCACGTGACCGAAGAGGAACATGCCGATTATGGCGTAGATGAACGTTATGAGAGCCAGGAGGGCTCCAATGTTGAACAAGGCAGGTAGGGACACTATCAAGGCGAAAAGAAGCTTCCTGATGCCTTTCGCTGCCTGTGCAAAGAAGATCGTAAATGTTTACAGGACTGCATGATATGACCAAGACTTGAATTTTAGATAATTAGCTTTTAATGTATATATACTTGCCTTTATGAGCCTTAAAATGCGCCCTATCCTAAAAACTCTAACCACTCGCAGTAGAGTTGGCGAAACAGGAAAATCTATCATTATATCTTCCATAAGGATACCAAGAATGGAAGCAAGGACTAATAAAAAATCAAATACGTTCCAGGGAACCGTAAAGTAATGGTGCCTTAGTCCTATTATCTTCACTATTGCCTCTAAAATGGAAAAATAATTAAAAACGGAAGTGCAGCAGTATATATTAAGCATACCTAAACCGAAAACTGTTGTAAAAAATGCGTTACTAACTTCTAAAATAAAGAATACGGGATGGGGTTGGCCATAGTGTTCTATACCCATCGTCAACATGTTTAGAAAAATTAAAACGAAAATGGCTATTTCAAAACGACGAGAGTTAGACAAATCGTAAAACATTGCCAAGAACTGATTCATTGGTCTCTTTATCACTTTCTGAGGTTTTTTCCTACCCAACTTTTTCATCGCCGTGTAGTAATGCTTCTGACTTTCCGTAAGGAACATTTCTAATACGCCGCCTTCATACTAGAACGAAAAATATATTGTTACATTTTCTTAAATATGAAATGGAGGGCTAACCTTCTTCTTAAGCATGTTGAAATTGTCTATTATAACTCCTATGAATAAGTTCAGAGTAAAAAAAGAACCGCACACTATAAAAATCACAAAATAAATGTAAGCGTAAAGATTTGCTTCTCTCTGGGGTTGAATATCTACACCCCTGGCGTCCACGGCGTCCGCCATGACTTCCATCCAACCCTCAAAGGTAGCCTATAAAAATAAAATTTTTTAAATCATCTATCTTATTTCTGGATTGGATATTTATACTTACAACTTGAAATAATGCTAAGTAGGCTATGCCTACATGATCGAATGATATTTTTGAATTAATCCAAGTATAGTTCAATCTGTCACAGTCCCACTTAGTTTCTACAATCTAAAACGAATTTATTACAATTTTTTTCTTTGGCAAGATATATGTATTTTGAATGCAAAGTAAAAATGGAGAAAAACTGATAAAAAACTAATGAAACAATATAGATAGAGTATATATACAGCCTTATTCAGAACTTATCTCTAAAACTTTGAGGAAATGTGCATCCTCAAATAAGAAATCGATATCACCAAAAAAATTTATAATAAAAGTCTTAGGGTTTCCCGTAAACAATGTTTAAAGTTATACCATTATAAATGACTACATAGATGGGCAACTGTACTTCAACGACATCTGATATACCACATTCCTTCAAAAAACAGTAAACAACAGTTTTTGTACCTGGCGAACGCCTGGCGAATACAGTTGGAGTGGGGATAATATCTCTATTGTCTATGAGTCGTCAGTCTATGTGTGTCGCTCTCGCTGGTGTTTTATTTATGGTGTTTTAGGAGTGTTAAAGTGTAAAATTTTCAAAATGGCTCATGTGTACAGTAATGCTGAGTTAATGGACATGATTCTTATTTATGGCGAAGTTGGACAAAATTCATTGGCAGCTTCGCGCTTGTATGCGGAACGATTTCTCAATCGACACACCGACACATCGACAGTTAGGTTTTGTCAGTGGTTGTTGCAGCAAAATGCTGAAAATCCCCAATTTACTTAATAATTTGCGTTTACAAGATCAGCAACCAGGAGGAACATTCGGTTTAGTGCGGCAAAATTGGATAAGGCGTGCCCCAAATTGTGGACAAGTCCAGGAATATTATTTCGAACAGCTTTTGTAACAAGGTATGTGCAAATTGTTTATAAATTTCATGTTTCTAATACCTAGTAATCAAGTAGCGCAATTCTCCAAAATTAGTGTAACAAAATTTTATTCATTTTAAAGACACGTCACTTTGGTCACATCTATCTATCTTTAAGTTTATTTTAGAGTAAAAACGCTGCACATCTTTTTTGCGCCGGGTGCGCCGGTTTTTTTCGTGCTAGCCAGTTTGCATTGTCAGTCCCAAGGTCACTCCATTACAGTGGACCAGTATCCAGCGGCGTGCAATGAAAAATTTTTAAATAGTTTTCTGACCCCGCCAAAAAAATTTTTTTTGCACTACCACATTTCTACATGTATGTTGAACATCCCCAAATTTTATTATGGATAAGTTCTGAATAACCCTGTATAGACTAATAGAAGAAATAAAATGTACTCAAGTGAGGGAACGTACAGTTGTGTCCAAACGTTCACCTTCTTCGTCAACGCACTTGTAGAACTTCCCGCTAAAAAATTGTACTCCCATGATTGAAAAAATTAACCAGAAGACCAGGCACACCAGCAATACGTTGAAGATGCTAGGTATGGCATACATGAGGGCGTTAACTACGATTCTCATACCCTGCCACCTGCTTATTGCTCTGAGAGGTCGAAGTGCCCGTAAAGTTCGCAGGGATCGAAGAACTCTTAAATTTTCATTTTCCTCTATTAATAAACTGAAGAGGGATACCTAAAAGGAAATGTAATCTATAAAACTGGAAATTTAAAACATGTTTGAACTAAAAAAACGTGATTAATGATATTCGGGTTCATTTGTGACCGGAGGTAATTTTAATATATAATTGACTTAATAAGCATTTAATTGTGTACTTACAAAAACAATCAAAAAGTCCAACAACGTCCAAAAACTAGTAAAATATTTATGGAAACCTAAGGCAATCCATTTGAGGAACATTTCTATGATAAATATAACGGAAAATGCTAAATTCGTCCAGTATAACACTTTCTTCAATTCTGGACTTTCATCTAAATGAATATCTTCGAAACAAAGTGTAACGCTTGATGCAAAAATTAATACTAATATGAACCACTCGAAGGCCGCTGTGTCAACAACTTCTAACACTAGTTTTCTTAAATCCAGCCACTTTTTACCTACTTTGGTTTTTGTACATTTATTCAAACAGGCACACCTGGAAAAAAAAATGTGTAAGTATTTGAACATAAAAAATAAATGTTAAATTAATCTATGTAAAAAGGCTGCCCTTTTGAAAAGTATCGTCATTAATTGATTCGCAGCAGAGTGTAAAAAGTTTAGCTTTGTTTTGCCATTATCGTAGTAAAGAATAATAATAAGAATTTTTATAAAAATGATCTCCTAAAAGGCATCTGGTGTTACCAATTGATAAAAATTATGTGTGCAAAATGTGTTTTTACCGTTCATAAAAATTTGCTGGAAAACAGTCGGGAGCGACTCTCGGAGGTTTCTTCTTCCCAAATCCTGGAAAGGTGCCCATTCCGTCTATGAACTGCCCCTTCGAGTTTCTTCTGCCACCTACTGTTAACTCATCTACATAAGAAACTAACGTTTGCCAGGGTTTCTCTCCTTCCCCCGGATCATTAGTTTTATCACAGTTTTTCCTTTCTTTAACTGATCCTTCCTTAGGATCTGATTCTGTTGAAGTACAACGTTTATTGCTTTTTGAGTCTAAATCTGTATTTTCGTCTGCAAACATATTAATTTAATATGAGTTATATTATCAAGAAACAGTAGCAGTGTCCACAACAATTCGGGAAATATTTGGTATCTATTGTATACTACAGATTTCGAAACTAAATTTTAGAAAATGGTTCATTCCTAAAAAAAAACTGCACGTTTTTTATTAATACCTGAAAATTGAATATGTCGCTTATATCAAAAATAGAAAAGATAACTATCAAATTAGAATTTTCTCGTCATTCAGTTGGTGGTTACACTCTTGATTTGTTTGAAGTGTATATTTCGTGTTAATATTTCAATTCATATACAAACCTCTGCTACTAGTTGTGGTTTCTACCCCAGAAGACATATTGTGCAATAATTTCGAACTACTCCTTTTCTTTTCGCTGGCTTCACTATCTTGTGAACCATTGTATAAAATTGTGTAGTTTTTCGCACTTCTGCTACTTCTTTCATTTTCAGGAATTCTTTCCTATAAAATAAAAATTATGGTAGGTAAACACAGGTCGAAACTATAAAAGGTAGGTACGTATTAAAACATACAAGATACAAGGGATGCTTATATAGTATATTGCTATATTTATGAGGGCAGATACTATGTTATATATTAATAAATATTTCTCTTTTCTGAGGTCATAAGCGTTTTGCCGGTTACAGCTAAATAATAATTAAAAATGAAAAATTAATTATTCGAATAAATTAATAACGTATATATTTTAGTTTTTTCAGTTAGAGTAAAGGTACATATAGATATAATGAGTCCATAAAACAATATGGTTCGTAAAAATTCTAAATCTGAAACTAAATTTTAATGGACCTTCATTAATATGGCCTGAGGCCTTTCTCTATTTCTCTATTCTATTCTCTATTCTCTATATTTTTCTATTTTTGCGGAAGCATCCCTGTTTGACCAGTCATCCCCGTCTGACAAATGAAGTGAGGGGCTCAGCTTGTTTATTTTGTTATTCTGAACAGATCCACACCGATCCTATTGTCGAGCAAAATCTAGTTTAGGAAATTTTAATATTTTTCTATTTTTGCGGAATCATCCCTTTTTGACCAGTCATCCCCGTCTGACAAATGAAGTGAGGGGCTGACTTTGTTTATTTTGCTATTCTTAACAGATCCACACTGACCCTGTTGTCGGGCAAAATCTAGTTTAGGAAATTTTAATATTTTTCTATTTTTGCGGAATCATCCCTTTTTGACCAGTCATCCCCGTCTGACTAATGAAGTGAGGGGCTGAGCTTGTTTATTTTATTATTCTTAACAGATCCACACCGATCCTGTTGTCGGGCAAAATCTAGTTTAGGAAATTTTAATATTTTTCTATTTTTGCGGAATCATCCCTTTTTGACCAGTCATCCCCAATCTGACAAATGAAGTGAGGGGCTGAGCTTGTTTATTTTGTTATTGTTAACAGATCCACACCGATCCTGTTGTCGGGCAAAATCTAGTTTAGGGAATTTTAATATTTTTCTATTTTTGTGGAATCATCCATTTTTGACCAGTCATCCCCAATCTGACAAATGAAGTGAGGGGCTGAGCTTGTTTATTTTGTTATTCTTAACAGATCCACACCGATCCTGTTGTCGGGCAAAATCTAGTTTAGGGAATTTTAATATTTTTCTATTTTTGTGGAATCATCCATTTTTGACCAGTCATCCCCAATCTGACAAATGAAGTGAGGGGCTGAGCTTGTTTATTTGGTTATTCTTAACAGATCAACACCGATCCTGTTGCCGGGCAAAACCTAGTTTAGGAAATTTTAATATTTTTCTGTTTTTGCGGAATCATCCCTTTTTGACCAGTCATCCCCGTCTGACAAATGAAGTGAGGGGCTGAGCTTGTTTATTTGGTTATTCTTAACAGATCAACACCGATCCTGTTGCCGGGCAAAACCTAGTTTAGGAAATTTTAATATTTTTCTGTTTTTGCGGAATCATCCCTTTTTGACCAGTCATCCCCGTCTGACAAATGAAGTGAGGGGCTGAGCTTGTTTATTTGGTTATTCTTAACAGATCAACACCGATCCTGTTGTCGGGCAAAATCTAGTTTAGGAAATTTTAATATTTTTCTGTTTTTGCGGAATCATCCCTTTTTGACCAGTCATCCCCGTCTGACAAATGAAGTGAGGGGCTGAGCTTGTTTATTTTGTTATTGTTAACAGATCCACACCGATCCTGTTGTCGGGCAAAATCTAGTTTAGGGAATTTTAATATTTTTCTATTTTTGTGGAATCATCCATTTTTGACCAGTCATCCCCAATCTGACAAATGAAGTGAGGGGCTGAGCTTGTTTATTTTGTTATTGTTAACAGATCCACACCGATCCTGTTGTCGGGCAAAATCTAGTTTAGGGAATTTTAATATTTTTCTATTTTTGTGGAATCATCCATTTTTGACCAGTCATCCCCAATCTGACAAATGAAGTGAGGGGCTGAGCTTGTTTATTTTGTTATTGTTAACAGATCCACACCGATCCTGTTGTCGGGCAAAATCTAGTTTAGGGAATTTTAATATTTTTCTATTTTTGTGGAATCATCCCTTTTTGACCAGTCATCCCCAATCTGACAAATGAAGTGAGGGGCTGAGCTTGTTTATTTTGTTATTGTTAACAGATCCACACCGATCCTGTTGTCGGGCAAAATCTAGTTTAGGGAATTTTAATATTTTTCTATTTTTGTGGAATCATCCATTTTTGACCAGTCATCCCCAATCTGACAAATGAAGTGAGGGGCTGAGCTTGTTTATTTTGTTATTGTTAACAGATCCACACCGATCCTGTTGTCGGGCAAAATCTAGTTTAGGGAATTTTAATATTTTTCTATTTTTGTGGAATCATCCATTTTTGACCAGTCATCCCCAATCTGACAAATGAAGTGAGGGGCTGAGCTTGTTTATTTGGTTATTCTTAACAGATCAACACCGATCCTGTTGCCGGGCAAAACCTAGTTTAGGAAATTTTAATATTTTTCTGTTTTTGCGGAATCATCCCTTTTTGACCAGTCATCCCCGTCTGACAAATGAAGTGAGGGGCTGAGCTTGTTTATTTGGTTATTCTTAACAGATCAACACCGATCCTGTTGCCGGGCAAAACCTAGTTTAGGAAATTTTAATATTTTTCTGTTTTTGCGGAATCATCCCTTTTTGACCAGTCATCCCCGTCTGACAAATGAAGTGAGGGGCTGAGCTTGTTTATTTGGTTATTCTTAACAGATCAACACCGATCCTGTTGTCGGGCAAAATCTAGTTTAGGAAATTTTAATATTTTTCTGTTTTTGCGGAATCATCCCTTTTTGACCAGTCATCCCCGTCTGACAAATGAAGTGAGGGGCTGACTTTGTATATTTTGTTATTCTTAACAGATCCACACCGATCCTGTTGTCGGGCAAAATCTAGTTTAGGGAATTTTAATATTTTTCTATTTTTGCGGAATCATCCCTTTTTGACCAGTCATCCCCGTCTGACAAATGAAGTGAGGGGCTGAGCTTGTTTATTTGGTTATTCTTAACAGATCAACACCGATCCTGTTGTCGGGCAAAATCTAGTTTAGGAAATTTTAATATTTTTCTGTTTTTGCGGAATCATCCCTTTTTGACCAGTCATCCCCGTCTGACAAATGAAGTGAGGGGCTGACTTTGTATATTTTGTTATTCTTAACAGATCCACACCGATCCTGTTGTCCGGCAAAATCTAGTTTAGGAAATTTTAATATTTTTCTATTTTTGCGGAATCATCACTTTTTGACCAGTCAGCCCCGTCTGACAAATGAAGTGAGCTCTGTGCTGCCTCAAAGCGTTGCTATTTAACTTGAAAAAGCTTCGCAGAACCTGTAAAACCTAGTAACATACTGCTCAGAGCTATCGAGTCGGTTGCGAGAGCCTCAGTACTAGTTTATAACTTTAGTGAATTCCTTTGGTCAGACTACACTCTAACTAAATTAGAAATTGAACTTAAATTTTAAACTTACCTGATATTCTGGAGGTTCATAACTTATGATCGATAGTGGCCTGTTCATAGCCTCTTGGTAGCTACGCTTATCTCTTGGAAAACCTACTACTGTCTGTTGGATTGATTTCGTTGATAGATCTCCTAAAATAACGATGTATGCGTTAAAATTTAGATATTATTAATGCAAGAATTGTTTTCTTATGGTTCTTATGATTACAATCATTGTCAATTTTTAGATTATTACGATCAACTGATGAACTCTAAGTTAAGTATGAGTCTATTGATGAGGGATAGGCCATCTTTTAAGACATAAAAATTTCATGACTAACATACATTAGTGTGTATGACAGGGAATGAACAGTTCCACGTATTTCATGGAAATAATAATAGTAAATAATAATATAGTTTCTTATTTTCCTTAAAAAAGTAGACAATTTAGATTTTCTCAAGAATCACTGAGCTTAGATGTAGTACTTCTTGATAAAAGTGGACCTAAAATGGAACGCAATTAAAAAATTTTATTATAAGCACTTGTATACACGGTGTGCCATTTGAAATAAGGAAGTTAGGGTGAGTTTCCGGTAGAACTGGAAAAGCGTCACTTTTCATTGAATTCAAAAATTCGTTGTTATGGTAAGCTGTGTTTTCACGAAGAATGTCGAAGTAGGTTCCGAAATTTGGCTAACTGACGGCCGTCCAAAAACAATCTGCATCCAATTACTGTTTGAATTCTGAAAGGAACACATCTGAAAGAAACACCTTCCTACCTCCTTTAAGTGCTTCTTCTTCAGCGTGTCTCTTCATCACCTCTCTTACGATCTGCTCGAGACGCGAGTTATTCTCGTTCTGCCGCTGTTCGGCCAATCGTCGTTTTCTCACCAGGTCCCGAATCCGTTGGAAACTCTGCGCCAATTTCGACTCGTCGCCAACTTCCTGCATAATTGCAATGGTATTAGTGCGGGTTTTTCCTTGTTTGGTTAGTCTATTATACTCGACTGTGGGTGATTTACATGCTTGTTTGTGTTTGTACAAGTTTAAGGCTGTTCAGACATCGAAGAAACATGGAATTTGAAATTTTTAACGCGAAATTTCAAATTGGAGCTTCTCGAGATGGAAAATTAGAATATTGTGATTATCTAGAATTTTGTAGGACAGCCAAAAACATCAGTATCGACTCAAAGAGTACATGGTTCAATGGCTCACTTGGTATGCAATATTGGTAGGTATACATATTTGCGCGGCTTTCAAAAATAATTTCAGGAGGATAAAAATTAATCATTTAAGATTATATCTGGATGATGTTAACTCGGTTTTAATGCTCTGAGATTTGAGAAGGTTCTCTTACAGCCTCCGTATTTGTGGTTGTTTATATTATAATAAATACTCCACTAATTTCAGATTTAGCCAGAAATTAAAAATTTTTGATTAAATTTAGTCTCTTGGTTAAATCTGAAATTAGAATCAAGCGATAGCTTATGAAAAGTGAAGATAGGAATGTGCAAACCGTTTTGCCACGTTTTGCTTGATGTCAAACCGTTTAGATGTTACAGGGTGTCAAAGTTGGAAAATGTCAATATATTCACCTATCAATATTTCAAAAACAGTTGAAGATAGGTATAGGACATCCTACATGAAATGTGTTTAGAATTTTACGTAGAATCGAGAAATGATATAATATATAGGGTGTTCCATTTAAAATAAACAAGTTGGTGTCGACTTCCGGTTATACCAGAAGTGCCAGAAACGTGAAAATAAAAAGGTGGGCCCCACTGACCTTTGTAAATAACCAAATTTTGAAAATCACCGTGTACGTACTTTTCCATATATCCATCGCGACCCTTCCCGGTGGGACACCGTGTAATAACAATTTTTTGTTGAATACCAACCGAATTGTCGAAACTATATAATATTCAGTTAAAAATTAAAATTGTATTGCCTTGAACGTTACGTGTCATTTCTCATGTTTCTTTGATGTACGGCAGGCCAAAAAACAGAATGCGGTATCGACTGGTTGCCGGACCTTTCATAAGTTATGAAGAAACTTTTTCAATTATTATCCTTAACAGATGTTCATCCATATCATGTTTGAGTTTTAAAAGCAAATATCCAGAACAATAGAAAAGGATTTTATGTAGGGTATCCGGATCAAACTAGTCGATGACGCAAACTTCTTTATTTTTGTGTGCTCACACATGTGCAGGACATAAAAATGTTTTAAAATCTGTAAAGAAGATATTAGTAAGTGTAAGGTAACTATTTGTCTACAGTTTTGTGAAATTTGAGTATCTATTAGTGTTGTCTACTGTTTAGGCTGTTTATGTATATATTTTCAACAAAAATTGTGCTTTACAAATTTTTATTTATTTTAACAGTATATACTGGGCAGTTTTCCCTTAATATTTGGTTCTAAATATAAAATTGAATAAATACGCATGACATCCAATACACTGCATGTAATTTTAATGATAAAAGTTAATATAAAATTCAAAAATTCCAACGC
This sequence comes from Pogonocherus hispidulus, assembly GCA_963924545.1. Lineage (NCBI taxonomy): Eukaryota > Metazoa > Arthropoda > Insecta > Coleoptera > Cerambycidae > Pogonocherus > Pogonocherus hispidulus. The sequence goes on along the minus strand of OZ004693.1, from coordinate 10,418,157 downwards.
ATAACGATCATACAAAGTTAACATAGTTCATCTTCAAACGCGGAAAATAGTACATTAGATACTAAGTCGGAATGTAGGCACCTGATTTACCTAAAGGCTAGTATGGAGTTAGCTGACCGAGGTGCCTAGGATGGAGGTCAACTCTACGAGTGCAAAGCTGGAAGAAATAACCCTTCCGCCAGGTATGTATACACCAGAAAGACTTATTTTTTATTTTACATACCTGGCGGAAAGCAATATCATCAAAAGACCTTGATGATGGGCACTTCGGTCATCTAACTCCACGGTGGGTTCTAAATGAAGTACTTACTGAAATGGGTAAATAAAGTACCCAGACTCAATTCTGGAACGGAATCGAGAATAAAGAAAATAAGCAATAAGTGGCGTGGACAATAGAAGCAACGAGAGTGTATCCTCTGACCCAGATATGGGTTAGTTGTTAGTTGATATTTTAACTACAGCACGGACCAACTCTCAGGTTATCTTTTAAATATGATTGAAAGGCATGTTATGTTTCACTCTGCATATATTTTTTGGGAAAGTAGATAACAACCATTACTGAAAATTGAAGCAGCGGCGATATACATATATAGAGCAACTGAGATAGACCCAATAGAGAAAATAGAACAAACGGAGCAATATCTTAAAAAATATATACAGGGAGCAACATATCATATTTTTTAATCAAATCAGTCTGGGATGACTGTTATTGGGAAACTATATGAAACTTTTACAGTAATATAATTAGCTACCTAGTCTAATTATAATATTATTCTCAAAAACGTTTTTCGAAAATCTGATTAGTCAATTAAAACATCATTTTTTTGTAAAACCATTGAGTTTTATATTTTATATTTTTATTTAAATAAGAATACAATCAATATATGAATAAGCAATGTTTTTTTATTTTACTGAATCTCAGAGCGAGGGCATCATCCTCCTCCTTTCTGGTGTAGGCTACTCGTATTTTATTTGTCGGTTTTATACTTTCATATTTATATATTATTTAGTATATTTTATTTTCTACACTGACACTCTTTTTTTATTTCAAAGTAATTATAAATATTTTTCTATCTGTATAATCTAAATAATCATTATTCAATGCACAATTTTTGTATAATATATTATGTCTTTTTAGCATTTGGCAGTAAGGAAGGAAAAAGAAATATTTAAGTTTTTAATGACACATAGATAATATGTCCTTTTGTACTGCTCCTTTTACTATTTTAAGGAGTACAATTTTAAAACATAGATAAAAAATAACAGAAATATTTGAAGATATAGATGAAACGGTAATAAAATGAGTAATAGAAAAAAAGTTGAAATATATTTACTGTTACATTAAAAGACAAGTTCCTGAGAACATCGCTCATGTATGCACTAATAATTATAAAGAAGTATCTGCAGCGTTACACATCACCAAACTACAGGCAGCTTCAATGGCAAACTTCGAAATTGGCAAAGTAACCAATCAGAACCGTCGTTTAGTGAACGCTGAGTGAACGATATGTGCTTAAGAACACGACTTATGCATGTCGCAGTGTAACAAATGGTTCTATATTTCAATCAACGTAAATATACCTATCACAAAGTATGGACACTTATTATGGGCTCCTTTGATGTCATTGAGGAAACTCAAAGTGACCTTGGTTACGAAATTACATGTAGAAATCAGTTTATACTTTGCTTTCTGCATGTAATTTCGTAACCAGTAAAGAAAGCAGTTTATATTTATCAAAAGACAGCCCTGGAGGAGTTGGCCAGAGGAAAAGAGGTTAAATTGGTATGGGTATCAGGTCATAGTGGAATCCCAGGGAACGAAAGGGCCGATGACCTGGCTCGACTCGGATCTCAGGGACCCAGCCAAGGACCAGAACCGATTTTAGGCATTACACGAAGGCAGGTCAACATGGCTCTTAATGATTGGGCTTATGAGATATTAAGTAAAAGGAGTGGAAGGTGTAGACAAGGTCCCAACTTTATAGTGGAGCCAAGCAAGACCAAGACGGCCTGGCTGTTAAGTCGTAGGCGGAAGGCTCTAAATCAGTTGGTGGGAGTTTTAACGGGTCACTGCAGGCTTAGAAGACATCTATCATTGATGGGTGTTGAGGGAGACCCTATCTGGCCAAAGTGCGGGGAGGGCGACGAAACGCCTTTCCACTGCTTGGCAGAATGTGTGGCTTTCGGCAGACTTAGACACGACGTCTAGGGGGGAGGGGAGCTGCAAGGGAAAGACGTCTGTTCCCTTGAATGGGCCGATATTCTGACCTACATTAGAAGGTCGGGAAGGTTCGACGAGGGAAGAGGTGACGGAGTTAGGTAGGGGACGACAGGGGTAGGCAATAAGGGCCCGCTTGTGGCCGACTTGCCAGGTCTTGGCCGCCACTAGTATCAAAAGAGAGTACATCTTGTTTAAATAAATGTAGCTAAAGGTGGATTCAAACAGATAAATAAAATAAAATAAGAAATAAGAATTTGTTCTTGTTGTTTCTAACGACAACGAATAAAATAAGAATCATCAATAAAGTTACTCCCATCAACAAGCAACAACGCCGTCCCTTGGCGATTTCTGGAAAGTCTGGAACGTGCGCTTCCAAATTTGGCATTAAAAAAAAACCGGTTGTCCATACTTTCTGATATCATTTCCGTTGTTCCAACTATGCATATGTTAGTTGCGATAAGTAATATCTATATAAACAAGTGCAATAAATTCATATAGTGACTGCAGCCTTATTGCATAGAATCCAACTATGGAAACATGCACAGATTACTACGCAGAAGATATCATCAATTTTGTGGCACACTAGTGCAATATTTCTTTTCTTCCTTCTTTCTAAGTATAGTGTAGGTACCTCTCATTTGTGTTGTGAGTCAAATTGTTAACATTGAATCCAAAAAACTACTTACCACAGATTGCCTATGTATAAAAGACACTTATATTTGGCTTGCAAATAGGCATTTTAGTAAAACGAACACCATGTAGCAGAAACATGCAAAAAGTTTTCGTACAATTGAAACAACATATATGTTCACATTTTTAATCGTTCTTCCATACTGTCTTGTCACACTACATTTAACAAAAATGTATAATCCATGCAAAAATAAAAAATACATTGGAGCAAGACAACGAACAAATACCTCCTTCCTCGTCTTTAATTCTTCGGAGTTAAAACTGTTGAGCAATAAGGCCAAGAACAAGTTCAGCACCATGAAGTTACCCATTACTAGGGTTGGAAGAAACACTGCCAAACATGTGCCAGGACCCTGGAAATTTTAGATAGATAGCTGCTATAGGTTACATTCTTTAATGGTAAGGCATGACAGAGTTCAGGATCTTTTGGTTCAGAATTATAAAAATATACTATCGGACAACAAATAGTACACAGTAGTGAAATTTCGGCAGTTGAAATAATTTTATTGACGTTTGTGGCACAATTTCTAATATTTCCTACAGGGTGTTCCGAAAGTAAACCGCTATACGTCAACCACTGGTAGAAACTCTCAATCTGAGAGGAAACGCTGGAAATGCGCAATGAAACGTTTGTTTCGTGGGCATCAAGCGATAAATTTTGCACAAGTTGGTCGTGATAAACAAAAAACATTTAATTGCTACAGTCAATGTAGCAGTTAGATGAGATTTAGAACCATATATACAGTGCTTTCGAAAATTAACGAATAAATTCATTATTTTAGAAATTGAGATGTTTTCGAAAAAATCCCCTGACACGTCGATTTTGTTTTTAAAAAAGGCACTTTTTGACATACGACCCATATTTCTGACGTCATCGTTGTTCGAGATATGACGTCATCGACAATTTTTTTAAATAGCAACCCCCAATTTTGACCACGCCATTTGAAAGAGCGTATCATTCTACATACGCATCATGAAAATTTATAGTGTTACATAACAAAAATTTCAAGAAAATAATGTATGAAGATCTTAAAATTTAAATTTCACAATACTGACAATGATAATGATTATGTAAAAAATCGACTAAATTAAATGTTCAAATTGTGCACCGTTGGCTGCCTGACAGTAGCCAAGACGATTAATAAATTCTTTTTGGACATTATCTATAACTTCAGGACGTATACGATGTATCTCGTGACGAAAGAGATAGGAAAAGATCCAAGAAATGACATGTTCTTTCAACAAGATGGTGCACCTCCCCATTATGCAGCACTTGTCCGTGTTTATTTAGATGAGCTGTTCCCGAATCGTTGTATAGGGAGAAGGGGACCGATTGAGTGGCCAGCCAGATTGCCTGATTTGACACCCCTAGATTATTTCTTGTGGGGATACTTAAAAAGCAAAGTATACGTTACTAGACCGGTTAATTTAGAAGATTTAAAATTAAGAATTCATCACGAGATACATCGTATACCTCCTGAAGTTATAGATAATGTCCAAAAAGAATTTATTAATCGTCTTGGCTACTGTCAGGCAGCCAACGGTGCACAATTTGAACATTTAATTTAGTCGATTTTTTACATAATCATTATCATTGTCAGTATTGTGAAAATTAAATTTTAAGATCTTCAAACATTATTTTCTTGAAATTTTTGTTATGTATCACCATACTTTTTCATGATGCGTATGTAGAATGATACGCTCTTTCAAATGGCGTGGTCAAAATTGGGGATTGCTATTTAAAGAAATTGTCGATGACGTCATATTTCGAACAACGATGACTTCACAAATATGGGTCGTATGTCAAAAAGTGCCTTTTTTAAAAACAAAATCGACGTGTCAGGAGATTTTTTCGAAAACTTCTCAGTTTCTAAAACAATGAATTTATTCGTTACTTTTCGAAAGCACTGTATAATACTACTATATATATATGCTTGTAACTAAGCAAATTGTTTTATGAACGCATCGTTTTGGGTTTATCACGGCCAACTCGTACAAAATTAATGGGTTGATACCTACCATAAGGCAAACGTTTACTGCGCCTTTTTTATAGGCTGTAACTCTTTAATGGATCAAGATAGGAAGTTGTATAAACTTTTTTCTCAGATTAAAATTTTCCATCGGTATGGCTGACGTATGGCGGTAAATAAATATTGAAGGGCATGGTTGTTTTAACTGTAAGAAAGACCTACTTTTCAGTACCCTTACCTCTATGCTTTCGGCTCTCATGCAGTCCCACAAGGGTTCGATCCATTCGCCGCATAAAATACGAAAAATCATCATGAAGGAATGAAAAAAGTCCGTAAAGTTCCACCTGAAAAAAGAAAATAAATTAGTTGCACCAGAAATATAAGTTTCAAATTTAAGTGGATCAAATTTGTTTCCAGATTTGTTCATTGTTTGTTCATCAGAATATAGCGCTACCTGAGCGCTCATTAAATAACTGTTCTGATTGGTTATCAGATTCAAAGTAACCAATCAGAACAGTTGTTTGGTGAGCGATCACTATGATGCACGCTACTTGAGAAGATAAATAAAAAAATATTTATTTTAAGTTTCGTTTTCAATCTAAGCTATATTTAGAAGTAGGTAGGTATTGCTTTTTACAATTTAATAATGTTAGCTCAAGCTCTAAGATTAATGGTTTCTCTCAAGTGTCAACTTTATATTTTTTCGAACGTAGTTTACTCTCGGAAACGTCTGAATAAGACATATAAGGCCGCTTTACTGCCCATTTATAAGCCTTGGGTCACTACTGGAATGAATTCTTAAAAGAATTTTCTTGCGGGTTACTGAATTTTTTGCCGGAGTAAGAGCGAATCAATTTTTATTGGTTTGGTTACGACGCCAACCAGCTCAGTATGACACTCCATCACAGAGGATCCCGATAAAATTAATTTCAAAGCAATTTCCACTATAAAACTTATAAGAAAGACATTATAAATAAGTAAGTAAAAAGTTGATCAATATACAGAGTGATTATCGGCAAAATATCTGACGAAAATAGTGATTAATCTTATACTAGGTATAAATATGGAAAACTTATTTTTTCTATTCATGTAGGATGTGAAAATAGGAATTTTCCGACAGTTTAGGAATTCACACATAACAATTTATTTAATAATAATTTTGTAATTGAATTTTAAAGAAGAAAAAAAGGGAAATGTTGTATATCATAAATGTGATCTATGCTGACCTATAATTGAATAGTTAAAATAAAGCAGTGCATCTCCAACCATTATTTGATTCACATGACAGGATGTTGTCGACATGTAAGTGGACATGCTCCAGTTTTCGACCTTGATGTTCTGATATAAGCCAATCACGTTGCTTATGTTTTAAAATTCACCAATCACATTGCACCTCGCATAGAGTCCATGCAATTATAGTCAAGAACCCTGTCCGCAGGGAACAGCATATTAAATTTCTATATGGGATCATTTTATCGGTAAAGATTATTTTATGTGGTGATTAGTATCTAATGGCGCTCTAAAAGGTCCTTATTAGTCACTGAGGTGGTTTATACTTTTTAAAACTAACTAAACGAAAAACCTGTATTTTCATCTCTAACTGTAAACTATTATTATATTTTGAACGAACATGCCATTAGAATTTCACGAATAAAATGCAGACGATAATTTATTATGATTATAAATGTTCGATTATAACTTAGGGGCAAATGGAATCATCTTTAGAATGTTTTCTCTTACAACTACAGTAAAAATACACTTATACCAACCATTTCACTTACCTCGGAATGGGGTCAGGAAAGAATCTTTCCTCAGTGTAGTCCTTGGAGAAAAGCTGCATTCCAATGACCGCGAAAATATAAATAACTATAACTAATACGAAAGTCAGGTTTCCTAGTGCTCCGATTGTACTTATGATTATGCTTAGTAAAACCTTCATGGTTATCCAGGACTGAGCTAACTTCAGTACGCGCAGCTGTAAAAAGAAAGGAAATGCCATATATCAACTAAATATCATAGAAAACTTGAAAAAAAAACGATATCGCTTATGATTAGAGAAAAATGGTCATCATTCACACAATTTCTGTAATTTTTTTTTGTTTTCACGTTTATTTCTTTGTTAGACTGTCTGTTATTTACGTAATCATTCAATAAAAAATATTAAATTTTTTAATATTATATATCTCGAAAACGCTGAAAGATAATTTACTAAAATTATACAGGGCGCCCTATTTCTTGACCCGTTGCATGGGTAACTTTTTTATTAGTAGAGATACAAAAACGCTTAAATGAGCAAATTAGTGCAGTTTCGTATTAGTAATTCTACGGTAAGGCGAAAAATTATATACGGGGGAAGGTTGAAAAGTTATTGACAAAAAACGAAAAATCCAACTTTTCTATTATCCCTCGTAGCTCGTTCATTTGAAGAGTTAGAGAAAAATGCTTCACATGTTTTTTGCAGTATTTTTCATGTAAAATGACATGCACTTGCTACTTTTTATATATCTCTTAAAATGGTTGAGAATCACAGTAAAATATATTTTTTTTAAATGTAATGGATAGGTGGCTGTGACATTAACCGAAAGTCCCCTTTTTTCTCTTTCAGATGATATAACATAGTATATATTTTATCCTTACAAAAGTAATAATAATCGTTGTTTTTAAAGAAACATGGAAATAAAACAAAAAATAAGATTCCTGATATTTTTAAAAACGTCTAGTTGGCATTTAATTATTGACAGATCATAAGTGACATTTTTAGTTTTTGTTAAGTAGTTTATTGTTTATTATTAATACCGCATACAAAATAATAGTGTTGCAAATATGTACACCAACGAAGAGAAAAATGATATGCTATTTTGTTATTATAACCAAAATCGAGATGCACAAGCTGCAGCGAATCTTTATTTTGAAACTTACATGGAACGAAGACAACCCCATCATAGAATATTTAGACAGCTGGAAAATAATATACAATTATACGGTTCTTTTTCAAAGCCTAAGGATGAAAGAAACTTCAATGAAGACACTGAAATAAATGTTTTGGCTTATGTAAATTTTAAACCTGATTCTTCAACTGCAGAAATTGCACATCACTGCAACACTTCCAAGGAAACTGAAAGAGCTATTTTAAAAGGTAACAATTTAAAGCCTTATCATTATTCCATATGCAATACTTTATATCCAGCTGATAATCAAAGAAGGATGACATTTTGTCGATGGTACATTTCAAAATGCGAAGAGGGATCTAGACTTCTGGAAAAAGATTTTATTCAGTGATGAAAGTAGACTTACCAACAATGGTATTTTTAACCGCCATAATAACATAATGTGGTGCCGAGAAAATCCACATCTTGTTTCTGAAAGAAGAAATCAACGTTAATTTGGGATAAATGTGTGGTGTGGAATTTTTTGTGGCAAAATTATTGGCCCATATTTTTACGAAGATAATTTGAATGCGAATAATTACCTTCATTTTCTAAGGAATACTCTAACAGAGGAATATTTAAATGAATTACCACTTCATATTTTTAGAAATCTTAAATACTTCCAACACGATGGAGCACCTGCGCATAATTCCGCGCAATATTTACATGAACAGTTTGATAATGTTATAGGAAATAGAATGGATATCGACTGGCCAGCGCGAACACCTGATTTGACCCCCTTAGATTTCTTTCTTTGGGGGTTATTGAAAGATAAAGTTTATGTGACAGCTCCTCTAGATATAGAGGATCTTAAAAGTCAGGATTCAAGATGCAATTAGAAGCATACATGGACATACAATAAATAATGTTTTAAGAAGTATCCAGAAACGTTGCTTACTATGTATCCAACAGGATGGTGGTCATTTCGAACATTTACTTCAATATAATTAATTAATTAATAATTTCTGTTCTCCAAACATTCTTTTGTTCCATAATCCATAGCATTCTTGATGTGACAATAAACTTTCTTTAAAAACAACGATTATTATTACTTTTGTAAGGATAAAATATGGACTATGTTATATCATCTGAAAGAGAAAAAAGGGGACTTTCGGTTAATGTCACAGCCACCTATCCATTATATTTAAAAAAAATATATTTTACTGTGATTCTCAACCATTTTAAGAGATATATAAAAAGTAGCAAGTGCATGTCATTTTACATGAAAAATACTGCAAAAAACATGTGAAGCATTTTTCTCTAACTCTTCAAATGAACGAGCTACGAGGGATAATAGAAAAGTTGGATTTTTCGTTTTTTGTCAATAACTTTTCAACCTTCCCCCGTATATAATTTTTCGCCTTACCGTAGAATTACTAATACGAAACTGCACTAATTTGCTCATTTAAGCGTTTTTGTATCTCTACTAATAAAAAAGTTACCCATGCAACGGGTCAAGAAATAGGGCGCCCTGTATACAGAGTGTCCCACTTAAGGTCTAACCACCCCCGTACAATCGTTATTTATGAACCGATTTCAATGAACTTTTTTTGTTGGGTAAGTCTAAAAAAGTACATAGTAGGCATGCTCCATTTGATTGGTAAGTTGGCGTCATAGCCAACTACGTCCTATTTTTTTATGCAAAAAAACGAGATGTATCTACTATTAGCGAATTTTTCATAAAAATATTAATGCCAGATTCTAATCAGGAGCACCTAAAACCCAACTGTACCAAATTTTATGGCGCTACAATACAGGGTGTTGGTGTGTCCCATTTAAGGTCTAGCCACCCCCCCCCCTTAAAACAAGTTATTTTCCTAAAACATTAGAATATTTTAAAATTGAAAAAATAAAATATCATTTAAAAAAACTTATTCTCTGGAACACCCTGTATTGTAGCGCCATGAAATTTGGTACAGTTGGGTTTTAGGGGCTCCTGATTAGAATCTGGCATTAAAATTTTTGTGAAAAAATCGCTAATGGTACATCTCGTTTTTTTGCACAAAAAAATAGGACGTAGTAGATGACGCCGACTTACCAAACAAATGAAGCATGCCCGCTTTGTACTTTTTTGGGACCAACCCAACAAAAAAAAGTTCATGGAAATCGGTTCATAAATAAAAATGTTACGGGGGTGGTTAGACCTTAAGTGGGACACACTGTATATTTGAAAACAACAGAAAAAATATTTTCAGAGTTATGAAAATATGCAGTATCTTCTCTTAAAGAAACTAAAGTTTGTCATGTAATTTTGGTCTCAGATGCTCAATTGTTTTTTTGATAGAATATTTTCAATCTTCAAAAGACTGCATTAACAAATTTTTTTGAAAAATTAAAGATCAAGAAGGTAGAGTACACCACCCTGTCCCCGTCTCTTCCAATAGCTCCCAACTAGCGGCAGGCACAATTGGTCGAAAGACCTGAGTGCTGCGGGTAACCGCGCCGCCTACCAACAACAACAACAACACCCTGTACAAACGCCGTATTCTAATTTAGGAGCAATAAAGTTCTAATTTCCCCTAATATAATTTAATAATTTTTAATTTCATGAGTATGTGCTGTTGCTGTTTCAGAATTATCAATCATTGCTGGGCTGAACGCGAACGTTCTGTTAATAATTTGATAAAGACTATACTTACAAGTCGGAGTCCTCGCAGTACCGACAGTCCATCAACCAATTCGAAAATGAGATCGAGCAGGCTTGCCGAAACTATAATTAAATCGAATATGTTCCAGCCGCAGTAAAAAAAGTCTTTGCTAAGCGCCATAATTTTCAAACAACACTCAAATGTAAAAATGGAAGTAAAAACCTGAAAAAAGAGAAAACTGTTAAGCCGATTTTCCACCAAACGGATGGAACAGAAACCAAACAGCAACTGTTACTGGCAAAATGTTTACAAACTTTTTCAAGACTCGTCTTTTATCGTCGTTTCTGTTTTGTGTTCGGTGCCCCAACCGGTAATATCAAAATATTTCGACATGTTTTGCTAGTCATACAGTGACAAGCATTAATATTCGTGATATTTCTGTACCTAAAAAGTGATTTGTTGACAAAATACAGGGTTATTCAGAACTTATCTCTAAAACTTTAAGGATAAGTGCATCCTTAAATAAGAAATCGATATCACCAAAAAAATTTATAATAAAAGTCTTAGGATTTCCCGTAAACAATATTTAAAGTTATACCATTATAAAGGACTACGTAGATGGGCAACTGTACTTCAACGACATCTGATATACCACATTCCTTCAAAAAACAGTAAACAACAGTTTTTGTACCTGGAACGCCTGGTTAAGACCGAGCGAATAGAGTTGGAGTGGAGATAATATCTCTATTGTCTATGCAGTCATCAGTCTATCTGTGTCGCTGTCTCAGTGCGGGTGTTTTATTTATCGTAGGAGTGTTAAACTGTAAAATTTTCAAAATGGATCATGTGTACAGTAATGCTGAGTTAATGGACATGATTCTTATTTATGGTGAAGTTGGAGTGGACGAGATGGTGGCCCGGGACGACCACAACGTATTTTAGCAGCTGAAGAACAAGCGTTGAATCTGGTCCGTGAAAATACGCGAATAAGTATAAGTCAGATCGCTAGGCAGGTGCCTGAGGTATCCCAATCAACGGTGTGGCGCTTACTACACGAAGCTCAGTTTTATCCGTATCATATCCAGCTTGTTCAAGCACTGTTATCAATTACGAGTTAGGTTTTGTGAGTGGTTGTTGTAGCAAAATGCTGAAAATCCCCAATTTACTTAATAATTTGCGTTTACAAGATCAGCAACCAGGAGGAACATTCGCTTTAGTGCGGCAAAATTGGATAAGGCGTGCCCAAAAGTGTGTAGAAGTCGAGGAACAAAATTTCGTACAGCTTTTGTAACAAGGTATGTGCAAATTTTTTATAAATTTCATGTTTTTAATACCTAGTAATCAAGTAGCGCAATTCTTCAAAATTAGTGTAACAAAATTTTATTCATTTTAAAGACACGTCACTGTGGTCACATTTATCTATCTTTAAGTTTATTTTAAAGTAAAAACGCTGCAAATCTTTTTTGCGCCGGGTGTCGGTATACTCTCAGAACTTCCGAAGTTTTTTTCGTGCTAGCCAGTTTGCATTGTCAGTCCCAAGGTCACTCCATTACAGTGGACCAGTATCCAGTGGCGTGCAATGAAAATTTTTTAAATAGTTTTCAGAACCCGCCAAAAATTTTTCTTTTTGCACTACGACATTTGTACATGTATGTTGAACATCCCCAAATTTTATTATGGATAAGTTCTGAATAATACTGTATAGACAACTTTTGATTCAACGACATTTTTCCCTCACTTGAGAAATAATAAAAGGAAGAAAATGTATTTTATGCATACAACTTTATTAAATCATAGTTGAAACTATTTACCACAAAAAAACACCAGAGCTGTAGGCGACATTGCAACAAGTGGTACACGGAATTGATTGCCCTCTGCAACTTTAAAATTGAAAACTTTCTGCACATAAATCCTTCTTTTTCTCATAGCTGCCAGATCGTGATATATTAGATGAATCTGTAGAATTCCTAAGTGGTTCTCCATTGTTATTAGCATTGAGTGAGTAGTTTGATGTAAATTTAGTAGTAAAATAGATATATATCGGAACGGAAATAATATGATATTTATAAACGTAAAAATTGGGGGCTCTAAACTGTCAAATAAAAAATAAAAAGATATACCAAGTTGCGCTATTTAGTGTTAAAGAAATACTTCTAACAGTTTTGTATAAAAGTGGCTTAGGTTTGTTCCCACTACAGTCGTCGGCAGTCAGGATTGTAGGTAGAAGATTATTTAACGTTCCAACAAAGTTATCTAACAGTTTGATAACTATTGACACAGTTTGATAATTTTCTTGCAACTAATTATCGGAACATGCGGAAAGGATATACCTAAAAGTTTAATTGATGTTTCTGGTTGTGGTGCTGATGTGAGATTATCTATTAGTGACCATTGTAACTAATAAAACTCAACAGATATTCCGTCCTAGATACTAAGTTTGCTATTCCAACAAAAATTACATCAATCATGGAAAAATTGGGAACTGATAATGCCATTCGGAGTAGTGACAGACTGAAACCTGTGGGAAATATGTTTGCAATTCCTTGTTGGAAAAACTTATCTCTCGATGTTTTTTATAGTGTAGTCACATTCATATAAAACTATTACAAGTGTTTTCTTATTTCGGATCGTATACTGTCGTAGGTATGTTAATATAAGTTGTAGATACATGTTTTAACTGACGAAATTCTTATGGAAATGACAGAAGCAAGTCCAGTACCAGCGCCTGCCTGTTTAAAATCTCGATAATGAAATGAATACTTACTTTATTGCCTACGTCTAACGCCCTGAGCACGGACTCGCTCATACCATGATGTTCCATCGCCAGGAACATCGTGTTGAGTACGATACACACGGTGATGGCGAGCTCGAAAAGTGGGTCTCGTACTATTTGGTACAGGCCTTGCTGGAACTGGAGCCAGCCTTCGTAGTCCATGCAGCATTGCTCGCAACCTGAGCAATTCCGGTCCGGAATCTGGTTATCTGAAAACAAGGTTAAAATTCGGAAAAGGATTATGTGTGAGACTCCGATTAAATCGGAAAGGAGTATAAGTATACAGGGTTTTTCACGTAACCCGTTCATTAGAATATTTCAGAGACTACTACGATCTAGATTTTGAAACTTACGGCACTGGGGTTTTTGAGTATTCTCGTTTCAAAAACAGTTATGACGTCACTGTAGCACTTGTACCGGAAGTTAGTAGTAACTTCGTTATTTTAAATGGAAAGGTATAGATTTTGTTGCATTTTTGAAATCTACGGAATTTTTTAGGATGTTTTTGTTAATATATCCCTATACCAAAAATGAACAGTTCTGGAGATATTTCGATTAAAAAAAAATTGTCGAGACTAAGCCTATATTGTGAGTGTAATATCTAGAACTTCTAAAAAGTTATAACTTTCAAAATTTAAGCATTAGTAGAGCAGGCAAAGGGCTTTCCAAGAATGTACTGCTTCTATCGATAGTCCATACGGGATGTTCAAAACTCAAGGGCCAATGTTAAAAACTTCAAACACAAAAAAGTTGTTTTTTCAAATGGAACACCCTGTGTTTTATCTCATCAGTAGATGCAGAATTAAATTCTACATCGATTGGTATACGCATTCCCTATACCTATCTCCAACTGTTTTTGAGTTATATGCAATTATTTATGTGAAAGAAACTTTAGCATCGATAATATGTATCTCTAAATTTTAAAGAAGGCTGGGATATCAAAATATTGAACTGTGTTTCACAGTTCACGAAGTTGAACGCTTGTAATGTGATGTATGAATATGGATGAAATTTATGCTTGTCAAGTATTCTATGTACTGATGTAGCAGATATCCCCAAATCTCTTGAGGCTGCAGGAATAGAACTCTCACCATTAGCGTGAAAAATAACCTAATACATTTACTTCGTTGTCTTCATCTTCAGTTACAGGTTTCGGATATGTCTTCTTGACGACAATACCAAACTGCAGAAATTGCGCTTCAATTTTTCTGAATTTCGTTTTATTCATTTTCGTTAAATTTGGGTATCTTTAAAACACGACAAGTTCTTTCAACTATTTTATTACATTCCCCATGAATGTAAAATAAATTTAAAATATCAACGTTAGTTTAATTATTATTTAATAATTCGTTCTGCATTGTAACTGCCACCAAACTTCAACAACTAAAAGCAATATCAAACTTTTGACAAACACAGTTCAATTTTTTGGTATCCCAACCTTTAGAGATACATATTATCGATGCTAAAGTTTCTTTCACATAAATAATTGCATATAACTCAAAAACTGTTGGAGATAGGTATAGGGAATGCGTATACCAATCGATGTAGAATTTAATTCTGCATCTACTGATATGACATGAGATAAAACACAGGGTGTTCCATTTGAAAAAAACAACTTTTTTGTGTTTGAAGTTTGTAACATTGGCCCTTGAGTTTTGAACATCTTGTATGGGCTATCGAGAGAAGCAGTACATTTTTGGAAAGACCTTTGCCTGCTCTACTAATGTTTAAATTTTGAAAGTTATAGCTTTTTAAAAGTTCTAGATATATACACTCACAATATAGACTTAGTATCGTCAATTTTTTTTAAATCGAAATATCTCCAGAACTGTTCATTTTTGGTATAGGAACATATTAACAAAAACATCTTAAAAAATTCCGTAGATTTCAAAAATGCAACAAAATATATACCTTTCCATTTAAAATAACGAAGTTCCTACTAACTTCCGGTACAACCGGAAGTGCTACAGTGACGTCATAACTTTTTTTGAAACGAGAATACTCAAAAACCCCAGTGCCCCAAGTTTCAAAATTTAGATCGTAGTAGTCTCTGAAATATTCTAATGAACGGGTTACGTGAAAAACCCTGTATATACGGTTAGTTTTTAGTGCATATTTCTTGTGCACTTAAGTCTTGACTTAACTCGTTCCTCCTCCTCCTCGTAAGTCGTGCCAAATATTTCAAACTTATTACGTTTCGATATTTTGTGTTTTTTGAGTAACTACTAGCAGTACTAGCGAAAGTTTTTTAAAAACAGTTTTTTTTAGAACGAAACACTTTCTTATGACAATTTTTTAAATCAACGCAAGGCGCAGTGCCTAAACTTTTAGGAGAACATGTCCAGGAAATAATAATTTCTTTGATAAGTAAACTATTTTGAGCAAGAACGGAATAATCAAGGATATCTGCTTCCTTTGACTGTTGTAAGAAATGTGAGTACTCATAGTCCTGATTGTCACATGAAAACATTTTTCTAATTTGATGTTATATGTATTATATTTTTTTGTTTTCCAGAGAGTTGCAGCAGCATAAATTTAAATATGTCCACATGGGGTAATGAACATCTTAGATTTAAGGTAATCCAACACAAAAATCCAATGGACTCAAATCCGGTGAACGAGCAGGCCACTCAGATCCTCCGCGTCCAATATAACTGTTAGGAAAAAAGTTATCAAGGACATTCTTGACTTCTCAAAAATAATCTGATTGATAAGTTATGTTACGATTTTCTTTTATGGGGTTACCTTAAATGTAAGATGTTCAGACAATATTTTGGATTTGGACCCCATAAATTATTATAGTTTGGTACATTTTACCGTATTGTATAGTGTAGGTAAGAGTGTAGGTAGTTCCAAAGGAGTCTTAATGACTTAATGATATGTTGCGTTATGCGAGCCGGTGGCTCAGGGCTTAGCGTCTCAATCGCTCAACCCAGAGGTCGTGGGTTCTAATTCCCATTCCACCAAACAATTTTTAATTAAATTGTTTACTCGTAGATCAAGGCTTATTCGCAGTCAACTTGGTGTCAATGTGAGAGATTAAAATCAGTTGATGTTTGACTTGCCCCCCTAACTAATGAGGTTTTCCAGGTTTCCCTCATTCCAGCACTGAATGGTGGTTAGGGCCTACTAACGTAAGTCGTTCCTGAGGCGCATATGCGGCCCGCGAAAGAATAATATGCCGCCCCCTCTCCCACACAAGTCTCAGACTTTCGGCTATTATTATTATTATTATTATTATTATTATTATTATTATTATTATTATTATTATTATTATATTTTAACACTATACATTTTAACTGTAAATTAAATATTATTTCAGTATCAGTATACAATGTTTATTATTGGAGACTTGTCCAATAATAAAGTCGTTCTTGGCAATCAGTTTTTTGAGATAAATAAACCTTCGCGTGGTTTTAGTGTTTTTATAAGATCTTGGGGTGCGCCACTGTCGCTACCCTTTCATGAAAGTTAGTTTACTAGTAATGTTATTGTTTTATTTCTGTAGCACCTAACTTTATAAGAAAAATAAATGTTCTCTCTATGTATCATAATGGTCAACATAATTCAACATGTGTTACGATTCCCTCTTCATATTCTGTCTATAAAGAACCATCTCTTTAGGGCGTCTATATAATTTTTTAGGACATTTTGGGTAAGCATTGTCATTTTTCAAGTAGTTTGGCCCTTCACAAAAGGATAATCATTTTTATATTAACGATCTTCTGAAGTGATACTTCCTACGCCTATATATTCGACAATAAATGTCATTCCCTCATAAATAAACCTGTTTTATTTGGTCTGAGATTTGCTCAATTTATTTTTATAGTTAGGCGGGGTTGTTACAATCACCTCATATAAAAAAAATATGAGACAGTAGCAGCAGACGATATGATTTGCTGGTTTTACAGTCTTTCTCAGGAAATATGTGCCTACTTATATTTTAACGTTTTTTATTAAAGTATAATTCAGGTAAAATAACTAAATAGTTAATGATATAGTTATATTTTTAGTTAGGTTGTGTTCCGATATTAAACTTGGTTAACCAAAATCCCGGTTAAGCGTTCCATTAAATAAAAATTCCTGAAAATTGTTTAATTTTGGAACTGTGGTCACCTGAAAAAGGTTAACCAAACGTCAAAATATTGACCGTGCTCTGGGAGCGGTACATTGGTGTTTATATGGTGAAGGCAGATGGGGTGGTGTTCTTGCGTTAAAGAGTTATAATAAATATTTATAAATTCTACTTTTCTGTATTGTATTCTGTAGTCCACTTGACCAAGTCGATTGAAAGCTACACTTATATCTACTTATAAACTACTTATATCTTACTATAATATACCAAATTATCTGCTGTTTCATTTATTTTTTGACTGATGACTAGAGTAATAGTTAAGCACGGAATATGAAGGTATTTAAGGTTGAATGAATCCCAATAAAAACAATTCATCATCCATGTTGATTAACCAGCCAGTTCCTTAATTACACATTTTTCAGGTTTACCAATATTTCGGTTAACCGAAATCCTGGTTGGTCGCGGATAATATCGGAACACAACCTTAGTGAGCAAAGCTATTTGGTGGGAGAAAATTATGGACATACATAATTTTTTAAGACCATTTTTTAAGCAATCTCTGATTTACATAATTTCAGATAGTTTAGTAGATAATAATTTATACTAACCATTTCCAATTGTTAATATTAATCTGATGGTAACAAAATGTCCGAAAGTCTGCCTCTGACTACTTAGAAAATGTCGAAATATGTTAAGGCGCGTTCTCACGAGACAAGTTTAGTTGATCAACAAAAGTAGATTAAGACTTGAATAAGTTTTAGTTCACACATTTCAACAGAAACTGATCCACCGTTTCAGTTTTAAAATGGCGTCGAACGAAGTTGTGCCTGAATGTGTACAGGTGGTTGCAGTTTTGTTACGAGACGAACTAAAAAGAATATATAATATGAACAAAAGTCGTAAAAACATCGTTTTTGGGTGAGGTAGTTCTTCAAATTAGGAGCAACAGAAACCTTGCTGAAAGAGCTAGCCTTAGAGGACAAAGAATCATACAGAAATTATTTAAGAATGTCTGAAGATTGAAGAAAAAGAAGAATTCTTGCTTCTGATAAGTTCCAGAAATTTCATCATAACATTTTCAGACCATTTCACGCTCATTTTTACGCTATTTTATTATTATTAATAATATTTTGTCCCAAAACTGCCAAAATCGCGATCAGTTGCAAGTGATAAAACTTGACTGCCTAGTCCATACGTTTCAAGACTAGTTTCAACTTGAAAGCGACTCGTGACTTGAACGACAAAAGTTTGAATGGATCAAACTTTTCTTGAACAACTAAAAAGTTGATTAACTTTGTTGAAACAGAGGTTCTCACTACAGTTTTTTTTCAATTTTTATTGATCAACCAAAGTTGTTCAACTAAACTTGATTCGTGGGAACGCGCCTTTTTAGAGTTGTGAATCAATCAAGTCGCTTATTTGCATTGTAATATTGACAGTATTGACGTGGATCATAAAGCTCGTATCACATCTACATCTACATTAACATCTCGATTTACATTATAAATAATTCACAGACAGTTGCAAGATTTTTTTTAATTAATTATTTATTAAAATATAAATATTTATATTAGTCTGAATAGTTTGTAGAAATAGTTAATATTTTTGACAGCTTCGTCGCGCGTCAAGACGTGCAAAGACCCCCTTAACATTTAATTGATGACGAAATATTTAGATAAATTGTTTATACTTATTTCTTTAAACGAATAATAAATGATTTTATCGTCATACAAATTATGGCGGCGTAATAAGCCAAAATTATATGATAGATTACAACAATAATCATATGAAATTGTTATTTTAGAATATAGGCCAATTAAGTTAATGAATTCTATTGCGCAATACTACACTCTTCTATATAGAGAAATACTAACCTATGCTATCATTTTATTGTCGCAGAGGAACCAATTAAAAAGAAAGCCTCGATAGGACCACATGCGGCTCGGCAATAAAATGTAACAATAAAAAATTTAGGGCACTCGCCTCTAAAAACAACCGAACGTAAACATATTGGAAGTTTCTGCGGAGAAAGATGCTGCGGGCTAATAAAAAGTGCAACAGACTGCCGAGGGCCAGTGGGCCTGCGTTTGCTGCTCTACTCTGTGCTCTAGCCAGCTAAGCATAAAAATATATAAAAGTTTGCTGTGATTTCAGGCCGTTTTTTGTATATAGAGCGGCACAGAATTTCTTAGTTGAATGCATCATGAGAAAGAACTATATTTTAGCAGTGACTATAGATATAGTCACTGATTTTAGTTATTAATTATATGCCGAAAGGATTGAAGTTAAATGAAAAGTTAAGAAGTAAATCAAAAGATAACTTCAAAAACTTTACATCTTTAAAATCCTGGTTATATAGAATTTTGTTTTTTTTTATTTTCGCTGTAGTAACAAAAATGTATTTGTTTATTAGTAGACTGAAAAACGGAGAAATTTTTTTTTATTTTCGAAAAAATTTTTTTAGAGTACCTAGGTACAACCACATGTGATCTTTACAAAATGATAGAGTAGGTTGCTGACCATCTAGAATGGACAATTGCAACATTTGTTGGTAGTCCAACATTTTTTATTAAGAAAAATGTCATAAATATGTCAAAATTAAATTTTCTTATTTTTTCACATATACATCGCGATATCTACGGAACTAATCCAGATAAAGATATAAAATCCTTGGATAAAGACTATTTTTTTTAATCCATAAAGGATATCTATCTGCATCTGTATCTGGATATTGTTGTTATGGAAGGGTTAGTTTTTTTGCTAAAATAAGATAAAACTTTAATATTTACTTTTTTGAAGCACTATTTTGAGTATCTAAGTGAAAAACTTTTTTGTTGTAAGAAATGTTGCTATACCATCTGTGTACGAAACAGGTTTTTAAAAAATAATTACTACTCTATATCTTATAGTTTTGAAATCATTGTCAAAGTTGAAAGTTGAGAACATAGTAGCCATTGAGCTAGAGAACATAGAGCTTACTTTGTTCAATCAAATAGAGGAAACCCGTCGATAATTCGTAAAATTAAATATAAATGGACATATTGCAAGAACTAGAAGAGTTAGATATAGGGACGTATTAGTACAATAATCGATAGACAATTAACTCCTGCGTCAATCTGAAGGTATATTTACAGGGTGTTCCATTTAAAAAAATTGCGTTCCTTTGGCTCAATGTTAAACAAAGGTACTAATAAAATATATAGAGGACAACCTATACAATAAACGTAAAAACTGAGTGATGTTACAGACATCAGACATTTTTTATAACTATCGTTGTTTTGAATGAAGCAGAACGATGAATGTTTTATTTTCAATAATACTCGTAGGTACCAAATATTTTGTTTATGTCACATAATATTCTATAAAATATACCTATAACTCCTTCATATTCACTCCTTATATTTATGTTTTTGTTGCTAGGACAAGAATTCGTGGTTTCCCATAGTTTTTTTCAGTAATTCTAGTCACACAATACTTCCCATACTGCGAAATAGTTCGTTGTCTGTCTATTCTAGTTTTGCCCTTCTTGTCTATATTGTAGAACAAGAAGTGCATACCAATAGAGGACACAACTGCGTTTCTGACAACTCTTATATACGAGGTAGAACAGTGGCTCGCCCCTTCATATCATACTGGTATATTATTGTATATGGCCTGACATAGTGGTATATCGTATGATATGTCAACTAAATTTGGGGAGTGCTTAGTGCCGTAACCGCCCCCACTTCCTGTCCCATCGTCCCTGTATACAGGGCGCCCTATTTCTTGACCCGTTGCATGGGTAACTTTTTTATTAGTAGAGATACAAAAACGCTTAAATGAGCAAATTAGTGCAGTTTCGTATTAGTAATTCTACGGTAAGGCGAAAAATTATATACGGGGGAAGGTTGAAAAGTTATTGACAAAAAACGAAAAATCCAACTTTTCTATTATCCCTCGTAGCTCGTTCATTTGAAGAGTTAGAGAAAAATGCTTCACATGTTTTTTGCAGTATTTTTCATGTAAAATGACATGCACTTGCTACTTTTTATATATCTCTTAAAATGGTTGAGAATCACAGTAAAATATATATTTTTTAAATGTAATGGATAGGTGGCTGTGACATTAACCGAAAGTCCCCTTTTTTCTCTTTCAGATGATATAACATAGTCCATATTTTATCCTTACAAAAGTAATAATAATCGTTGTTTTTAAAGAAAGTTTATTGTCACATCAAGAATGCTATGGATTATGGAACAAAAGAATGTTTTGAGAACAGAAATTATTAATTAATTAATTATATTGAAGTAAATGTTCGAAATGACCACGATCCTGTTGGATACATAGTAAGCAACGTTTCTGGATACTTCTTAAAACATTATTTATTGTATGTCCATGTATGCTTCTAATTGCATCTTGAATCCTGACTTTTAGATCCTCTATATCTAGAGGAGCTGTCACATAAACTTTATCTTTCAATAACCCCCAAAGAAAGAAATCTAAGGGGGTCAAATCAGGTGTTCGCGCTGGCCAGTCGATATCCATTCTATTTCCTATAACATTATCAAACTGTTCATGTAAATATTGTTTTACCTCGCGGGAATTATGCGCAGGTGCTCCATCGTGTTGGAAGTATTTAAGATTTCTAAAAATATGAAGTGGTAATTCATTTAAATATTCCTCTGTTAGAGTATTCCTTAGAAAATGAAGGTAATTATTCGCATTCAAATTATCTTCGTAAAAATATGGGCCAATAATTTTGCCACAAAAAATTCCACACCACACATTTATCCCAAATTGACGTTGATTTCTTCTTTCAGAACCGAGATGTGGATTTTCTCGGCACCACATTATGTTATTATGGCGGTTAAAAATACCATTGTTGGTAAATCTACTTTCATCACTGAATAAAATCTTTTTCCAGAAGTCTAGATCCTCTTCGCATTTTGAAATTTACCATCGACAAAATGTCATCCTTCTTTGATTATCAGCTGGATATAAAGTATTGCATATGGAATAATGTTAAGGCTTTAAATTGTTACCTTTTAAAATAGCTCTTACAGTTTCCTTGGAAGTGTTGCAGTGATGTGCAATTTCTGCAGTTGAAGAATCAGGTTTAAAATTTACATAAGCCAAAACATTTATTTCAGTGTCTTCATTGAAGTTTCTTTCATCCTTAGGCTTTGAAAGAGAACCGTATAATCGTATATTATTTTCCAGCTGTCTAAATATTCTATGATGGGGTTGTCTTCGTTCCAAGTAAGTTTCAAAATAAAGATTCGCTGCAGCTTGTGCATCTCGATTTTGGTTATAATAACAAAATAGCATATCATTTTTCTCTTCGTTGGTGTACATATTTGCAACACTATTATTTTGTATGCAGTATTAATAATAAACAATAAACTACTTAACAAAAACTAAAAATGTCACTTATGATCTGTCAATAATTAAATGCCAACTAGACTTTTTAAAAATATCAGGAATCTTATTTTTTGTTTTATTTCCATAGCATTCTTGATGTGACAATAAACTTTCTTTAAAAACAACGATTATTATTACTTTTGTAAGGATAAAATATGGACTATGTTATATCATCTGAAAGAGAAAAAAGGGGACTTTCGGTTAATGTCACAGCCACCTATCCATTACCTTTAAAAAAAATATATTTTACTGTGATTCTCAACCATTTTAAGAGATATATAAAAAGTAGCAAGTGCATGTCACTTTACATGAAAAATACTGCAAAAAACATGTGAAGCATTTTTCTCTAGCTCTTCAAATGAACGAGCTACGAGGGATAATAGAAAAGTTGGATTTTTCGTTTTTTGTCAATAACTTTTCAACCTTCCCCCGTATATAATTTTTCGCCTTACCGTAGAATTACTAATACGAAACTGCACTAATTTGCTCATTTAAGCGTTTTTGTATCTCTACTAATAAAAAAGTTACCCATGCAACGGGTAAAGAAATAGGGCGCCCTGTATAATTACATATTCGAATTCAGCGTGATTTTTTGCATCTACTAATACTATTATTTTCTATTTTTGACAGGTGACGTAAAAATTTTTAATTTTCAAATATCTTTTCAATCATATCACATAAATAGGCACTTTCGTGATGCTTGAAAAAATATATACTTTTAACAGTCAAAATTTCACGACTTTCGCGAATATTTTCAACAACAAACAAATCACAGAGACGAATACTTACTTATGACTACGATGTGGGAGAGGTAATCCGGTTGTAAGGCGTACAACTGCTTCTTCTTCTTACAGCTTCCGACGCCGTTGCACTTGATGACTTTTATTTCCTTGGGGCTCACGGCCACCGTCACTGGTGTCACCTCTATCCGCTGCAACGATAAAACACAGACTTAGGCCCTGGGTTATTTATTGGCGGTAAAGTTCAGTGGGTTGATTTATTCGAATATGTAAGTGTCCAATGTACAGGGCGTCAGCTCTGATTTTGACACATCTATTGTTTTATTTGTGAAACTATTTTCAAAATACCGCTTTATAGAGGATATATATTCGTCAATTATACAGGGTGTTCCACGGTGACCTTTCATTAGACGTTTCTAGAATACTACGCGAAGTGGAATTCTAAAAATTTATATACGGGGGTTTCTCACAATTTTCTATCGATTTAAAATATTGCCGATGACGTCATACTTCCGGTTCCAACGGCAGTAGACATCAACTCTCTTATTTCAAATAGAACGAACTACTTTTTATTTCATTTTTGGATTTTCTCATCTAAAATTTTAGATGAGAAATACTAAAAGGTATCCAAACATCTGTAGTATTCGAAAGTTGATGCAAGTTACACAGGGCGTCGAAAAAACATCGTCCAATTGTGTCAAATTGAAAGTTCAATAACTCGCTTATTTTAAATGCAACACCCTATGTTTTATAATGCTAATGGATGTTGCTTTTAATTCCACCTATTTGAAGATATTTGGACATTATTGCTGCAACGAAAATCATTCGGACAGTCAGTTGCAAGTTGGCTGTGAAACAAAAAATTTAAATGTCACTTAGCTTACTTACTTATTTAGCAAAGTTGCAGTCATTGCTGTAGAGTGAGTTTGCCGATTTAGTTGTAATATTTTTAATAATAATGGCAATGGTTACACAAACAAAGACTTTTTAAATTTAATTGTCATTTATGGGGAGTGTAATCGAATTGTTAGTAGAATATATCGTGTGTTTGCATCGTCCATGTAAACACAGGCCAACTAAGGATATGGTCAGAAGACTATTAAAGAATATTATTATTTTTTTTTATTCTTAATGTTATTGTTACCATTATGTGAATGCTAAATATTGTAGATATTTATAATAAATGCATATTGTATTAGTTGTGTCAATTTATTTCAAAAAGTACAATTTCAGTTCTGTCGGGTTCATTTTGAATGTTTTAATGAGTAATATTAAAGTAATGTTAATTCAGAACCAATACCTATTTAAAAATTAAATAAAAAATTGAAACTTACTTAAACCTAATTAAAAAACGTACGCAAAATGCTAATTTGTGCTTATTTAAAAATTCTACATAACCATCTAAACAGTAACAATGACGTTTGATAAAAATTTCTTGACATTTATGTTTACCCCAGCCAACCCACAGCTAACTGTCGGATTATTTTCGTTGCAGTAATAATGTCCAAATATCTTCAAATCGGTGGAATTTAGGTATAGGAAATGCTAATACCAATCGAAAGAGAATTAAAAGTTGCATCCATTAGCATTATAAAACATAGGGTGTTGTATGGAAGGAGATGCCGAAAACAACTACTCCACGGGCAATATGCCCCGACTGGCGTTGCATTACATCAACATCTCCATGGATGTCGCCACATCCTTCATCAAGACCAAATACCAGACAATGACCGGTTTCGATCTTGTTATGATCTCGTCAGACTGCCATAGGTATTGGAATCGATGAATGATCTGGCGACGTGATTGCCTAAGGGGCATAGTGAATGTTTGTAGTGGCGAGATACAGTGAAATACACTGCAGTGCCCTCTTTGGGTCTTTGCTACTACCTGTCTGACAATTATTGTCTAATTGACAGACAGATAACGATCTGCAGAAAGCAGATGCCATTACAGCGACCTCTATTGTCTTTGAGGAAGACAATCCTATATGTCCCGACTGGCGTTGCATATTGCCCGTGGAGTAGTTGTTTTCGGCATCTCCTTCCAATAATTAAGTAGGATTGTCTTCCTCAAAGACAATAGAGGTCGCTGTAATGGCATCTGCTTTCTGCAGATCGTTATCTGTCTGTCAATTAGACAATAATTGTCAGACAGGTAGTAGCAAAGACCCAAAGAGGGCACTGCAGTGTATTTCACTGTATCTCGCCACTACAAACATTCACTATGCCCCTTAGGCAATCACGTCGCCAGATCATTCATCGATTCCAATACCTATGGCAGTCTGACGAGATCATAACAAGATCGAAACCGGTCATTGTCTGGTATTTGGTCTTGATGAAGGATGTGGCGACATCCATGGAGATGTTGATGTAATGCAACGCCAGTCGGGGCATATTGCCCGTGGAGTAGTTGTTTTCGGCATCTCCTTCCAATAATTAAGTAGGATTGTCTTCCTCAAAGACAATAGAGGTCGCTGTAATGGCATCTGCTTTCTGCAGATCGTTATCTGTCTGTCAATTAGACAATAATTGTCAGACAGGTAGTAGCAAAGACCCAAAGAGGGCACTGCAGTGTATTTCACTGTATCTCGCCACTACAAACATAGGGTGTTGTATTTAAAATAACCGAGTTATTGAACTTTCAATTTGACAAAATTGGTCGATGTTTTTTCGACGCCCTGTGTAATCATCAACTTTCGAATACTACAGATGTTTGGATATCTTTTAGTATTTCTCGTCTAAAATTTTAGCCCTTTAGATTAAAAACTAGAAGAGATAGAACCGATTAAGCGTAAGTATGTTTTCTCCAAAGTTTTTGAAAAAGTCGAAATATCTCAGAAACTATTGAGTTTAGGGATAGGGTATTCTTATGACACTTACCTTTAAATTTGACGTAGAATCCAAAAATTAAATAAAAAATAGTTCATTCCATTTGAAATAAGCGAGTTGATGTCTACTTCCGTTAGAACCGGAAGTGTGACGTCATCGGCAATATTTTTAATCGAAAGAAAATTGTGAGAAACCCCCGGATATAAATTTTCAAAATGCCACTACGCGTAATATTCTAGAAACGTTTAATGGAAGGTCTACGTGGAACACCCTGTATAGTCGGACTAAATTTTATTCGATTTAAATTTTATGCTATCTACCTATATATATTCCTATATATAGGTAGATATATAGGAATATATAATATTCCTATATATTATTTTGTTATATATTTTAATGTTTGTTCTTTTTTTTAAATATAGATACATACTGAGATTATATACTGACAATATGTGGAACTGATGTAACAAATATCAATTATAATTTCTGAAGTTTAATTGTTTTATGAAATACAAATGTCACTTCCTGAAATTAAATTTGACTAATATGAAATACAATTGACACTTTCTGAACTAAATTAACCAATATGAAATATAAGTGAAGCTTTCTGAAGTAAAATTGATCGATTCTGAAATACATCTGGAAAAGGTGTAGTAGTTGCGCAAACAAAAAATAAAAACGGAAAAAGTAGGCAAGTAATTTTATTTAACGAATTCTAAAATGTACCTAGTATATAAGTTCTGACTTTGCTTAAACTATTAGAAGCTTTATTCGCCGGAGGGAGCTCATTATATGTCTTGGCTGAGTTGGGGAAGAGAATGAATTTTTAAAAAGTAAGGTATTGTGTCTTGAAACGTGACTAAAAGCCAGTTTGGCTCGATGCTGAATTGAAAAACCTTTTATTAAGTAAATACTACGAAGATTTTAATAACTCTATTTTATACAGTGAGGACATAAAGTCCGTCCCCCCCCTCTAATTTTTGGACCAGTGGGTAGATTGTGATGAAATTTGGAACGATAATATATGACTAAATTCTGCATTTTTTGACACATAAATGACAGCTCTGAATGTCAAAGTGACAGCTGGGCGCGCAATAGGAACATTTTTTTAAATGGAAATGGGGGTCGAGTAATAACTCATTTTGAAGCTATTTGTATGCTCAAAACATCCCTCAGTTTTGAGAACGTTTGGTTCAGTAATTTCCAAATAAAAACCAGTAATACCGATTTCTGTTATATCATTTTTTTACATACATATTATAAATTGTAATATGTATGTAAAAAATATGTATTGTAAATTATTCAAAGTAAAACAAAAATTAAAAGTAAACAAATAACAATAAACCATCCCTAACCTAAAATAGTCTAAATTAAAAAAATATGAAATAATTTAAATTAAACGTAGAGGCAGAAACAAATTTAGAAAACACGTGTTACTTCAAAAGATGTTGAAAATGACCACCTTGGACCTCCTGACAAATAAATGTTCCATGGGTAAGTTCTATTATAAAGATTTATTATGTGGTAAAAAGATTATGTTATAAACTGGTTTTTAGTTGGAAATTACTAAACCAAATGTTCTCAAAAAAATATTCCTATTGCGCGCCCAGCTGTCACTTTGACATTCAGAGCTGTCATTGATGCGTCAAAAAATGCAGAATTCAGTCATATATTATCGTTCCAAATTTCATCACAGTATACCTAGCGGTTCAAAAATTAGAGGGGGGGGACGGACTTTATGTCCTCACTGTATATAAGACAAGCCATATCAACTTTAAAACGTTTCTCAAGATCACTTGAATTTAGTAAGTGAACTAGAAATATTTTCAATTTTTTTCATACTATAGCAATATCCAAGACATACGAGTTTTTAATCAAGTGTGTATCAATTCTTTGAGGGACACCTCTTTTCACTTTAATAGTGTTAGCCTTAATCTAAGCCAAGATGGTTTAAATGTCACAACTTTTTGTCTGTTAGCTAAAATTACGAGGTTGACGTCAAATATTGGGACTCTTTACTTCAAATTTATGTTTCCGAGAGATATAATTATGGGCCTAATGCTTACTTTCGAAATTTTCAGATAGGGTTATAATCTCATTAAAATTATGAAAAGTATCATAACAATATAATTCTCTCAAAAACAGAAAATTATTGTAATTAATGACAAATTAAATTTTATCGAGTTTACCGATTTTCAAGTGTTATAGTCTTTATAATCTCAATTGAAACTGCATCAAAAATTCTGAGAAACGACACACGCGCGTAAATAAAGAGGCCGCCGTCGAGGTGCAATTGACATTATATAGATTACACCGCTTATTGTTTTAATTTTTAAGTTATTTTGAGATCAAGTTACGCGATAAGAATTATAACATCTCTTAATGACATAGATGATCAAAATTTTCAACAGTGAAATTAAATCCTAAGGGGGGAGCGGTGTAATGTTTATTTGGCTGAAAAACTTAAAACTGAATACAATAAACGCAGCGTGTGTTTTGAAAAACTTAAATGTCTCAGAAAATATGGGAGGGATAAAGTGAGAGTTATAACTTAAATACATTGTACTATTATCCTTCCTTCTCATATGACTCAAACTAAACGGCTTTACGAATTAAAATAATGGCAAAGCCTACAATTTCCATGTGCTTTTAGGCGTAAAATTATTCGAGAATATAAAGGCTGACGTAGCTCAGAACGCCCATTTAAATGAAATGTAAAGCGATATCAGTTGTTGTGAATTGGGTATATAATTAATTTTCTCTAAGTCGAGGTAAATAATGCTAAACAAGCTATTTCTCTCCTGTTGGCTTTTGGCAGAGGAGACTGTTTTGAATAGGGGAGTTGTTTGCTGATATTTACGACGAGAATATTTACATTTCCTACCTGTTTCATGGTTTGTTTTACTTGGGTCTTATTCGGAGTTAATTAAATTTTGATGTTTAAGAGGAATCTTTCATACATGCATTTTATAAGTATAATCTACAAGATGTTAGACTGAATATGCCGATTATGATATTCCACTACACAGAAAGAAATCACTTAATTTTGGAAAATTAAATGAGTTAAGCTTATTTTATTATAATAGATATTTAAGATACAAGCGTAAAAAGTTACCTTTATTGGAATGGCTAGGCGTAACTACAGTGGCTATATACTAAAGACAGCGGCGATAATACTACCTGCCAATTTTTGTTTGGTCGGCTAGTTCGACCACTAATGGCGGCGGAATTAATTAAATCAGCGCGATTGGTTTAGAAGTCAATAATATTTAATAGGGGTAACTTCCAACCAATGGCAGAATCGACGCCTCGTGCCGGAGGGCGGAGCTTTGGCCTATTGTCGCTATTGCGTTTACATAATATATAGCCACTGTAGGTGTAACTAGATGTGAGAATGATTTTTAAAAGCCGTGAGTGTTATAAACAAACTTTTTACAAGTGTGTGTCACAATATTTGTAGCACCGGCAAATCGCCTAAAACTGAGGCAAACTGTGCAGTTTTCCTGTCCACACTCGATCACTTAACTGCAACGTTTTCAACTGCACAGGTAAAACGTTACAAAAAACTGTGTGTGTGTGGACCAGGCTTTAGCTTATTGTTACCTAATTCTTACAAGTGAAAAAATTTTTCTCTTTCTAACGCATGGTTAACTGGACCACCGTTGGGTACTACTCGAAAATTGCACTCACTATGTATTTTGGGTTGCAGATTCAACACCAATAATTTAATATGTTAAGGGTTCATTCATTTGTCCGAAATAAGCCCAAAATCGGCGTTCGTCTCGTGTCTAATTATAAAAAAACTATAAAAGATAGCGACTTTTAGCACAAAAGTATTGAAGGATAAGACTTTAATCTAAATCCATATAGTAGTACTTTTTCGTAATTCTTTTTATTTTTAAAATTCCAGGCAAGCAATCTTGTACTAAAATAGCATTTTCAAAAAATTATTTTCTATAAACTACATGAATTAAAGAAAAATTTGCTACTATAGGGATCTAGTTTATCTTTTAATCTTTCCGGTGATATATAATTTATAACATTAAAAAGAAATTTTGTTGCAATTATAAGACAAATCCGGTACCGTTGCAATAAGGGCTAACTTTATGTCCATGTGCCTTTTTACTTCGGCTTTACGTGCACCTCCGAAATCTTAATAATTCGGTAGTGAAAATATGTAAGTCTCCGCCCTTCGGCTACCTAACCTCTCAACCCGACCCCGTATTCATGCCTGTCAAATCTACAGTGAATAGACTCTTAAGTTTTAACATATTAAATTAAGTATTGATATTAGTTTAGACTATTAGATTATTATCCATATAGTTAACCTAATTTTTAAGGGAGTGCACTGAACAAGAGGCGATTTACCACCTACGGTAAAACCACCACTAAAGAGACCGGTGGTATCTAGATAAAATATCGTAAATAATACTAAATTTCATTTATGTAATTTAACACAAGCAACATAACTACAAGCAAACTTTGTAGTATACCGAATAAAGTATTTCTATTTACCAAATTTAAATTTGGTGTGCAATACTAAATCCTCTAACAAATTGTATACATTAATGTATAAACTTTTGAACACGCGTTCCTTCCCAAGAATTTCCTTGGTCTTCGTTGACACTAGATATTTGAATCTTGATAAATCAGGCCCAAATCTCACTGTCATCCCCAGATTTTTAGCAGGCAAGGCAAAGTAATGTAAAACTGTCACATGATATTTCATTGGGTTGCCCGAACGTGGCGAAAAGTTCAGAGCTCGTAAACATACATGGAAAGATTACTGACTTCCGATAAGAAAGCAAGGGATTTGTCCGTGAGCTGAGTAAGATGAAGACGTTTTTTGTAATTAGGGATGAGGTAAATTTTGATAATTAACATTGTTTTCTAATTAAAAACTTCAGAGTTTTTAATCAAAGAGTTTTAAACTCAAACCTCAGGCTTTGAGGAAGAATCTTATACAGCAGTTACGCTACTAGATCTCAGCAATGTCTTCGAGTGTGTTTCTCAGAAAATCTTAATTAAAAAACTGAAATATTATGGTATTAGAGGTGTACCACTAAATATATAGAATCTTATCTAAAGGAAAAAAGCAGTGTGTTATTATTAACAGTAAAATCTCGGAAACAAGGGCCCTTGAGCATGGGCTACCTCAAGGCTCGATACTAGGCCCTTTGCTTTTTATTATTTTAGTTAATGATCTATTTACTACGAATGAATGATCACTACATTGAGCGGGGATTGGAAACATTTTCAACACTTCAGTCTGTTTTCAGTAATATTTGGATTTTCTCAGCGTTGTGTGTCAGATCGAACAATTGTCGATGTTTTTCTTACTTTTTTCCCTACTCGGTGCGCGGTGCGAAAACATGTTTTCAGTATTCTCTGTTATTTACAGCACTCAGTGAATTTACAAAATATGTAGTGTTAAGTTAGACAATGAGTTACGAGATACGTTTTTGAGACAATGAAGTTTTTGAAACAGGCATCTTCAACGTAACGTGCCTAAATTAAATATTACTTACCCTAATAGTAGGAGGTATATGTGAGGTAACTTCCTCAGATGTGGCGTCACCTTCTGGTTCGTGGTCGTCCACTACACCAGAATCATCCAACGATGATTCCCTGTTATTACCTTCTCCACTGTTACTACTGGCCTGTCTGCTTTGCAGTCCGAGTCTATTAGGATTTGGACCTGCAACCGAGTTACGAATTAGAATTATTCTTAGTGTACTGATGTATATAATCATAATTTCTGTGTGTTCAAGATAAGGATGAGAAGTATGGGGATCTGGGAAACTATAAGAGATACAGAGGTGGTTAATTTGGGAAAAGTTGGAACATTTGAGGCCTGAGAAGAATCCAAGGTTACATTTGCAAAAAATTGCCACTATTCAATTTGCAAGCTCTCACCAACTCAGTTTGTGTTTAGACAGCGAAGTATTACCTCTCTGTCAATGAGGTTCAATACTTGAAGCGGTTCACCGCCGTACTTTAGGAACTCCTGCTGTTCCCAACGAACCATCACTGCGACATAGCCTCACTTAAATATTGCAGTTGGAAGATCGAGTTATTGGCATTGGCAAATCAATGTGGTTCTTATGAGTCATGTATAAGTTTTGGAAATGTTTTAAATGTGAATTGCATCCCATTTTACTACTTCCTGTATGCGATATTTATGAGCAAAAATTCTGAATTGCATAGTCGATTTGATTTTTGTATCAGAAATCCATTAAATATGGCAGTGGAAGACCTAAAGTTTCACAATTTACATCATGAGCAACATGTTACTTTAGAGTCAACTCTGAGATATTTGAATTTGATTAAGTAGGTATTGCTATCGCTCCATCTGTTTGCGCTAGTTCTATATGGATTACCTGGTCAGAGACACTTCATCTGAATAACGATCTGGGTCAATGTCAGTTAATAGGCAAATTAACACCTAAACTCCGCTCTTCAAACAAGCTGATAGGGACACGGCGAAGCTTATACTCTAGGGTCACTTGATTTTAATATATCTTGAATTGATTTTCGAAATAGCTGCCGCGGGAAGATAATATAATTCTTTCTTATAGTGGGTGGTAGGTAGGTACTTCAGAAACAGGGTTCAATTGGAACAAAATTGAGTCCGCTTTACAGTAATATGGACTGATCTTTTGAGCTAATTGCACAATATGAAAGAAAAGTCGATTTTTTTAGAGGAACAACATTTTAAATCGCTTCACATTTTACATACCCAGGATATTATGAGGATGAAGAGTGTCCGACCTCCTTGAATCCGGGAGTTGGACATGTTTAGGTGGAGGCAGCGGGAGCGGCAGCACCTGGGGTCGCGGAGATCCTTGGTTGTTCTGGCTCTGTTGGCTATGCTGGCTCTGCTGACTATGCTGGCTATGCTGACTGTGTTGGCTATTCCTAGGGCTAGGGCTAGGGCTACGACTTGGCGTTACTGATCTGCAAGAGTAAATATTTTCAAGTAACAAGAACAAATTTAATTTGATCTGATTTTATTAGTTTTCATCGACTATTTGTATAGGGTGTCAGGATAGCGCCTTATTAGTCTTGGCTCGTTAGTAGATATACTAGGGGGGTTCTAGGACAAAAACACCATGTAAAAGCCCAAAAGCCAAAAACGTGGTCAAAATTTGTTCCCAAATGCATGCGCAGATGCTATTGAGTTAACTGCGCATGTCTTCACACCCCCCAGGTAATCAGTTTTCAGCATTCAGACCCCGCCCTCCAGTCATTATAATTGCGTATCCTCCCTATCGTTGTGTGGAGGAGGTGGAGGAGATGGAGGATACGCAATCATAATGGCTGGAGGGCTGGGTCTGAATGCTGAAAACTGATTGCCTGGGGGGCGTGGAGACATGCGCAGTTAACTCAAGAGCGTCTACGCATGCATTTGTGAACAAATTTTGACCACGTTTTTGGCTTATGGGCTTTTACATGGTGTTTTTGTCCCAAAACCCCCCTAGTATATCTACTCTCGTCAAGTAACCTAGAAAAATTTTATACTAGATTATGAGAAGTTATCTAATCAGTAATCAATCATTTTGCAATCCTACTGATTTAGCCCAACCCTGAACAATAATTATAAATTGGAGTAACTCTAATTCCTATATCAGTGATGTATTCCCTCTACTTCTACTCCACTAATCTACTAAGTATTTGTTCTTTATATAATGTTTCTTTATCCAAGTTAAAATAAAAATAATCTCAATATTGATAAATAAAAAGCAAGTAATCTCAGGTTGAACTAACGCACACTATATTTGTATTAATATCTATTAAGTCCACCCGAGCAGGTGGCTCAGGGCTTAGCGTCTCGATCGCTCAACCCAGAGGTCGTGGGTTCTAATCCCCATTCCGCCAAACAATTTTTCATTAAATTGTTTGCTCGTAGATCAAGGCTTATTCGCAGGGATGGCTTGGCAACCATCCTGGCGATGGCCTAGGATGGGAAGAATATCAACTTGGTGTTAATGTGAGAGATTAAAATCAGTTGATGTTTGACTTGTCCCCCTAACTAATGAGGTTTTCCAGGTTTCCCTCATTCCAGCACTGAATGGTGGTTAGGGCCTACCAACGTAAGTCGTTCCTGAGGCGCAAATGCGGCCCGCGAAATAATAATATGCCGCCCCCTCTCTCACACAAGTCTCAGACTTTCGGGCTAATCCTTGTGATTAGAATGAGGGGTAGAGATATTATTATTATTATTATTATTATTATTATTATTATTAAGTTACCTTGTAGTCGTAATTTATTTGAAAGCAAAACCCAGGTGTACAATCATGCTCCTTACGGATATTCCTAAATTGATTTTAGTTCTGTTATATACCGATAGACTCTAGTTTCATTTGTAAAAATAACAGTATCCCATTAACGTTCCTTTTGAGGCAAACTTTTTGTATTTTTTCAGAGAAAATTGTGTGGATTGTGCTTGAACACACATGTAGTCTGCTATTTTAACAACAGAGTGTATATTTTTACAGTTCCTTTCAAGTATTATTTCGGTCGAGTCAAGAGGTTGAGAGCTGTCAATTCGAGAAGCTAAAATTATTTATTATGTTAAAAAGTAATGAATAATTATAAGGTGAATTAACAATCAAAGTTTATTGGTAACAATAAGAAGGTAATTAGCATAAAATTGTTAGCCATCTGATATAAAACTTGGCGATTATTTTAAAAAGCTTATATCTGAAATAGGATGAAAATGCCTCAACAATAATACTAATTAAACAACGTATAAGATAGATTTTTTATCAAAAATAATTGTACTCAAAAATTAAAATTAAATTTTGGGATCAGTTTTGAAAATATGTTTGTTCCAAAAAACGATAGAAAATAAAAAGATTACTAGGGTATGTGGAACCATAAAAAACTTAAAGGTCTATTCACTAGTCCGAAATAAGCCCAAAATCGGCGTTCGTCTCCTGTCTAATTATAAAAAAACTATAAAAGATGGCGAGTAAAAAAATATTGAAAGATAAGCCTTTAATCTAAATCCCTATAGTAGTAATTTTTGGTAACTCTTTTTATTTTTAAAATTCCAGGCGAACAATCTTGTACTAAAATAGCGTATTTTGAAAAATTATTTTTTCTAAAATACATGAATTAAACAAAAATTTGCTACTATAGGGATCTACTTTATCTTTTGATCTTTCCGGTGATATATAATTTATAACATTAAAAAGAAATTTTGTTGCAATTATAAGACAAATCCGGTACCGTTGCAATAAGGGCTAACTTTATATCCATGTGCCTTTGTACTTCGGCTTTACGTGCACCTTCGAAATCTTAATAATTCGGTAGTGGAAATATGTAAGTCTCCGCCCTTCGGCTACCTAACCTCTCAACCCGACCCCGTATTCATGCCTGTCAAATCTACAGTGAATAGACTCTTAATGGTGTAAAACAAATACTTCACCGTTTCGAAGATTTAGTGTAATCTTCGCTCAGATATCGGGTGAATTTGAAAATACTCAGTACTGAATGCTGTAATGTATAGTACTGAAATACTGAATAGTCCAATTATTATAACCAAAATCGACTATTTCGACCCTATATCTGCGAAATGTAGAAATAAAATAAATCTTACATCTGCTTTTACCATTAGATGCTGTTAGGATATTAGAATGATTTGAAAAATCGAGCCCCTCTTTTCCCAACGAAAATGATACAGTAATTTGTCCGTTAATTTGTAAGATAATTGAATAACTTCACTTTTCCTGTCGCTGTGGGCTTCAGAAGAAGTAATTGACTTGACTGATGGTTGTGGTTACCGTTTACGTTGCGTATTGAGTTACGAAATTTACGTATTATAAGGCGCTTAGCTGAGAGCATTATAATCAGTTAACAAAAATTTGCAACTCGGTACTGACCTTCGACTACTCCTTCTTGGAGATGACTTGTTAGAACTTGAGTCTTTGGTCTCTTGCTTATGGCCATTGTTCTCCGATTTGGTTTGGTTAGTCGAGCTCCGATTCCGTTTCCTGCGTCTCGTCTTCTTCCTAGTGTAGGACGACAGGAGGACCCCTTTCCTGGCGTCGATCTTTTTGATTTTTTGCTTTGATAGCTTCTTCACGTTCAAATTTGTAGGGTCGAAACTGAATGTGGAGTCCTCACGGTGGTCCACTAGTTCTTTTTTTCTCTCCTGGAAATTAATGTGAAACAAAGAAATAATTTAAAGTGAGAACAATGATTTGGATTATCTGAAGTAGGAAAGAGTTCACATAAATGTTTTCATATTTGCAACATCTCTTAGAAATTAATGACAGTAGATCAAAGGATACTTATATCAGAAATAAATAATATTTTTTTTTAAATATGTTTTACTGCGAACTCGGACAACTACGATAATAAGTTTTATATTTAAGTGCCCCTCTAACTAATGAGATTGTCTAGGTTTTCCTCATTCCAGCACTGAATGGTGGTTATGGCCTACCAACATAAGTCATTCCTAATCCATATATATTAAAACGGGTCGATTCTGTCTCGCTCTAAATTCCGTCGCCGAATCCACACAGTTTCAAAGCTATCTCCTACGAGGGAGGATCGCGGAGCGATCTCCGCGGGCGACCGGAGGTATCCCCCGGCCTTTCTCCAATGCGTAGGGGTATTTTCGTCCCGTTTCCTACGCGTTTTTCCAATTTAAACACCTTTTCAAAAAACTTCTGCAAAATTTTCGTCGATGGCCGTGCGGCTTTTTCTAATTTTACGGCTTCGAGAACCGCTTCACGCGAAAGTTCAGTCCTTTCTCTAATCCTTTGAGATTTTTTTTCGAGACCGTACGTCCACTCCTACGTCTATCTCGTCTTCGAAAATCTCGAGTCGTGTCCGTCTCAACTTCTTTCTCATTTTATCTACCGATGTGAGATTGCACTAACGAGACAAGCACCTGCTACGAAAACTGTCAAATTAATTAAACTTCAGATAAATTTTCCTACGAGAAATATTGCTAACGGAATCAATAGTACTGACTGCCAAAATGGAAATGCTTTTCCAATTAGAAAATTGGTAAAAATTATTTTTTCAGGTTGACACGTTGTAACAAAATTTTAATCATTTTGTTCCTTTGTATATGACGAGCAGTATATTTCCGGACGATTAAAAATAATATCAAAAATACGTATAATTTTTCCCTGAATACCCGCAACCCAAAATGCTCTCTACATTGTAATGTGTTGTCTACCTCTAAAGTGTTTCTGATTGGTCACTTTTATGAAAAGGTAGGGACGCAAAACAGACAGGAAATTAAGACATTTTTAAAATTCGAGGAGTCTGGTTTTCAACAGAGTACAAGCAAGTTGACAATTTTACGCTTATTGAAAGCACATGTTCTTAAATTTTACTTTCATTTAAATCTTGAATTATTATCACTATTGTTACTGATCGGTGTTCTGATATAATAGAGTATTATCTGTAATAAGCTCATTAATTGATATTATCGTATATTTTTGTTGTTGTCACGAGATAAGTGATAATAAATTTAGTTTACACGTGGTGTAAATTTTCTGCCGAATTTTTTATTTTTTTGCAGAGTTGTTGAGACGTTAATCTTCCCAGGAATCTACTTTTCTCGTAAACCATCCAATTCCAGGTGGAACGTCTTAGGACATATTTGAGGTGGCTGCACGAGATTGGAACTGCACTTTGCATACAGGTGAGTACATTTCATTTTCTTAACAAATTGAATATGATTAAAGAAAATTGTACCCTGTATGCAAAGGTCTGTTCTCTGTGAAGAGCCTGGGTTGGTTAGTTCGTTTGTATATAACCATATGGTTATTTTTGATATACTATAAATTTTGTCTGCTAATTACAGAATCTATTATATCCAGGAATTTTATTTTTGATTACTTGCTGGTATTCTAGACCGTCTCACATTAATTTTTTTTCAATTTAATTCTATTTCATTGTTCTTGATATTGTTAATTTTGCATTTAAAATCTCATGTATGAATAAGAAATTTTCACCTTTATGCTAACCAGTTTTTTTGTGTAGCACAGTTACGAATTTTGTTACTGCAATTTTGGTAATTTTTATTGTAGTATATAGTACTGGTCATAAGTTATTTTTTTTCTATTACAATTTTTATATACTGTCCTTCAGACATAGTTGCTCTACGGTTTGATTGTTTACAAAATTCCAATTCCTGGATCATTTTTTTGTACAACTCTGGGACTGGGCTAATCATACAATCTTTTACATGTGCCTGTTTCCACCTTTGGAGCCTGAAACCTGAAACCTAGCTACGTGGGATTTACTTACATCCATCCATGCAACCCCAGCAAGTCTAGCTAGACGGGGACCTGTTTAGGAGTTCCGGATTAATCTAGGAGAGGCTAGTGGGTGAGATCAATCCATAAGTAGGCCGAAGACTGGTGAACCCAGCCCAGTAAAATTGTTTTGTAAAATTTTGATAAACGCTTTCAGGCTGTAGAGTATTTTTTCAATTTAACATAAATTGAGTTGTAAATATAACTTGTAATATATACTTTTATCTTAACGTAATTTGTTTGTTCTTACTTTCACGCATTCACAATTTCATAGATTTTTTTTCTCATTTAAATTATCTGGTGCCCAATTTTTTATAAGTAAGCTTAACAGTAAAATCCAATCCCCGCCTTGAGCCGAGAGCTAACCGGAGCTATGTCCCTGAACCTTTAGGGAAGAAGCTAATAATTCCCGAGGTTCAGTGCCAACGTACAGTTTACATACTTAAACGTGTCACGGTAAATTTTTGACAACAGGCGCGGTAGCGCAATAGGAAAGTCGTAGGATTCAAAACGTGATAATGCTGATTTCGCGAGTTCGAGTCACGCTGAAGTCAAATTGTTTTTTACTTTTTAATTCTAATTATTTATTAGTATTAGTGTTTAGTTATTCTGTTTCATTATCCGTAGGTTTTATTCTTTCTGCATGTAAAGTTTGGAATTAATTCGTTAATTTTGGCACTCTGTTAAATTTTAAATTCATCATTTTAGCTTACAAAAGTAAATATCTACAATATTTTTGGTCCCATTGATAAAATCGATAATAATGTTTACTTAAAAATAAATTCTACTTTCAGTACCTACTTAAAAAATTATGATGTTTTACCATCAACAATAGAGTACCCTTACAATTCATCAAAATATTAAGAAAAATCGTTTAGTATTTAATTTCTTTAATATGTATTTTCTTTAAAATAATATTATACTAGATGCTTCTCTCACCCGAAGGGTGACCCCAGGCCGCAGGCCTGAACTCCCGGTAGGAGAAAATCGCTCTCGCGATTTTCGTTCCCATTTCTAGCATTACTTAAAGAACTGAATTTATGATCATAATCCATATAGCGAATTATTTTAATTTAGAGGAACTTCAATGTTACATAAAAAACCAATCATATCCCAATTAACATATATGACTGCAGCAGTAAAAAAAATTCCAGGGCTCGTCAAAAGGGAGATAATTAACTCCTGGGGTTTTAGCTATGAAAGGGTCGTGGTTGGTTGTTTTTGCAGGCAATTTCCATGCAGCCTGACCTGTTGCTGGCCACACGATAATGCCGAAACAATGAAGGATTATGAACGGCGGCAGAGGGTCCCTAGATCAATACGGCGGCGCCTCGTTGGGAATTCCTAAAACTACTCAAACACTTTAGGCGCGTTCACTTGTTGTTGGGAACTTCGGGCCATGGAGGTGGATTCGATTTTTGTGGTACGGACAGACGAGCAACAGTTTGAAAGCGTTTTTGCTGTTTCGTCTAGTATCGAGACATCTGACACCTTTCTCACAGATGCGATAAAAGTTGTAGCAGAATTGGATTATCAATTGGGTGGTGGCGTAATTTAGAAGTTTTTATGGGGATATTCGATAACGACGATAACTATAAGATTTACGAAAATATATTTTCAATGGGTTGTTTAAGAAGTTTTCATTGATGGAAACCAAAAGTTCTTATCGTCTTTTGTTTTCGGGTTATTAACGAAAGTTCGATTTTTAGGTACAACTTTAGTTGTAGAATTAGAAAAAAGTAATTTACATTTTCTGAAGGATTTTTTCTGAGTATTTGAGTAATTAGTTAATTTTTAAGTTAATAAAATTTTGGATAATGACCTAAAGTTTTATCTGAGGGAATTTTAAAATTTATAAAAACTGTCTAAAAGTTGCTTTGCAAAGTATATCACACTTTAAATTTTATTTTCGGATAGCCAGCTTTATTACTTGATCTAAAGTCCATTGTCGCAATTCTTTCAAGAAGTTGTTGGTCGTATTCTAAACACGACCAACAACGCTGAAAGAATTAAAAGACTATTAGGAAACAAATTCCTGCAATTCAACGAGACATGGTGGTGTACAATTTGGAGGAACGGTTGGTGATTGTACAGCCGCAAAATGGACGACCATTTGCGTTAACCAGTGTTGGACATAAGAAATCCCGTTGTTTAAGCAATCGAATTTCTTTCACATCCTGTTATAAACTTAATTCGTTAAAAATACATAATAAGTTGAAATATATCCCTTACATTATGATAACCTTGTATATTAGTTAAAATGCAAACCTACCTCCTGCGTAATTTCTGCTTCTTCTTCATAACTAAGTGCTACCACAGCCAACATTAAGTTGATAAGGTAAAATGAACCAAAAAACACTACAACTGTAAAAAACGAGACACTTATGGGTCCACAAGCTGACA
The DNA here is from genome assembly GCA_963924545.1 of Pogonocherus hispidulus. NCBI lineage: Eukaryota > Metazoa > Arthropoda > Insecta > Coleoptera > Cerambycidae > Pogonocherus > Pogonocherus hispidulus. Next base: position 10,377,258 of record OZ004693.1, on the reverse strand, counting down.
GTACCTGCAAAAGAAAATAATGTCTTAATCTTTAGGTTTCATATAGACAAAGATATTTGGAGCCTAATGCTTCTGAAGTGCTGCTTCTGAATGGTAAAAGGATATTATGGATTTTTTTAACGCAATAAGTGACGTGACATATCTGTAAATATAATATATTATTATACAGGGCGTTAGTTAAACATGCGACAAAAATTTAAGAGGTTATTCCTTGGACTATTCTAAGGATATTTTATCCTTTGATGATTTTTGAAAAAGCTCTTTGTTGAGAAGATATAGGGCGAAGAAAATTTTCAACAAATCCAATTTTGGTATTTTTCACATTATTAATGTAGGTGAAATAAAAGTATGGCGTACTACACTGGACGTATCAAGTAAAAGCCATTTTTTTACCGATGACTGGCTAATTGGACCAGTATTTCTACCAGGAAGATTTACCGGCGAAGTATACCGCAACATTTTGGAACAAACGCTACCTCAGTTTTTAGAGGATGTACCATTGGCTACAAGACAGGCAATGTGGTTTATGCATGATTGTGTACCACCTCATTTTAGTGTAGTTGCTCGAGAGTTTTTAACAGCAACATACGGAGATCGCTGGATTGGTCGAGGTGGACCTCAAGTATGGCCTGCTCGATCCCCGGACTTAAACCCCCTGGATTATTTCCTATGGGGCCATCTAAAGTCGTTAGTTTATACTAGGCCAGTGGAAGATGTGGACGATTTAAGAGATCGGATAATTGCAGGGTGTAACTCAATAAGAAACGACCCTGGTGTTTTTGAAAGAGGTCGGGAGTCTATGAGGAGAAGATTGGATAGTTGCATCCAAGCTGGAGGTAGCCGAAGCCATTTTGAACAATTCTTGTAGGTTCAGAAATGTTACATGTAATTTTTAGTAATAAATTGTTATTTGTTGAAATTCTTTTTCGCCCAAACAAAACAAAGCGCTTTTTCTTCGCAACAAAGCGCTTTTTCAAAAATCATCAAAGGATAAAATATCCTTAGAATAGTCCAAGGAATAACCTCTTGAATTTTTGCCGCATGTTTAACTAACACCCTGTATATACCTAATAGTAAACCTCCTCATTTTTATGGATTACCTAAAATACATAAACATAACAATCCAGTTAGATCTGTAAGTTCTCCAAGAACCTTTATTAAATATTATAAATTCTTTATCAGGTAACACAGATTCATTTATAAAAATACACCTGATTTTCTAGAAAAATTAAAAACCATCCAACTTAAATTTCTCACGATTTATTAGTAAGTTTTGATGTAGTGAAATTATTTACAAATGTTTTTGTTGATAAAATTGTTAAAGAAAGATTAGAAAATGACAATATCTTAAACAATAGAATAAAACTAAACATACATATAAATACCTACTATTATAGAATTACTAACACTTTGCATAAAACTACCTATTTTACAAAATAAATACAAAACAGTACCCATTACAAAAAAAAATTTTCAACTATATTTTGGAATGGCTATGGGATCATCATTATCTCTAGTAATAAGTAGTAGGTACTTAATATTTTTATGGGATATTTTGAGGAAACTTGTTAAAAATTACGTCGTTTCTTTTAATTTAACAGCAAATTCACGTTCTATTTACGGGTACCTATATGAAACCATATACGTTACATGCTTGGACAGAACTTTTTTTAAGGCAAAAGACAAATCTGATGCTTTCCGTAAAATATCAAAGCACTGTATTTATCTCAAGCCTTGTATCGCTTACCAAGATGGTATCATCTGGAAATAATTAAAACTCATTTCAGATTGAAGATCTTAAAAAAAGATCGAAGGGAGCCTTCAGAAACAAGCTCTGTATACGAGGCTTTAATTACAGAGAAAACTTCTATTTTACTGTATACAAACCATATTGTAGACGTTCTCCCAGTAGTCGAGCGTAATGAGCTGGAATGTGGTCAGCATCGACCAGAGGAAGTTGTCGAAGCTGGTGTATCCGTGGTTGGGGTTATCCCCCGTGCACAGGCAGGTGTGGGTGGAGGGGCAGTGCCTCGAGCCCGTCACGTTGCCGCAGATCAACGGATCCCCCGTGGAATTCCGCCGCAGCCAGTTGCTGGGGTCTTGTGTCCAGCTGTAATAATAAAATGCAGTATTAAATGCGTTATCGGATACTTCGTAGTACTGGGAACGGGTTAGTTCAGTTAACGTGGTGTAATGGTTTGGATTGAATTAGTCCTTGAGGATCGATGGAGAATCGGTGTGGAGAATGATTGTGCCGCTCTTTTCAACGCCCTAAATAGTCAGCAACACATACAGGGTGTCCACCTAGTGCGCGTAAGTCCAATATCTGGGTTAATAAAAGAGATAACTTAATTTTTTTTTCTACAGGGTTGTCTAATATCCCGAGCTGCACAAAATCAAAATATATTTACATATTCAGGGTGTTCAGTTTTTCCTGGACAGGTACCAACTTCATTTTTTGAAATGGAAACCTATATTTTTTATGGCATTATCGAATTCTACGTAAAAAATTAGAGGGACTTTGTGCATAACACTGCTATTGAAATATTGATAGTTTTCGAGATATTTGACTTTTAATTTTTTTTTCTTATGTTTCGTCACTTCTAATAGTTGACATAATTATGGTTGTATGACAGCTAGAAATTATTTTTTTTTCAGAAACTGTAGAGTGAAGATGGCTCTTTCAAAGAACGTATCAAAAGTTGACCTGCGATATACAGGGGGCAACAGAAATCGTGCCAAACCTGATGGTTTAAAATTTAAAAAATCTCGACTTTTTCAAATGGAACACCCTGTGTTTTATGATTTCATTAGATGCCTTTCTGTAGACTCTACAATTTTATAATAGCTTTCCCTATACCTAAGTTGCGTAGTTTTTGCAAAAAACCCACTTTTATGAAAAATACCCGATTTGCGCACGTTCCTTTCTCGGGAAAAACACAGTGAGCGTCTGTCACGCAATAAAATTTGTGACAATCAGTTTACATGTCATTTCTTCTTTTACTGAATATTCACGTACGAGTTTAGAGTAAGTACTAAGCGTGCATACAATGAACTATTCAAAAGAAGAATTAGTGAAAATGGTTTATGCCTTAGGAGAAGCTCATGGAAATTGTTTGCTAGCAGCACGTATTTACAAAGCAAATAATCCAGATTTACAGAGATTTCCACGTGCTGACTGTTTTGAAAATGTGAAAGAAAGATTTGAAAGAACAGCAAATGCGAATTATGAGAAAACTACCAGGAGACATGATGGTAACAATGACGATATTCAGTTTAATGTTGTGGCGTCTGCTGTTGAAAATCCAAATATTAGTGTCAGGAAAATCAGTAATAATCTTGGAGTTTCCAAAAGCTTGACAAACAAGATACTGAAGAAGAATAATTTTCATCCGTATCATATTAAAAACCATCAAGCACTGTTACCTCAAGATCACCTAAACCGCCTGCAATTTTGCCACTGGGCATTGGATAAAATTCAGGAAAGTCCAAACTTTTTTATGAATGTCTTGTTTACTGACGAATCAACATTTTCAAACACATGCTTACCCAATCGTCGCAACTTTCATCACTACGCTGACAATAATCCAAGATTATTGAGGGTACTAGATAATCAGAATCGTTTCAAAGTGAACGTGTGGGCTGGAATTTGTGGAGAACATATTGTTGGACCGTACTTTTTTGAAGGCAATTTAAATGCCAATGTGTATTTGCATTTTTTGCAAAACGAACTTCCCCTTCTACAGCTACAGAATATGCCCGCTGATTATTTGGTTCAACAATGGTTTCAGCATGATGGTGCCCCTCCACATTCCACTTTGGCGGTACTGTGATTATTTTATTGTTGTAGTACTTTTCCTATTATCTATTCATATTTCAGATTAGAGAACACCTAAACCACGTATATCCAAATAAGTGGTTAGGTCGTGGTGGTCCAGTTCCTTGGCCTGCACGTTCGCCTGATTTAAATATTCTGGACGTTTTCTTGTGGGGTTATATCAAGGAGCGAGTATACGAAGTACCACCAACGGATATGCAAGACTTGAAAGAAAAGATCCAAAATGAGTTTCTAACCATAACGCCCGAAATGTTAAGAAATGTTCACATTCATTTTCGTCGTAGATTAATGCTTTGTGTTGAAAACAACGGTGGACATTTTGAGCATTTACTTTAGGTTAGCTTGCTTGTATGAGTATTGCGTATTCTTTTTTCAATACTCTATGTATATTCATCCATTTCACTAATAATTTTTCTAACTAGGGTAACACCGTTTGGTTTTCAATATGATACGTATGAAACTTCTTCTTCAATATCTTATTTGTCGAGCTTTTGAAAACTCCAAAATTTCTACTGATTTTCTGATACTAATATTTTTGGATTTTCAACAGCAGAAACCACAACATTAAACTAAATATTATCGTTGTTACTCCCATGTCTCCTGGTAGTTTTCTCATAATTCCCATTTGCTGTTCTTTCAAATCTTTCTTTCACATTTTCAAAACAGTCAGCACGTGGGAATCTCTATAAATACGTGCTGCTAGCAAATAATTCCCATGAACTTCTTCTAAAGCATACGCCAGTTTTGCTAATTCTTAATTACATGTAGAGGTTTTATGATTTTTTACTTTTATTTACAAATAAATGGTAACTTTCCATAAAGACTTGTTTATTAAACTGAAATTATCTAAATTTTTCAGTTATTTTTATTTTAAGAAGTGTAAACTAATACATTTTATAAAAATAAATAGCCTTACAATATTTTTTCCGTCAAAGGAGTGCGCAAATCGGGTATTTTTCATAAAAGTGGGTTTTTTGCAAAAACTACGCAACTTAGGTATAGGGAAAGCTATTATAAAATTGTAGAGTCTACAGAAAGGCATCTAATGAAATCATAAAACACAGGGTGTTCCATTTGAAAAAGTCGAGATTTTTTAAATTTTAAACCATCAGGTTTGGCACGATTTCTGTTGCCCCCTGTATATCGCAGGTCAACTTTTGATACGTTTTTCGAAAGAGCCATCTTCACTCTACAGTTTCTGAAAAAAAATAATTTCTAGCTGTCATACAACCATAATTATGTCAACTATTAGAAGTGACGAAACATAAGAAAAAAAATTAAAAGTCAAATATCTCGAAAACTATCAATATTTCAATAGCAGTGTTATGCACAAAGTCCCACTAATTTTTTACGTAGAATTCGATAATGCCATAAAAAATATAGGTTTCCATTTAAAAAAATGAAGTTGGTACCTGTCCAGGAAAAACTGAACACCCTGAATATGTAAATATATTTTCATTTTGTGCAGCTCGGGATATTAGACAACCCTGTTGAAAAAAAAATTAAGTTATCTCTTTTATTAACCCAGATATTGGACTTACGCGCACTAGGTGGACACCCTGTATAAAAAACAGAAATACATTAAGGGTCCATTCTCTGTAGATTTGACAGGCATGAATGTTGGGTCGGATTCTTATATCGACACCCATCGGCCGATGGGTGGAGACATATATTCCAACTATCGAATTATTAAGATTTCGGAGGTGCACGTAAAGCCGAAGTAAAAAGGCACATGGAAATAAAGTTAGCCCTCATTGCATGGGTACCGGATTTGTGTTATAATTGCAACAAAATTTCTTTTTAATGTTATAAATTATATATCACCGGAAAGATCAAAACATAAATTAGATCCCTATAGTAGCAAATTTTTGTTTAATACATGTATTTTAGAGAAAATAATTTTTGAAAATACGCTATTTTAGTACAAGATTGTTTGCCTGGAATTTTAAAAATAAAAAGAAATACCAAAAATTACTACTATATGGACTTAGATTAAAGTCTTATCTTTCAATACTTTTTTACTAAAAGTCGCTATCTTTTATAGTTTTTTTTATAATTAAACACGAGACTTACGCCGATTTAGGGCTTATTTCGACCTAGTGAATGGACTCTTAACAAGAACATAATTAAGAGAGAATAGAATGCTACGCCCAAATTCATGTAAGGAGAGAATAAATATAAGTAGAAAGGAAGGAGGAAGGGGAATGATAGACATACAACCGTAACACTTTAAACAGATATATTCATTAAAAACATACTTCCAAAACAAAGACCATCCATTAAATAGGGCAATAGTAGAAATTAATAAGGGCTTCATTATTAAACCTATCAATGCAAGAAACAGAGAGCTTACAAAATAACTCCCTTGTACAAAAACAAAACGTATGGTTGTCTAAAGTATTACACAGATATAATAGTGCAGCCCAAGAACATACAAACAAAGAACTTGCAATACAAGACCAAGTTCTAGCGAGAAATGAAGGATATTTTAATCAGGAATGATTGATGGAGAAAATGCCACCAATTTTCCGAAACAATGAAATATATATAACATCCGGATGTAAACTACTACCAGGTATGCAATATACGCCAATAAACATAATGCAGTGGCAAAAATTATTTATACAGCTTTTCGTTATAATTAGCAAACGGAGCCTCAAGCGTACTACCAATATTCACCACCAACAATAATGGAAAACAAATATTATAAATTATACTGGGACCTAACTAACCGATAAAACGGTAGCCCATAACAGAGCGGATATAATACTTCAAGATAAAATAAAAAGGGTCATTACCTTATCGGTGGATGCCATCTGACCAAAACATAGCAAAAAAATATACAGAAAAGAAAGAAAAATACCAGCAATGGGCCTTTTCCACATTTTTTTTTCGCTTATTATTATAAAATATATACTTAGTTATGCCTAAAAAGTATTTTTAAAAATTTTTCTCTTCGCCAGATATATTTTGAAAAAATTGTTAAAATTACCATATATTTCAAATAACGCGCCATTGACGTCATACTCCAGTTCGTTGTTGTCTGTTGGCTGCCCAGCATTTTGTGTTCTGTCAAGTGAAGTGTGTTTAACCTAACTTTCGTTTTGTGTTTTGATTAATTTGATTTAAAATTAATAAAATTGAAAAGGGATATCTTAAGGCTGATTCAGACACCCTTCCAAGAGTTGACAGTGAAATGATTAACGATTTCTACGTCATAAATATGAACTTTCTAAGTGCTGAAGTGCGCAATGTTAAGACATGAAGGTTAGTTTTATAACCTAAGTTATCAAACCATCATTTAGTTGATTCTAGCATAGATTGTGCAGTGTTGTCACCTTTAGCGAAAAATGCCTAAAAATTATTTTGCTCAAGGGATAAATTGGAAAATAATCATGTTGATTTGCTTCAGTAATAATTTATGGAGAATATTTCACCTAAAAACACATATTTTCATTTCAAAATTACCTTTTCACCTAAAAATACATAATATTTTCATTTCAAAATTACCAGAATGTAAATTTAAACGTTGCCAAGAAAAAAGTAAAATTATATGTGGCAACGTGGAGCCATTCTTTAACTTGTCTACATTTTATTGGCTACTGGAGTGTGATGTCAGCGAACCGCGCAGTTTGAAATGATTCATGAAGACCGGTCACTTTGTACTTGGATAACTTCGCTTAATTACAATTCATTAATAAATTGAGTTGATTCTACCTTTACTTATGTACCAGTATAATGTTTGACATTAATAAAATAGTAAAATTTAATTTAGTGGAAAAAGCCCATTAGCGATAGAAGTTGAAAGAATATAGAAACAGAAACAAGTTCATATCGTCCCATTTATTATAAGGGCGATTCAATATTCGTCGAGGCATTTCGAAGTGTCTCTTTAAATTTACGTTTCATAATTATTTACGAAGTTCGGTTTGCATTTCAGCTCGCTAAAAAAATTAAAAGGCTCGCAGTCGTCTTAATTTGGTATTCAGTTTTCACCACCTTGTATGAGATTCAGCAATCTTGAAGGTATAGTTACAAAGCTTATGGGTTTAACACTCTGCACTCTGTGAATATTGTCTCTCTATTTTTCTCACTATAAAAAACATAGGATTCTAAGCTAGGTACCGATTTATAATATTTTTTGACGGAATTTGATGTAAGTGATCCTAAAATTTTATGTAGAATCCAAAAATGCAATAATATAAGGATGTTCCATTTAAAACAAGAAAATTTACGTTAGCCTCCGGTATAACCAGAGGAGCTACAGGGTCGCCACTATTTTATTTGATAAACCCCAGAGTACCAACTTTTGAAAATTTAAATCAAAGAGATCTCTGAATTAATCTAACAGACTATCTACTTTTAACCACCTGGTAAGTATTAGACTGGTAATAATTTGCAATCATAGCAACTTCGACTGATCATATTTCCAGAGATGCAAAATCTTCCCAAGAGCACTTTCCTTCATCCACTGTTTAGTCCCAGAGGACACTAACGACAAGCAGCGTGTCTCTTTAATTAATTGACCGTCATATATTCAAATCAGTGTAATGTTCGGATATATAAGTCGTTACGGATGTAGAATGCATAATTTAAGGGCGGCGAAATCCTCCAGAGACTGTACGTTTTGAATAAAAAAGACCTTTTATAATGTCAACCATATTTTATACAGATACTAAAAATAATGATTTTACAAATTTAATTATTATTAAGATTCTTTGTTGGAGAATATTATTTCTATTAAAACTGGTCTGACGACCAACCATTAATTTTCCTCTAATAATCTTAAAAACTAAACATTTATTAACTAAAGTTCATCCAACGACGTCCTTTACATTGTTTTCTTTTAACAATTTCACTGGCGCTTTACACAGCACACTACACCAGCTCAAATGGTTTGGGTCTCTTAAATCTTTGAACAAGATGTTGGTTGTCCAGCAGCTGAAGAGCTTCTGCATTGATTTGGAGGTGAAGTCTGGCCTCATGTCTGCCAGCAAACCTTTTGATCTCATCTTTAACCATTGGGATGTTAAGGTCTCGATGCAAGTCGGAGTTGCGTATGTACCATGGAGCGTCTACTATGTTACGCAGCACTTGGTTCTGGAAAGTCTGAATGGTTTTAATATTACTATTTCTGGCACAACCCCAAAGTTGAATACCGTATACCCAAACTGGTTTTAAGATCTGATTGTAAATTAGTATCTTATTATGTATTGTCAACTTAGAATTTCTTCCAAGCATCCAGTGTTCAAATATTTCAATAGGTATTGTTGCCAAAGATTTCGATTTCCGTGCATGAGTACTCATTCCGGATACGAAAACAAACATTTCAAGACGTTTCACGATCATGGAAGAAGCTTTTTCAGTGAATGTTGTAGAAATGTGTCAAAAATACATCAATCTGCGACATCAAACCGTCGGTGGGAGATTTTCCTTCCGATATGTGGCTGAAAAATGTACTACACAACATGTAGGCATTAACACAATTTCGAAAACCTTTTCAAAGGTGGCTTCATTTCTTCGGCTCTCTGATCCAGAAAGTTTTACCTGACTTGGAATGAGGCGTTCTTTGGCAACATTATGGATTATGGGCCAATGCCGGGGGCGATATTACCACTGTCAAGCGTCACGGTGGTTGGAAATTGCCTATGATAGCGGAAAGTTATATTGAAGAATCCCTGTCCAGCAAGTTGGGAATTGAGAAAAAAATCCAGATCCTACCTAATGTCGGCGAAGTTGTAAGCCCTTCCAGTCCTTCAGAAATTTGAATAATCCCAAAATGTGAATCTGGTCAAAATGGCAAGATCGTTCTTGAGATAAATGTTAATGTTAATATTAATAATAATTCTAAATAAAATGCTATAAAATCGAAGCGGGATATTATGAATTTTTTCTACTCCCCATCTTTAAAATGCCATTTTTCGTATATGTTTCCATGACGCTAAGTGATCTTTTAAATAGGTACACCTTGACAAGTCGTGGCTTCGTGCGCTTTTGTAACGGATTGAAATTATTGAACAAATCAAGATAGTTGTCTGTGTCATTTTAAATCAATCTGTCAAACTAGTGAACAACAAACAAACAAACAAACAAACAAGTGAAGAAGATGTTCTCAGTGAGACTCCACCCGAAATCTGAAGCCGAAATCTTTCGAAAAGATGAAACCGTCCTCTTTTTGGGGAATCTATTCAATGCTGCGTATGACAATTAATCTAAAAAAAATGTTGATATAAGCATATACCCCCAATTTTGTGCGTTTCTGAAGCGTAAATCAGACGGTTACAGACCTAAAAAGTCGAAAACACCCCAGCAAATTAGAGAATTCTTATCATCTGTTCCAGACAAAGAATACCTATTTACAAAGGTAAAGCATAAAACCAAATTAAATAAATATAAAAAATTATAAATATTTTAGGTAGGATTAATTTTTGGCTTAATGGGAGCTTGTCGACGGCAAGAATTGATGAAAATTCAAACAAGTCATATTGAGGACCTCAACACTGCCCTTTTAGTTCACATTCCTAATAGGAAAACAAAAACGGAACGTCAGTTTGTTATTGAAGGTAATTTCTACCATATATGAAAAAAATGGAACTTCGACCGCCAAACCTGACACGTACTACCCGGTTTTTCTTAAACTACCAGCGAGGAAAATGTACAAAGCAGCCCATTGGAATTAATAAATTTGGTAGCCTTTCTAGCGTAGTAGCAAAATTTTTAAAATTGCCAGATCCTGATGCTTACACTGGCCATTGCCTGAGAAGGTCCTCAGCGACGATCAACAGCTGTTGCAGAGAATTATATTGACCACTCATTAAACAATAAAATCGAGACAGCTACTAAAATCATGAATACTGTTATTGAAGATAATGCTATGCAAAAGAATGCTGAGGATATTGAAAATATCGATATTACAATTGCTGAAAGTTCAAGCTTTGCTAAAAATGAAAGTGGATTAAGGATTAGCTTCAATTCAAATCAAGTAAATGAACAGTTTGATGGAAACAAACTTGGAAAATCAATGATTTTGTTTAGCAATTGTCAAAATGTTTCTAAAATAATGTGACCATCAATGTATATAAAAAGTAGATCTGTCAAAATAATGTGACGGGGCGTGACAAGTATTTCAAAAATTTTTATTTAGATATATGATAGCGTAGAAAAAGTATAGTATGCAACTCGTTTTATAAATGCCATTTTATTCACTCATTTTATTAAACACTCGTTCCGCGTGACTAAAATGGCATTTATAAAACTTGATACATAATATTACTATTAATCCACTAGTGTTTGGAAGGCCTCTAATCTACGGAAAACAGACTTATTAAACCTTTCTAATAGTGGTCATGGATAAATAAATAAATAAATAAATAAATAGATAAATAAATAAATAATTTGAAAGACGCAGTGAGTTTTTTGCCAGCATTTATTCATTTCATCGCCCTTTTTTCCGTAATGGCTGTTGGAAAGCTCTATGCCAAAATCATCTCATCCCGGGCCATCTGAAACATTTATTTAAATGTGCCTTAGTAGCTGCAAACTTACACAATACGATATACGCGATTTAATATTTAATTTTCAATTTGCATCAGCCCGAGCAACTGCAGTAAGTACAGATACCACTTTTCGCCGCGGAGGGCTCATAAAACGTTATTAGTTTATCCACTTTATATACATAGATGCGTGCAACTTGAAAGCATGTATCGTATTTTCAGACATAAATGCACTTGTGCTGATGCTAGCTGTTTACAAACATAGAGGTATCTGCTTTGCAAGTTTCATCTACTGTAGAGAGGCTGTGACCTACTTTTCTGCGGGCAATGGACTGCGAGGTATCGTTGCGAGTGAATAAAAAACGGTTTCGCGCATAAAATCTTGTCCCATGTACAACGTGGATAATAGGTCGTGTTCATCAGAATATAGCGCTACCTGAGCGCTCATCAAATAACTGTTCTGATTGGTTATCAGATTCAAAGTAACCAATAAGAACAGTTGTTTGGTGAGCGGTCAGGTAGCGCTATGTCCTGATGAACGACACCATTTTTTAACGGTTGCAGGCAGGGTATACACACAAAAATAAATAAATAACCAGAAGCATATCTCCCTATTGACGATTCAAATTACTGATGAGGGCGCTGCAAATTGTAAACAAATATGGAGGAAGACGTGAAAAAATTTTGCATTTCATATCACATCATCTAACAATTTAGCATTTATCTGCCATAAATATAGTGACTTCATGTGCTAGTTAGGGTGAAATAAAGGATGAAAATAGTGATAAAAGCAGTCAAACGTCCCATAAGTGCTTCATTGCTAATTATATGATTTTTTTGGGTTGAAAAAGGTACCCTAGTTTTTGTTTACTTACATTTTGGACTAAAATAAGTGTGATAAACTGTATGGTGATACCATATTAGTGCAGCAATAAGCCTCCAAAAATTACCTTTTAAGTAGGTTCAAATATTTTCATACAGAGGGGCATTCATTTTTGGAAACGCCAATTACGGGCTCTATTCCTTGTCGTAACGTCGATGCTCGGTTAACCTGAGGTTTGTGAATGTATCACTCTCTATAATTTTAGCCAAACATTATAGCTTGTTTTAGATTCTTGTTTATCTTATATAATGGTAAGAGGTATCATAATCGGTAATTTGAGTCACCAATTATATCTTGATACAATAATTGATTATGGAAATACGTTTAGCAGATTAAACAAGTTACGGCTAACATTATGTAACAGTTCAGGTGGACTGGTATTTAGTAGGTATATGGTTTTTAAAGCCCAACATTCGTTGAACCCATCGACATACCCGCCTGTTACGCCCATGGCACTGCGTCTTAGATTTACAGACAACTCGCTTGTAGTGATTTATCATTTCTTTCATTTCTTTCAATGTCCGTTTTTTATTTAAAATCGTTATCATAACAATTTTCAAACATAATAAGTTTTCAGGTTAATGATAGTGTGCTCCTAACACGCTATCTACACCGGCATACGAAAATAAACAAAATCAACAATAAATCAACTGTTACAACATAAAATCCGTGAAGAAAACAATTCTTAAAATGTCTAGTTCTGTTTATAGCCACTTGAAGCGAAGGATGTAAAGTCTGGATATCACAGAAATATAGAGAAGTTACTTTATTCAAAGCAACTTTCATTTTAGGTTAGGCTTTAAATTTCATTGAATATTATTTTCCGAAATTTGTTATGGTAAAAACTAAAAATGAAAATAATAGAACTGCAAGATTAACACCTCCGAAAATCAACTAATATATTTGAACCTACCATGGCCACCTTATAATTTCACTTACTGCATATCTTTGTCACTATCTAACAAAAATAATTAAATTTGGTGTGTATTAGGCAGCTTCATCTTGATTGATTTAATGTTTCATGACTATAAATCATCTAATTTGGCCACGTTCTTTTATGGGTATATTAGAAATATCAGCAACAAATAAGATGATGCCCCAATAATATCCTATAAATATAGTTTCTTGTACTATGACACAAATAAAACGTTTTCTTATAATTATCATACACAGAATGTTGGCTTAGATCGAAATATAAATTGAAATAAAAAGTTTGGTTCTCTGGAAGGTTCCTTAGAGAAACCTGATCAAAGATCTTATCATAGCTATATACTTAGTAGCTAATTCGGAATGAAAACACTGACTTAAACCCTGGTCTGTACGATGGGTAACTTCGATCTTCAATGGTACGATCTTTGTAATTTTAATTTAATCGTCTGGCCTGTTCCTAATAATTTCTTTCGAACAGGATGACAACAAAATTATTGGTCTCGAAATGCCACTTATTGAATTGAATTTCTTATTATACACAATACATCACTTCAAATACAAATACAATTTTCCATTAACAAACAGCACTTACTTGTACCACGTTTCGTACGAGGCGTTGTGATCGTCCATCTTCAGGACACACTTATTACGGAGCTCCCCTTTGTACACCTGAAGAGCGAACAGGGCGAACACCATCAGACAGAAGATGGTCAACGTCATGACCTCCGCCAGTTGTTTGAAGGAGTGCAGCAACGCATTTATGATGGTCTTCAAACCTGCAACCAAAGGATTCATATAAGTATGCACCAATTACGCTCACATTGTTGTTACAGAACATCTTTTTTTAATAGTATTTCAGCAACCGAAAATTTCTGGTCATATATCGATTATTCTCTAGAATAAAATGACTTAAATGTGGATTATGGTAAATTTGGATAATTTAAATTACATTCATCGAAAAATGTTAATACATATATACAAGGTGCGGCAGCATAACTTCCTTTTTTAAAATGCGCGCCATTCAGTCGGTTGATGTCGTAGCGGAGCGCTAGTGGTCTCGTTCGAGAGGCGGGACTATAAAGCTTTGTATTATATTTGTCCCGACACAGTTCAGTCTGGGTAATTAATCTATGGTTCAGTCGCCATCATGCGTTGGAACAGTGAGGAGCGTGCTTTTACCGTTGAGGCCTACTTTTCGAGTGGATGTTAGGTGATGGCAACCCAGCGCGCCTTTCGGAATGGCTTTAATTTAGCCCCGTTGGCTTCTGTCCCGGACCGGAAATCGATTGTTACGTGGGTCACTACGTTCAGACAAACTGCAAGTGCGATAAGACGAAGGACTGAAGTCCCTCGCCCCATTAGATCACCTGAAAACATTGAGGCAGTGAGAGTTTCAATGTTGCGATCATCACGGCGTTCAGCGCGCAAACATGCGTCTGCCCTTGACCTTTCCGATCGTTCTGTGAGGAGAATTCTTCATTATGATCTTCATTTCCACCTTTACAAGATGGCGATTGTGCAGGAACTTTCTGCACGTGACTTCAATTCTCGGATGAACGCGTGTCACGTTCCGATTTGGCCCCTTGTGATTTTTTTCTATGGGGGTTTTTGAAATCTCGTGTTTATGTGAACCGTCCAAGGACCCTACAAGATTTGAAGACCAACATCCAGGAAGAAATTGCCAACATAACGCCTGCTATGCTGGCAAGAGTCATGACAAACCTCAGAAATCGGTTTACTCAGTGTATGGAGAATGGTGGACGTCACCTATCTGATTTGATCTTCAAAACTATGTAAAACAAAACTTTAAGCATGCGCCTACATTAAAAAAAAAACAAATAAAAATGTTCTGATTCATACAATGGGTTTTATTAAGTTTTGAAAAAAGGAAGTTGCTGCCGCACCCTGTATTAAAACGCGTTGATTCTGTCTCGCTTTAAATTCCGTCTCCGAATAGGTATAGTTTCTAAGCTATCTCCTCCGAGCGAGGATATCCTGTATATCGATAATATCCTGTAAATATACCGTATTCAACCGATCTCCTATCTCTAAAAATAAAAAAGTTACCCATGTAGGACATAGGTAGGCTACTCTGTATACTACAAAATATATATTAAGTCTGAAGTTCTGTCGTTACAATAATCTAACCATCCAATTTGAACCACCTTAATTCGATCATCCTGCCTTTTTGAAAAAAATACAGTCAGTAGGTATACTAATGTACTTGTATAGTATAATGTATCTACACTAATGTACTTCCAATGGTGTATTCTTTTGTATAACTTATTGGCGTTTCTTAGTTTTTTTACACTTTTTTAAAGGTATTAATAGAATTTTCACAAATTTAATATTGGTTTAACACAAAACATAAATTGATGTAAACAAGCGATGCTATATTACATTATATGGGTTACAGATATAATTTGAAACGGCTGATTAATTTGTTATGTCGCCAAATATGTGCACAGGCAGTACAACCAGCCGTTATTAATCCTACATACTGATATCCAAATAATATATGAGGCTCATGGTGATTGTTACACGGTCAGTAACTATTTTATAAACGCGTCTCTTTGGTCCTTTACCCCTATAATTATTTATAACGGGTATTAACTCAAATATTCATATACCACGGCCTATGCTGGCCCTCAAGCCAATCGCCATCTATCGGGTCGCTACACTTCTTATCCCAATAAATACACTAAGCGTTTGGCTACACGTATACGTATGCGTGCGATTTTTTACTCGTACGCGAGCGTCTGAATTAGAGTCGTTTGACTATGGTTACACCGTTTCCGTTCAAACGGTGATGGCTGCACAAGACAGAAAGTTACAGTCTACCATACATAATGAACCAAGATATGATTCTATGCTGATATTTGACATTTTTCAAAAAATTAAAGCAACCGAAAATATTTTTTTAGTATTTTTCAATACACAAAATAAGTTTTTCAATATTCATTCTTAATCTTCTTATCCATTTCTAAATCGCCGATACAGTGCCATAGTGCGGCGTTGCCAAATCTACTTTTTCCTCAGCCATATGGACATTGTGTACAATCTGGCAACACCGCCTCATGGGGGTGCCATGATTCATGTGTCACACTATCCGGAAGTGACAATGGGGTATTTTCCTTCAATCGAAATGAAAGTGGAAATCTGTATTTTTATAAAATATATTTTTGTTTATATTTATTAGGATAAAAATTATTAAGATTGAATCGGTAGAAAATTTTTAATTCAATTTTGAAATTTTATTCTATATTCGTGACGTCACTAAGCGAAAACTAGGGAATATGTATCTATAAAGAGGCCACACCGATAATATGTGGCTAGATTCAGTTTGTAACGACGACAAACGACAGTCGACATTTCGATAATTGACATTTGAAATTTTCTGTTTGTGTTTGGCTTCACAATTTGACGTGTTGTATTGTTGTTTTCTTGTGAAGTAAACTTTTATTAAACATGGAGCAAGGTTTTGTAGAGGCTAAGTCCGACAATTTACCGGTTATAGATCCTTTTATGATAAAGATCCTATAGATCCTTTCAGAAATAAAAGGGATGAATAATGTAAGGTTAGTATTTAACTTAACAGTATTACTGCAAAGTCGATTAAATATATTAAAAAATTACCTTTACAAATTACGATGTTTTTCTATTACTAATAAATACACATCAGTCACAGGCAGAGACAACAATTCACAGGTAAAAATATAAACTAAAGACAATGTCTCATGTTTATCATGATGTTTGTACTATTATATATATGATGTTTACCCTAACCAAACAATTCAAACATAAACAAAAGTAAAGTTGTCACGCAGTGACACCAACCACACAAATGAAAATATCCTAGGAATCACTAAAAAATGGCGCAAATTTTGAATTTTCGCTTAGTGACGTCACATAGATATCGCGCACAGTAAAAAAATTATTTATGGACTTAAATGAACCCAATATTAAAATTCCAGAAATACGTATCTCTTCTTTTTCCAACTACTTTCCATTGCCGATGTAAAAAAAATATAGGAAAACAGCCCATTGTATCTAATATAGCGCAGAGATAATTTCTGCTCACCTGGCAATATCGAGATGGTCTTCAGGGCCCTCAGCACACGGAACGTCCTCAGACCCGCCAGGTTGCCCACCTCCATGCCGATGGTGGCGTAGCCGCTGGTGATCACCACGAAGTCCAGCCAGTTCCACGGATTCCGCAGGTACGTGTACTTGTTCAGTATGAAACCTTTCGCGATGGTTTTTATTATCATTTCGAGGGTATAAATTGCTAAAAAAATATACCTGAAACAAAAGAAGACAAATTGATAGCAGCTGCACACCCTTAAACTTATCAATGCAAGATTCAGAATGCACACAATATAATGTCCTTGTATTAAAGCAAATAAATCGTCTAAAGCATTATACGACATACAGGGTTATTCAGAACCTATCCATAATAAAATTTGGGGATGTTCAACATACATGTACAAATGTGGTAGTGCAAAATTTGGCAGGGTCCTAAAACTATTTAAAAATTTTTCATTGCACGCCGCTGGATACTGGTCCAATGTAATGGAGTGATCTTGGGACTGACAATGCAAACTGGCTAGCACAAAAAAACTTCGGAAGTTCTTTATTCGGTCGATTTTAACCAGGCGTTCCAGACAAAAACGTGTTTACTTCTTTTATCACATTCTTAGGAATTTGGTAGAAAAGTATCAGATGTGTTGAAGTACAGTTGCCCAGCTACGTAGTCCTTTATAATGGTATAACTTTAAACATTGTTTACGGGAAATCCTAATACTAATGTTAACATTTTTTTGATGATATCGATTTCTTATTTAAGGATGCACATATCCTCAAAGTTTTAGAGATGAGTTCTGAATAACCCTGTATATTATAATAGTGCCAACCTAGAATATATAAATAAATTAGTTATAAGTTCTTAGAAAGAGGCCATAAACCGAGGGATTCATACTTGCAATGCAAGACCAAGTTGCAGCCTCAAACAACTATAAAAAGTATATTTTAAAGGATAATTCAATTAACACTGATTCTCATAAATTCCCTGAAACAGAACCTGATATTTGGATGTAAACTCCTAGCTGGCATGCAATGTACCTACTACCGTTATTTGTACGTTGAACTTGTATAAACATTAGAAAAATATTATTAATGTACTCTAGTTCTGAATCATTAGAAGAAAGGCAATTTTTTGGAAAATATTCCTAAGAAATATTCCAAGTATTCTTCTGTAACAGTCGAGCTCTTCTGTCCTCATTGTTTTTTTATTGTACATAGATTTGCTCCAGAGTCTGCTAACAAGTTCACCGTTGTAAATTAAAGAAATTTAGTTCCTAT
Organism: Pogonocherus hispidulus; assembly: GCA_963924545.1. Taxonomy (NCBI): domain Eukaryota; kingdom Metazoa; phylum Arthropoda; class Insecta; order Coleoptera; family Cerambycidae; genus Pogonocherus; species Pogonocherus hispidulus. The sequence goes on along the minus strand of OZ004693.1, from coordinate 10,358,753 downwards.
GTTTCACACAATAATTGTGTCCTATCGTTTGACACTATTATTTATGATCAATTTGACCAAACTTTAGAAACACATTTTGTTTTTAAATATTTTATTTTATTTAATTTTATTCAAAGTATTTTTTATAAACTTCAACTAAGTTACTAAGAATAGACTTTTAAGTTTTTTCATAATTAGTGCTAAGCTATCCAGGAGTTCAACTTTTTTCAACAAGATCACTACAATCATTACTACAATCATTAAATTATTTATAGATATATAAATATCTAAATACGATTTAGAGACTATACATAACTTTCCCCCCATTTTGTCATTAAAATATGAAATTTTAGAGTTTTGCACATAAAGAAGGTACTCTTGTTGAACATCGAAAAAATGCACCGTTTTGATATAAAGTCGATTTTAATCGTAGCCCCCTTAGGAAGCATTTTCGATCCAAGTTTATATGAAGAAAAAAAGTTTTAAGCACAGGTAAAATATTGTACACTAATTTCGGGACACCCTGTCTAATGTATCTAATTACTGTTATTTCCTTTACGGGAATCCTAAATTTCCGAGGATTAAACGATAATTAATTTAACGGTTGTATCCTTGTATTTTATCATTGTGTCGATAACTAACAAGTTTATGGCCAGAAGGCACACGAAATCGCAATAAACACTGTTTCATAGCTTCTCCTTGCAACACTTGTCGATTTTAGCAATTTCATGAATCTAATAATTTTATTAGTGATACAAATGGGGTATTACAGCGTAGTTGAATTAGGCAATTTTATTGTTATTATTTAGTTCATGTATACTATAGGGAGCTGTTGAATTGTATTTTTTTCAATTACATTCATAATATGGCCAGAAAGAGAAGAAAAAATATAATGCATTTTTTCAAATACTACATATCGCGCCTTTTGAATGACGTCACGGACTTGTTATCTGCGCATGTCCGGAAGTCCAGAACGGAAATCGGCAAATCACCTGTGGTCCGTGTTCATATTCATATTCATAACATAACCTCTCGTCCTCGTCATTATTGTCATAATAATTATAGTTTGTATTAAAAATAACTTCTATTGAAATGATCCTCGCAAACACAGTATTTTCCATCGAATGGTATATAGAATGGTATATGATTCACTTTCATTGGTTTAGCCCTCCGATCAAATATGTATAGATAAGTAATTGCCTATTTGTCAGTATATAAAATAATGTGACCAAGAATAACAGAAAACATAACCTCAATTTCATGAAATTACCTGTCACAGTGCCCAACGGCATGGGCGGCTATGTTTTAAGGGGTGAAAATAATAATTATAAAACTAAAAGTACAAATTAGAATATTTTATTTTAGTAAATACAAAGTTTAAGATTTACATATTCAAGAACAACAATTTATACACATATGTGCATAATATTTACTACACTATTTATAATAATATTTAATAGTCATGATACAACTACACTGATATGCCTATGCGCATGGGGGCGTGGTCTATCGATGAGCGTGACATCAGTTATCATACAAAATTAAATAAAATACTTGTAAACAAAGATAACAAAATAAAATAAACGTCGATTATGGAATAATAATACACGATTCATACAGGAAAACTAAAATAATAGTTGATTAATATCAATCTTTCTTATTTTAATTCAAACCGCATTCTGTCAACCGATCTACCTACCGAATATAATTCTAACCTAAATTTTACAATTTGAAGAGATAATAAGAAGCACGGAGCACTTACTGTAAATAAATAGCACCCTATAATATAAAAATAACAACTTGATAACCCTCGGGCCTCACAATTATAATAATACGGGAATACAATTAACAAACACGAAAATAATTATATCACTGACAGTCATACTGACAGTAAAGTATTTGAATTTTCCCCATTTTTGCATCAAGAATGACGTCGTGCGCAGAACAAACGAAATTTGGTCAAGTTATGAGCAAATCAGTGTAGTTATATCATGTTTAATAGTTACTATTAAAAAACAATTGTAAAATCATTGACGATCCCTCTCGCGATCGCCGATTCTACGTTTATGCATGGCTACTTACATGTGTAAACCACGCCCATTGGTGAGAGTCACAAAATCCCTAACAATTTAGGCGGTAAATTAAAATGGCATTTTTTGATTGGACCAAATGCTTGGGCACTAATGTAAACAAAAAGCCATTGTTTTAAATATTGTTGGTCACAAAACTGTGTTGCTATTATTTGTCTATATAATATTTGGTCGGATGTTTAGCCCAACTTTCTCTTCTTGTTGGGTTTTTCGGTATTGTAAGAAATAGCTTGTCTGGATCATCACTATTATTATTATTACAAGATGGCACAATACACATTTTAAATATCATTTTTGCTCTTTTTCCTCAATGAAATTTACATTTATTTTTTACATCAAAACACTCGCGAACGAAAACGTTATTTTTCAGGTTAAGTAGGATGAGCGGTAGCTGGTGACAAAGAGAGAAGTATAATTTTGTCTTTGTCAACCTTTCAAGTCCGTGACGTCATTTGAGCGCAAAGTTTAAACTTCTTTCTTAAAAGCTTCAAACTTCAATATTTTTTTTCATGTAAATTTCAATATATTAATTTAAAAAAAATATTTACAAGGCATATTTCAACATTCTCTATCCAATACTATTTTTTTTAAAATTCACTGTAAAGATCCATTGGTATCACTATATCTACTTAGCCTAACAAATCATCAAACATGATGCGATGAGAGAAGCATGGGTGGTTCTAGTTGGGGGCTTGGAGGCTAAGCTCCCCTAAATCTTGAATTAGCCCCCCAAATTTACCCAGTCCGTCCCTGAATAAAAAATTCTAACTACATAATTTCAGTTAGTTTTATTTAATTATTTCATAAAAAGCTTTCTTTTCTTCGCTACCAAACCGCTACTAACACAACTAAGAACGATTATTATTTTTAATTTAGCACCCAACGTGATTTATTATTTAAAATGTATGTTATTAACTTTATTTTAAAGAATGTCGACTCTATTTTCGTGTTATGTGTATCACTACCTAAGTGTAAGGTAATTTTAGTTTTCTTGATTTTAGTATAACTGTTAGTTGTGTAAACATATGTTTGCAACTGTTTCATCAATTTACTGTATCTCTTTAGACAATAGCAAAATTATCACAGAAAGTTAAACTTTCTCTTAGGTATGCTGTGAACAATACCATGAAACTGAAGGACGGAGACGTAAAAGAGATAAAATCCTCTCGGCGTCCTCATAAATGTAATTACATGACAGGATAATAATATAAAATTTGAAAATTTTAACATGAGAGTATACTGAGAATAAGTAACATCTAATTATACGTCATTTATACACATATATCATCCATCCAGACCGAGGGAACAGATTAATAATAATTATTATAGCCATTTAGTTATGTACAGTATGCTTCATTTAAAACATCCATAGTTCTTATAACATTTTTATCTAAACTATAATTAAATACATATTTTAAATACAAATGTATGATTTGGAAGACATTTTTCTTTGTAAGTAGTAAATCTTTATTAGAATTTCAATAAAGTCATTATAAATCAGATGCTTCGTAATGTTGACCAAAAGAACGAATAATGTTAACATTGCATTAAGAAAACTGACCTGATCCGCGTGACCTACTTATTATTTGAATCGGTGATTGTTGAATGGGAAGTCCATTTTTCAGTGAAATTATATTTGCTATGGGTTACTATACAAAAATTTTGGTCAGGGACTGTTTGGTGTTGAAAGAAACTAAGTCCCATTATCGGAATTACCAATAATATGTAGATACAGGATTGCAGAGAGTATCGAATGGAATTAAGTGATGGATTTAGCTCCATTTAGCTCTCACTCATGTGAAACTGAAAAACGTATTCTACGAATAAACCATTTGCTTGTTAAATTCTCCATCTTATCCGAAACAACTCCACGAAGTTGTTGGTACATCAAAACGTCTCAGTTAGGTGGAGAGGTTTTAACCAATCAGAATTCGTATTCGTCAGTCAAGGGTGACATCATGAAATACTACCAATCTACAGTATGCCAAGCACAGAGTTAGACACCGTAATGTAATAAAATGTAAAATGTAAGGCACCAATTAAAGTGTATTGAATTACTTAAAGAAACTAAATACTCACTGCCCCCTTTTACCACACAATATCAAATATCTCGTATTCGGCTACTTCATCAGTATAAATAGTCGTTACTCTAATGTACTCTTCCATGTACAAATCAACAACTGCGTATAACTGATATTTTAGCATCGCTTTTGGTGACAAGGCACCACCATCATTATGAGGGAACGTTTGGATTCAGGAGTATGACTTCGTAACCGCATTTGGTGGAGAGGATACATGTGATACCCTTACAAATCCAAAACTGAACTCGCTATTAAAATGAAACCAACGGTTTTCTGAATAACTGTGTTCAAAAGTGATACACCAAATGGCCATGTTGTCTATTGAGGTTGTATGAAAATTTAATATAAAATGCAATTTATGTAAAGGGTATTTTTGAAGATGTCGTAGCCGAAGTCTCATAAATTTCCATCGGCAAATTGATTCTTCATATTAATATTAAGGATTCCTAGTTTTATTATACGTATAAAGATGAATAATAGTGGTTTTAGAATAGATCCTTGAGGCGTACCTTGTCACAGGCAATTTAATTAACAAGATTACCTTCAAGATTATCTTCTACTTGGGAATTCGATGTTTATATCCATATTACATCGAATTTGCACCTAATATAGATTTAAATTACTTTGCAGTATCTCTAGTCATAGACTGAATTATCCATTTAATCAAACAACTGGAGAGTCATTTAAATGACTGTATGACAATTCGCTTGACTGAATGGACCAGTTTTGTACAGCCGACAGGGCTGTTGATCCAGTGGTTTATGATTGAACTTACAATTAATCTAGTAGGTACAAAAGCGTGGCTACTTACTCGGCTTCTTCAATTGTTTCGGCCATGGCGAGGAAGACGCAGTTGAGCAATATGGTGGCCATAACCAAATAATCGAAGTACTGGTTGGTGCACAAATATATACATGCTTTTCGGATGCGACTGAATGGGCTGAAGTAGAAGAACGAACTCGTGGCGGTGAATCGATGGATATAGTTCTTCCGGAACCTCTTAGAAACCACGCAGAATGTCTGGAACAAGAAAATGTCTTAAAAACTAAATATGTAAAGTTTGATTTCGGTATTGAGAGTAATCTATATTATTTGTCCTCTACTGTTACAGTAGAGGACAAATAATATATATAAATCTACCTCTACTGTTACAGTAGAAGACAAATAATATATATAAACCCCTACAGTAGGGGTCAGTGTTTAGTGTTTGAAGATAAATGGGGATGCTTCACTAGCTACATCAAAAGTTGTGTATCCACGAGTTTTTTTTTTAAGAGTTTAAGTTTTTTCGTAAAATATGGACTAGTAGCCGAGTTGAGTTATCTATGTATTGTTATAAATAATGTAATAATATACCTCAATAATCATTTTAAATGTAAGTACCTAAAACATAAGTATCTTACGCAAAATTGACAAAATTATTGTTTAAACTTTAGCAGTCATCTTTGTCTTGGATGATTTTATTGGTAGCATTGATAAATATAACCTGCAAATATTTTTAAAAGCAATAGACAAGGCAATACCACCTTAAAACATTAAACTATTTTACTGTTAAATGTAAAATTATTAGTTAAGTAGTTAATATTGTTTCTCCTGTTCTTCAAAAGCGTCTATGAATTTTTATAAGCTTTAATACCAATAATATTCTACCCTCTATAGATCTTAAAAAAATATGTGAAAAATAACATCAAATAACCAAAAAGAAGTAGGACAAACACATTCTAATATACTGAATAATTTTATAAAGTGATATCTTCTGTTATGATTCTCATTGACTGTTGTTTTGTTTTTCTTTTAAATCATAGGTTTGTTCCTGCAGGAGTCCAAAACTGTCAGTAACTGTCAGAAGCATGCGCATTACAAATCTAAGCGTTCCAACAAGTGTCGAACGACAGTTTAGGATTTCTTCTCCTCTGTTCCAGCTTGAGTCAGGGCAGTTTGCTGATAGTTTGAAAAGTTCACTGATTCTTCGGAAATTTTATAACTCAACAAACAATAACTATTTGTTCAGAAATGGATGATATTCCTCCATAATTTATAGGTTAAAAAATGATTAGGTTATTGTTTATTGTCTTCTTCTTCTTCTGCTATTAAGTTCTCTAAAAATCCGGTGTTCCAGCAAAAATCAGAAACTAATCTAAATAACAATCCCTGACTGTCACGGATTTATCAGAGATTCTATGCAGGAACAAACCTAACATGTTCCTGACTGTAAAATAAAACAAGTAAGTTGATAAATTTTTCTTAAACACAATAACCTTAATTTATGATGAAATTATTTCTGATTTTAGCAATGATAATCAAGTCAAATTTAGTTTTTGAGTCTATTTTTTTTACTTTTATAACTTACAGACTCTAAAGGAGAATGAACCTTTCAATTTTAACTGAATAATTATTGTATCAAATGTAAAATATAATTATTGTAGTTTGTAGTGGCGAGATACAGTGAAATACACTGCAGTGCCCTCTTTGGGTCTTTGCTACTACCTGTCTGACAATTATTGTCTAATTGACAGACAGATAACGATCTGCAGAAAGCAGATGCCATTACAGCGACCTCTATTGTCTTTGAGGAAGACAATCCTACTTAATTATTGGAAGGAGATGCCGAAAACAATTACTTGGAGATGTTGATGTAATGCAACGCCAGTCGGGGCATATTGCCCGTGGAGTAGTTGTTTTCGGCATCTCCTTCCAATAATTATTGTATATTATCTAAGATTTTCTTTTCATGTTCATGTGCTTTTTTGTTAAGCCAATAATACGAATTTAAATAAAAATCTCCACAATCAAAGTCATGAGAATAACAAGTCTTTCATCGAAATTTTAATATCATTGTTTTAACTGCCTACGTAGTCCTGCATTATATGTGTATTATTTATTAGACTCTGCCAAACGTTGCTTTCAGTTAATCAGTAAAGGATTCCTTATTGTTACTCAAGGAACAGCTTGAAATGTATTCTCAACTGAATATAAGCGTTATTTGTCTAGCTCGTACGTGACTTTGTGCAGAAATAAATCTTGAGGTGTATGAAAGTGGGTACGAATGGGAGATTAAATTATTCAAACTGAGGGGATGCATTGCAGTCTAAGTGCAATTTATAAATGCGTCAACAGAGGATGTTGGGTTTGCGCATTCATTGCTGGCGAAAATTTCTATAAAGTTTATGAATGCATACAGCAATATATTTTTCTCAACTATATTTTAAATTTTTAATGAAAAAATTTTTATATTCTTATCGAAATATCTTAACAATATAGAATTAAAATTATCTTTTTAGTTGATGATGGCCGAAGGGAGACAAAACATTGTGTTAAAAATTTGATTAGTCTCATCAATCTTCACAAATAAGGTGAGAATAAAATTTGTATCAATTTGTATCAAGGGCAACAAGAAAAATCTTGTTAGCTTTGAATTTTTATTGGCAAAACGTTGGTTCCTCCAAATTTAATGATGACTTTAATGATGACTGATAATTATGAATGATTTTTTCTGACTAAATATGTTATATATACACCTTTGGGCACACGTATTTTCTGAGCTGAAATGTTAAAAATTTCAGCATTCTTTTAACATGTCTGAATTAATCAACTTGAAAGGAGTTGAAACTTTAGTGTGAAGACAACATTGACGTAGTTTTCCAGATAACACCAAACACTATACTGCACTCGACGCGCGTTTCGCCAGCCAAGTTGGCATCATCTGGCGATGAATAAATCTGATCTGAGTTTTAATCATCAATTATACAGGGTGTTCCACGTAGACCTTCCATTAGACGTTTCTAGAATACTACGCCTACTGGGATTCTGAAAATTTATATACGGGGATTTCTCACAATTCTCTATCGATTAAAAATATTCCCGGTGACGTCACACTTCCGGTTCTAACGGAAGTAAACATCTACTCGTTTATTTCAAATAGAATGTACTATTTTTTATTTAATTTTTGAATTCTATGTCAAATTTAAAGGTAAGTTTCATAAGAATACCCTAGTCCTAAACTGAATCGTCTGAGATATTTTGAGTTTTTAAAAAATTTTGGAAAAAACATACTTACATACTTGAATGAATGAACTATCTTTTATTTCATTTTTGGATTCTACGTCAAATTTAAAGGTAAGTTTCATTAGAATACCCTATCCCTAAACTCAATCGTTTCTGAGATATTTCAACTTTTTCAAAAAATTTGGAAAAAACATACTTACGCTTAATCGGTTCTATCTCTTCTAGTTTTGAATCTAGAGGGCTAAAATTGTAGACGAGAAATACTAAAAGATATCCAAATATCCGTAGCATTTGAAAGTTGATGCAAGTTACACAGGGCGTCGAAAAAACACCGACCAATTGTGTCAAATAACTCACTTATTTTAAATACAACACCCTATATTTTATATTGCTAATGAATGTAGCTTTGAATTCTCTTCCGATTGGTATTAGCATTCCCTATACCAAAATTCTACCGATTTAAATACAGGGTGAGTTTTTTTCGATGTTTAGTGTAGGGTTTTGGGAAAGTATAAGAGATACAAAAAAGCTTAAATGAGGAAAGATGTGCAGTTTTATGATCCTTATTAAATGTTACTTTTATTTTTTGAAAAAACGTCATGGCTGACTAGATATTTGGAAAAATCCGAATTCGCCCAATTCCTTCAGATGCGTGTAGCTCCGTTGCTATTTATTTTACAAAAAAAATTTAAATTACAAAGTTTCATGTTTTCGCAGTGTTAATAAGACAGTGTGATCAAATTATTCGTGAACACTTTTGTTTTCAAATTATAACACAAACTTCAAGTTTTTTAAATGTAAACCATAGTTTGCCATGAGCTAGAAAAAAATGTATTTTTTTATGCTTTCCAACAATATAATATTTGGTATTCTTATTTTGAAAAACGGGTGAACTGCAGCCGTTTTTAACTTTTCAATTGTTCGTTAACGTAGATGGCTGTGAAAACAATCGAAATGTTTACTGACAACGCATTTAGTTACTGTAGCATTATTTGACAGTTATTTTTCTTTCTTAAAAGTCGTTTCAATTGCCAAAGACAATTAAGTTTTCAAACGAGGAAAAGCGTGATATTATTGAGTGTTATATTCGTTGTGATAAAAACTGCGTTCGAGCTGCACAGCAATACTTCAAACAATATTTCGATCGTCGACAGCCTAGTCTACTTACATTCAGAAGACTGTATGACAATTTGGGACAATATGGTTCTTTCTGTAAACCCAAAAATAGAGAAAACAACATAAACGAAGCTGCGGAAATAAATGTACTAGCTTGTATTACACAAAATCCCTCAATTTGAACACGGCAAGTTGCATTAGAGGTAGGTACGTCGTAGAGAACTGTCGTAGGAGTACTAAGGAAACATAAATTTCACCCATACAAACTATCAGTATCACAGACGTTGCACGATGGTGACTCTGAAAGGCGTCTAGAATTTTGTACATGGTTTACAAATATGTGTAGGGTTGATCAAAAATTTAAACTTAAAGTACTGTGGACTGACGAAACCCGTTTCACAAATTGTGGAATGTTCAACCGACACAATGAGCACCTTTGGATGCAAGAAAATCCAAATCATGTTGTACAAAGGAGGCCGCAAATTAAGTTCGGATTTAATGTTTGGTGTGGTGTTATTGGTTCAAGAATACTCGGACCGTATTTTTACCAAGGTACTTTAACTGGTGCAGTTTACTTACACTTTCTGCAAAACGAGTTTGAGAATATGTTAGATGAATTAAACCTAGAGCATCGTGCTATGCTTTAATGGTTTCAGCACGATGGTTCACCCCCACATAATCATCTCCCTGTGCGAACTTATTTAAATGAAGTTTTTCCCAATTCATGGATTGGAAGAAATGGACCAGTCGAATGGGCTCCTCGGTCCCATGATCTTTCAGTTTTAGATTTTTTCTTGTGGGGGACAATAAAAGATAACGTTTATCGGACAACCTATGCGACATTAGAGGATCTTATGGAAGCTGTTCAGGAAGCTTTTGACAATATTGATAGGCGTTCTGTGAGAAAAGCCTCAAATTCTGTTTCAAAAAGATGTATCTTGTGCATTAATAATAACGGTGGGCTTTTTGAACAATTTCGTTAATATCCTTAAAATAAATAGGTAATGATTTGTTCATAAAATTTTTGCATCTTTGTTAAGTATTTCATTCACTTACCACAAATGATTTCCAACAATATAATTTTAAATTCTTTCTGAAAATAAATCCGGTTGTTACTTATTATTATTGTTTTATTTAAAATATGCCAGTCGCATACTTCTCCGGTGCTCTGACACATATAGAGGTGCTCACGCGATGCCGACTTCAATCGTTTTGATTTAATCCGTTGGATTGCGTATAATTTTCACAGCCATCTACGTTAACGAACAATTGAAAAGTTAAAAACGGCTGGAGTTCACCCATTTTTCAAAATAACAATACCAAATATTATATCGTTGGAAAGCATAAAAAAAGACATTTTTTCTAGCTCATAGCAAACTATGGCTTACATTTAAAAAACTTGAAGTTTGTGTTATAACTTGAAAACAAAAGTGTTCACGAGCAAATTGATCACCCTGTCTTATTAACACTGCGAAAACATGAAACTTTGTAATTTAAATTTTTTTTGTAAAATAAATAGCAACGGAGCTACACGCATCTGAAGGAATTGGGCGAATTCGGATTTTTCCAAATATCTAGTCAGCCATGACGTTTTTTCAAAAAATAAAAGTAACATTTAATAAGGATCATAAAACTGCACATCTTTCCTCATTTAAGCTTTTTTGTATCTCTTATACTTTCCCAGATCCTTACACTAAACATCGAAAAAAACTCACCCTGTATATTTGGACATTATTGCTGCAACGATAAGAATCCGACAGTTAGCTGCAGATTGGCTGGAGAAAAACATTAAATGTAAAGAAATTTTTATAAAACGTCATTGTCACTGTTTAGATAGTTATTTAGAATTTTTACATAAGCACAAATTAGCATTTTGCGTACGATTTTTAATTAGGTTTAAATAAGTTTAAATTTTTTATTTAATTTTTAATTAGGTATTTGTTTTGAATTAACATTACTTTAATATTACTCATTAAAACTCATTACTCATTACTCATTTATTATAAATATCTACAATATTCAGCATTCACATAATGGTAACAATAACATTTAGAATAAAAAAATAATATTCTTTAAGATGATACTAGACAAGTTGTTGGCTGTTATAGTTGAATTTATTTCTTCAATAAAAAAAACCAAAAGAAAATCTTTTTATTATTTTTTTTATTTTTGAAGGACTTTCAGCTCATTTTTTTACATTGATACCGTCTCCGACGTTTCGTCCGAGTTTTCGGACTTCTTCATAGGTTACTTAAATACTGAAAATAATGTTTTTACATGAATAATTAAATTAGATTAGTGACAGAATATTTATCCAAAAGAGTGTTTTCTTACCTACTAGAATCTTTCTATTTTAACTACCTACTACATTATAGTTTTATTTTATTTTTATATGTACATTTGCTCCATGATTTGAGCAGTGATCTGACCGTTTTAGGTGTCGCCGTCGATGTGTTTCTTTTTGAAAGCAGGTACCTAATTAAGTCAAGTGCGTATGTTAGTGGTTCAGATAGCCTAATATTGATGGTCCGAACGACAGAGTTATTATAAACATTTTCACGACTCGAGAGTGCTATTGAGAAGAGGTTTCGCAGTTTGTTCATCTACTGGGTGTTTGAAAAGCAATTTACTATTGTATGAGATTGCGATATATGCTACTCAGATTCTCTATATCCGTTTGATACAAAACAACAAAAAGACAGTTAATTATCAAACGGATATAGAGAATCTGAGTAGCATATATCGCAATCTCATACAATAGTAAATTGCTTTTCAAACACCCAGTAGATGAACAAACTGCGAAACCTCTTCTCAATAGCACTCTCGAGTCGTGAAAATGTTTATAATAACTCTGTCGTTCGGACCATCAATATTAGGCTATCTGAACCACTAACATACGCACTTGACTTAATTAGGTACCTGCTTTCAAAAAGAAACACATCGACGGCGACACCTAAAACAGTCAGATCACTGCTCAAATCATGGAGCAAATGTACATATAAAAATAAAATAAAACCATAATGTAGTAGGTAGTTAAAATAGAAAGATTCTAGTAGGTAAGAAAACACTCTTTTGGATAAATATTCTGTCACTAATCTAATTTAATTATTCATGTAAAAACATTATTTTCAGTATTTAAGTAACCTATGAAGAAGTCCGAAAACTTGGACGAAACGTCGGAGACGGTATCAATGTAAAAAAAATGATTTTCTTTTGGTTTTTTTTATTGAAGAAATAAATATTCTTTAATAGTCTTTAATTGTCTTTTTTTAATATTCAATTCTTTAATAGACTTCTGACCATGTCCTTAGTTGGTCTGTGTTTATCTGGACTCTGCAAATACACAACTTGTTCTAACAATTCGATTACACTCTCCATAAACAACAGTTAAATTTAAAAAGTCTTCGTTTGTGTAATCAGAGTATGCCTTTATTATTTAAAATATTACAACTAAATCGGCAAACTCACTTTACACCAATGACTGCAACTTTGCTAAATAAGTACGCTAAGTAACATTTAAATTTTTTGTTTCACAGCCAACCTGCAGCTGATTGTCGAATTATTTTCGTTGCAGCAATAATGTCCAAATATCTTCAAATCGGTGGAATTTAGGTATAGGGAATGCTAATATCAATCGAAAGAGACTTAAAAGCTACATCCATTAGCATTAAAAAACACTGGGTGTTGTATTTAAAATAAGCGAGATATTGAACTTTCAATTTGACATAATTGGTCGGTGTTTGTTCGACGCCCTGTGTAATTTGCATCAATTTTCCAATACTACAGATGTTTGGATACCTTTTAGTAATTCTCGTCTAAAATTTTAGCCCTCTAAATTAAAAACTAGAAGAGAAAGAACCGATTAAGCGTAAGTATGTTTTTTCCAAATTTTTTGAAAAAGTTGAAATATCTCAGAAACGATTGAGTTTAGGGATAGGGTATTCTTATGAAACTTACCTTTAAATTTGACGTAGAATCCAAAAATGAAATAAAAGATAGTTCATTCATTCAAAGCTGTATTAAATTCTATGTATTCTATGTATTCTATGTAAATTCGTTAGAGATATCTCTAGCTGTTTAAAAAGTACTTACAAATTTTAAATTCGACTACTTTAAATGGTCGGCTAGCTTAGAATTTATATCTCCACATTCTCGAGTCAACTACTTCGGAAACTCTAAGACCATAATATTCATTAACAAATCCTCTGAAAGCTTCCCGACCAAGTTATAAGTAAACTGCGTTCGCAGAGGCTTAAGGAAACTCCAGAGCGCCGAGGAAGGCAGTACGTATTCGCAGTATTCTGAATACGCAATACGGCTGAGGAACCGCAATTACTGAATAATACACTTTTACTTCGCGGAAAGAGAACCTGTATATTCTAAATAATATATTTATCATGCGAAGCAGCGCTCTGGGTCGAGGCATATTCGACGCAAATCCTATTGGGCTATTGCTTTTTCAATTTTTGATTAGTATAGGGTGTGTTTATGGCGAGGAAGGGTCACAGATTGTTCCACAGAAAGAATAATACAGTGTCAAGTGGTCCATCGGACATGTAATGAAATATTAATCAGGGCGATGCTGTTTTCAGTTTTTCATTGTTTTTTAGTTTGTTACAGGTTTGAATACTTTCAGTTGTCGTACCCATTAGTTGCAAGTCAAGAAAATGGGTTACTTTTTGTTAAATTTAAAGTAATAGAACTAAAGAAATGCTGGTAATTGTTTGAATTCCCAATTAATTTGTGAATATAACGGGTTAGGCAGAATGAAATATCTATTTTCTATGTACTGGTAATCATTAATGGTTAAACTTTAATCAAAAACTGAAACAAAATGGTCGTAAGTAAACATGGCAATTTATTTCCTGAATATTACATCAGTCAAGTGACCTCCGCTCTGCTGCGGGGAGTCCTGAAGTCTAGCACAAAAATTTTGCATCACTCGGTGCAACATTTCAATTGGGTGTAACGGTCTCGTTCTGAGTAGCTAATAAAATACCTTTCTTAGTTGATTAAAACTAATAATTCTTATCTTATTCTATGTTTTTACCTGCTTGTTAAACACCAACCCTGTATTTAAAGTACTCTATGTATTCTGTGTATATTAAGTGCGTATAATCCCGACTTCACTCTCTTTGGTTGTGTATTACGTCTATCCATAGATAGTCGTAGGTGATATAACCTAAAGTTCATAACGATATAGTGACGCCATCTCGTGTTAAGAACGGGAGGAGATGGAGGACGTGAGAGACCGAGGGGAAGAGAAAAAATGGCGAAAAATGGTAGTACCGATTAGTTGGTGAAAAAGTGAATCTGAATTATAGAAAAAAGGGAAAGAAATAAAACAAAGTATTACGAGTGTGATACAGCAGAACCCTGAATTTGATTTTCTATAATAAAAAAGGAGAAAAGCCGATCGTTGATGACTATTCCATAGTGCTTGGACAGCAACGTATGAAAAACGTTAAGGTCTACCATCCCTGTAAATTTGTGAGTACTTTATAATCTATTTTGGAAGTGCTTCTTGAACATTTTGCGTATACCGTGACTTACTTTATTAACTTAACGCCTAGGCCGCGTGTGCAGTAGAATTGGGCCCTTACCGTTACCGCGCGAACTGAAAATCTCTAAAACTTACCTTTCTATATAAATTTTAGTATAGCCTAATTTTCTCTCCTGTATATAAATTTGAGAGTACTTGTTAAAATATGTAAAATTATATGTTTCTATATGTATTGAGTGTTCGTAAATGTATAGTTGAATATCATTACAGTAAAATAACTTTGTTCTCGTCAAGTGTTTTTTTTCAATTGTCTTCACTTAGATCGGAACTATACCTTTACCAATACCATAAAAAAAGATCAATTGATGACGCCCAAGTTTGGCAGATAATAAAATAACCCTACCGTACTTCACTCTGCCCACCCCTGGTAGAGAGTTTCAACACAATAGTAAGTAAGTATCTTTTAAATTAATAAATTAATGTAAGAGAAGTATCGTTATAAAATTGGCGACCAACGTGCCGTTAATTATAAGTATATTTTGTACCTTTTAACTAAATCAAAAAATAACGAGAAATCGTTATATGGGATTGCGTTAATCTCGGTTCGAATATTATTCTTCAGTTTTACCAAAGTTCGAGGTCGATTAGCGAATACTTTTGACTTTAGATAGCTCCATAAGAAAAAATCACAAGTTGACAGATCCGGTGACCGCGCAGGCCACGCGACATCCCCAAACTTTGAAATGATGCGACCAGGAAACATTCTTCGCAGAATTGCCATAGGGTGCCTAGCAGTGTGGGAAGTGGCTCCGTCCTGCTGAAATCATAGTCTTCGGAAGTCTACACCTTCCTTATGAAGTTGTTGTTCAAAATTTTGCAATACAAGTTGATATCGTTGCGATGATAACGCTCCATTTTTTACTATTAATCTGACGTTTCTTGCAAACAGTTTGGCAACTGTCATAAATTGCCATGTATTGATTTGAATTGATTTGAAACACATGGCGATTTGATTTGAATTTAGATCTTTCACATTATTGAATAAATCCAGTTCAAAAATGGATACGCCATTCTGCTTAACCCTGTATTAATGCAAAGCATTATACATTAAAATGCAGCAAGCTGAAATAAAAGTTCAGGATTGGTTTCTTTAGAACCAATTCAGATTTAATTCCATTAAACTTCAGTCTGAAAGACGTAAATCATAGTGTGAATCCGAATTCCCGGCGTTTCTAGGAGTCTATTTAGATCCAAAGCTGCCAAGGGAACCACATCGAGTATATTTGTAAAAAATATCAAAGCACTTATATCTAATTCGTAGTGCAACTCATTTATCTTATGCTATACTGGTTTGGGTTTACCCTAGTTCCGCTGCTAATGTGTTTTCCTTACAAAGACGAGCAATAAGAATAATTTCGGTCTGAAATTCAGAGACGACTGTAAACATAAATTTATTGAACACAAAATGTTAACTGTCCGGTTTATATATATTTTGCAATGTTTACTACACGTGAAAGACAATAATATAGTACCTGATATCTCGTTGAATGAAATTCATCTTACTGTTACTTAAAATTAAACAACAAGAAATGGCACTGAATACTGAGGAATTAAACTTTATAATGCCTTACCCCAAGAGATTAGGGATTTATATAGTACATCTTTGAAATACAGAATAAGGCAGTTCTTTTTAAATAAAGCGTCTTTAAAGGACTCAAGGATTTTTAAATATACCTAGGTACTTTTTTATAATAACCGTTAAAAAAATGTAAAAAATTGCCTTTTATGTAGGATTAATTATTTTATGGCCTCTCTGTACTTAAAAAAAACATACTTACGGTATGTATTAGTCTTTTTCGTATACCGTACTTACTCTAAACCTTTTTTCCTAAAAAAACCTAGGTAAAAATAAATACCTCGATAAACACATAAAGTTCACCAGAGTACCTTAGGTATAACGTGCATCGTTATTAGTTTCGTTGTTAAATTAATTTGAAAAATGTTTGCCCGTTTAAGTGAAAATGATTGGATGCCGAGACAAAATCCGTAGTCAATAGGAGGTATGTGGCTTACTTCACCATAAGTATCCAGAGCAGAGAATTAGTCGAGCTACAATAAGTAAAATAGCCACAAAGCCATGTGACGCTCGCTTTTACTTGAAATCCACACTAATTCATTACATCTATCTCGGCCAAACCTCAACTTGTCGAAGTCCTCAGTTCACAGAATTCTGAAGTCTCAAAAGTGACATCTTTACAAAGTTAACGTCTTAGGGTACGTGCACAGTGCCTACGAAGCGAGTCCGAACGAGGACGATCGGAGCAGAGCGCTGAAAGACAAAGCAGTTTGTGTTTTGGAGCGATTGGGTTGCGTTGTTGTAATGGATGTGGAAAAATTTATACATGAAATTCATTTACGTTTACGCTGATCTGGCCAAGTTGATCTCGTGTGAAGACAACAGAGGACTACTAAAGGAGCTAGTTAAACAATCACGAGCCAATTAACAAACTTTGTATATGCACACTTCCTCGCATCGTTCGAACTCGCGATGCCTCGCTGAGCTCGGTCTCGCCTTGATCCTCCGTGTGTGTTTGTACGTACCCTTACAAGAAATATGGGCAGATGACACAGACAAAGGATTACAGTTTTTTTGAGGAAATTAGACATTTATTTGAAAGACCCAACTTAAAATAATCACATAATTTTGATTCACGAAGCAACTTTTTGGTTAAACGGAACCATGAACAGGCAAAATACTAGGCTTTAGAGTCCAGAAAATCCTCACTGGACGTAAGAATAACATAAACAGCGGCCTCAAAAACTGAATACTTGGGCTGGAATAGTAGGAAATCGCATACTGGGACCTTATTTCTTTAAGAAAATTGCCTTTTGAGCTGATTCCAGCCCTGGAATAAATTTTTTCTAAAACTATTAATAAGCAAGTTGTGAATTACTGTTAAACAATCAGTACATCTTGGTGATCGATAGACAATAGATATACCAAATTTAGCTGAGATATCTTGTATATATTTTACTCGATATAAGTTAACGTTGTCGTCTAGTTAATTTTAAAACTTCATAAAATTCTTATAAGTAAAAAGAACATATTCCGTGCAAAATATGTCGAGGATTTAAATTCACGATTACAATTTTTGGCGAATGCGCTGGTATCAAGGATGACGGCATTAAATCTCATGTTAAATCCTACTTGAAGCCGTATTCCTGCACTTGCGTGCTTTATATACGTAGCTAACGACCTAACCTCTAAATTAAGTATTGTCTGTTGTATTAATAATATATATTATAACCGTTGAGTTTACTTTTTTAGTTTTTACAGGATCTCTAGAGAAGTTTTTCATTCGTCACATGTGATTCTCCAGTACTTGAAGCATATAAAACTTCTGTAGTAGATCTGATTAAATCCAATCGCAATCTAATCGCGTTTATATCGCAATCTGAAGCAGCTTGAATCAAACCAATCCTACAATATTTTACGATTGATTTGTACGTTCTAAGCCGCTTGGAATCTCAATTCCCAGCGTTGAAGTAATCATTTTCAATCCTTTTTTCAAGCCTGCTTGAAATGGACGAAATAAACGTAGTCCTCTTGTTGGACTTAGATATTAGGTTGTGCCTTAGACACAGGCACAACCTTTAGATTCATTTAACGCGACGTATTTTTATATAATATAAGCAAATTCATATAAACTTATCATACATATTCAATTTGATTTTATATACAGAGTGAGTCAGTTTTTTGTAGACAAACTTTAAGGGAAGATAGAACACATGTTTAAAGAAAAGTTCCTATAAACATATGTCCTAGAAGGCTTCGTTTCCGAGATACAGGGCGTTGAATATAATTTTTTTTTATAGAATTTTCATTATAACTTATAAACGAATGCTTAGATGTTTTTCATATTTGGGGGATATTGCCTATTCATTAAGGGGCATAAAACAAACGATAAGAATGTTCAAAAACTTCCACAGTGGCGGAGTAGAGGGGGTGCTTAACCCCTTTCTTAAACAGAACTTCTACGCCAATGACTATTTTTTTTAAAAAACTGTTATTATCATTATTTGCATACAGTTTACCAAAAATAATGTCCCGTCTTCTGTTTCGAAATTCCTGTGCGTTTCCGAGTTATTTTGATTTTTAATGTTTGATGTGGTTCTAAATTAAGTAATTTATTTATTATCAATTATCGGCTAAATATTTAATTCTTTCAACGAAACCTACCTAAATATGGTTTGTTTAGGAATCTAAAAAGCCGAAATATCTTATTCTTTATCTCTTTCCAATGTAGTCAAGATACATTATTTGTTATCACATACTCTGTTATATATTCAAGACCCTGTATCTCGGAAACTAAGCCTTCTAGGACATAGGTTTATAGGAACTTTAATTTTTAAAACATGTGTTCTATCTTCCCTTAAAGTTTGTCTACAAAAAACTGACTCACCCTGTATAATACAGACTAAGTTAGATACCACTATATCCTCTCAAAAATCTCCAAACTTGATTAGAAAACAACGCCAAGAAACAAGCATAGAAGGTCTTTCTATTTCTATATGTTCGGAATCACATTCGCGTAAATAATACTGACCCTTATGGAGTTGCTCCTAGAAAATAGAAAAGAAATATCTTTTCTATTTGGTTACAGAGTTCAACTTCAGCACCTTTTGTATCTTGTATAAACAATACTATGAAAATAAAATTCCTAACATACATAAAAATAATACCTCTGTTTCATTTGATTCCTTCGCAATATTCTGAAAAAGTAATTACAATCTGAAAACCAATACAACTGTAATGGTATTTCCCTATTAGGCTGTAAAAAGCGAACTTCTACACGTGGTCCATCGTGAATGTTTTCATTTAATCCGAAATCGCGTTGTAGAAAGTAATCGAAATAATGTATATAGAAACCCTTGTATCACAAACCATCAAACAGATTCATGATTTCGGATACCGAACATTTATAGACGGGGTTTTATAATCTGCTTGGCAAATAAACAATTTTAAATTAACATTTATCGTATTTTGTCGATACACACAATCCCTTTTAGGTTTCCTCAAACAATTAAATGTAATTTAAGTATTTTATCCTTGTAACATTTATTTATCTGAATGTAATGTAAAATCCTCTTAGTGAAAAGGTTCAATCTGGGGTTGTTGGTTTTTTAAGCTTAACGTTGGCTGACTAAAAACACTCACACTGAAAAAGGAAATAGAGATTCTTACGACGAAGTTACCCATCAGTTCTTGTTAAGTTACCAAAATACAGCATATCTAAAAAAGTATAGTATATTTAGCAAATAACTACGAATAGTAAGGACGTCATTAAGATCATTCTCCATCTGCAAACGCCTTATTTAAACAGCTATTCTCCTGGCTATATCATGATAGAATAAAACAATGCCGCGCCGAGCGCTGAATTACAAAGCAAGATTTGCCGTATTTTGGTCTAAACACAGTTAGAATAAAAAATACAAGGATTCGGATTGCAACGAAAACTACGAGGAAATACTCAGACCACACATCCTAGGATGCCACTAATTGCAGACCGGTTTCGACCTTTTTATGATCTCATCAGTGCAACATAAGTGAGCATACCTACGAATGCGAAGACCTGAGTATTTGGCACAATAGGTCAGCCTTGTGTACGCAAGTACTAATGTCCTAATAGCGCCACCTCTGGGTAGTTTTCGCTCACGATCCAAATCAATCGTAAAGGATAGGGTAAATCCAATACAAAACAGGTTGTAGTAGAACTAGTTTCTACAACCTGTTAACTGTATAGTACATTATTATTTTACTTTCATTTATGTCACTTATTTTTTTTAGTTTTTGGTTCAATTAGTGTTTACAGTTCACTCATTTAAACATCTGGACCATGATATAATAAGTGTATCATGCATCTGGACCACCTCAAAACAGTTGCCAGACATCTTCTTTAATTTTTCCTTTTTGTTCTTACTACAGTGCATTTATTTAGCCTTTCCATCTGTATTTAAATCCCTTATTTGTGCTTCCTTTTCAGCTATTTTTTCATTAAAATTACACACAGAAAAGTTCATTGGCGCTAGCAGATACGTCATCAAATCAGACTCAGTAGCCTTTTTCTACTTGCAGCATTGATGGCTAGCCAAACTACAGAACCTAAGCCCCATTGAGTCTTTTGTGAATTCATTCTCCCCTGGGTAATCCTCTGCTTTAACTCAATTTGTGTTTTAGCTTTTAGAAATTTTTACTTGTAAATGATTTCGAGTATTTTATTGATTTTAAGATTGAGTTGGGCAAAAATGTAAAAACTTCGCCGTATATAGTTTAACACCTATCCTTTTGAAAGAAGAGCAGGCATTTAAAGGATAATCAGTCAATTTATTCTGTGGAAAAAGGTGATGATGTCACTCAGGGGGATCTCCCTCAAGATGGCTATAAGATGCCCACGTTCTGCCAATACGGATTCCCTAGAGGACCTGACGGCGATGGCAGGGTAGTCACAAAATATTATTGGACCCCTTCGCTTCTGGTTCACAAGCTCTGGAGAGGGATTTCTCACCTAGCGTTTTATTATGAGGTGTTTCCTTATAGTTAGCCTAATGATCAGTAAGAATGTTTGTTACAATTCGTAGCTTGTAAAGATGTTTTCAGATTTGGCTTCCACGTTTGGGCTTCACATTTGGGCTGCTTCCTTGAAAATGTATTGCTGCTTGCTTCATCCCACATATTTTTAAACTTGTTGTGAGTGTCTTTTTCACCACTTATATCATTGCTACTAATGGTAGAAACAGAACATATGCAACAGAACAGTAAAGTTCTTTAGGAAGTTTCTGATTCCGCTCAAAAACTATTTTTTTATTATGTATGATATGACAAAATAGTTGGCCGTGGAATGTCCAAATGTATTTCTTAATTGAAGGGTACAATCTGAAGCTTGTTTGAGCCTTCGTTGGTTATCAAAGAATTTTTTTTGTTAATTGCTTATTTTCTGTTGTTTCAAGTTGTTCATATCAGTAGTTTAAGTTTATGTTTTAGTTTATCTTTATTTTTAAGTTCTTATGTTTAGTTTTATTATTTTATTGAGATTTATAGACCAATTTATTTAGAAGATCAATGTGAGGCACTGTAAAATGTGTCATATTTATTTATTCATTGCAATGTTTTTTCCTGGTGTTTTTCTCAGTATGCAAAGACAAGAGATACAGGGTCTTTAAGTTCATTTTGAACTAGCCTCTAACTCCTGCATCTCTGATTTTCAAACAAATTGTTTATAGATACGGATTTTACAGTCGATTTAAAAAGTTTTGATAGTTCAAAGACCGGAAACCGAAGCATTTACCTTACTAAATTACAATATGTCACATTCAATTAATTGTACCTACTGAGTTAATGTAGATTATATTAATATTACAAATACATAAACATTTATTTCCAGCTATAAGTAAACAGTAGAAAGCACAAAAACACCAATAAAAAATGTGCACGAAGTGACAAAACAGAGTTACGCACCTGAACTCTACTCAGGTGGTAGCTGAATCTAGTAAGAGACGGACAGCATTTTTAATAAGTTGAACAGAGACACCTTCTAAGACCCCTAAAATCCGTATTAACACATTTTTTTTGTGCAATCAAAGATCAAATAGTTAGAGGCTAATTAAAAATATACGTGAAAACCTTTACATTATTTTTAAATATTGCCTAGGGCGTCAAAAACCCTATGTAAATATGTTCTCTCTGGATCACCTGGTAATAAATGTTTTTTCTTACGTCCTTGTGTCGTTTTGTGCTTTTATAAATTTAAAGCACGCCTTTTATAAAGGTATAGGAAAGGTCGGCGTAGAATTCTTAATATGTAGAAGAAATCAATGTCAGCTCTGTAGTCATGAATTATTTATGATGCCTTACACATTGTTTTTTGTTAGAGGACGTGATCGAAGTGCTGTTCATACATTCTGGAATGGCTCCAAAGTATGAATACAATTTAAATATACACCTTTTAGTTAGATATTAATTAAATGAAATATATAATACGTGTTAGGAACTGATAATATAAAATAAGTCAGAAATAATAACTAATATGAGTATATTTTTCTCTGAATACCCTGAAAGAGCTAGGGAGCGAGAATAGGGTGACCCTAGCTTGGGTATTTGGGCACGAAGGCCACAAGGGAAATGAGGAGGTAGATGCACTAGCCCGAGAAGGCGCATCAAGACCTCATAGGACCAGAACCCTTCTGCGGCATAGCGAAGCCATATGTTAAAACATCCATGGAGGAATGAATGAAAAACAAATCTCGAGAATGGTGGAGAAATCTGCCACGACTAAGACAGGCAAAGCTATTCATTAAAGAACGGACGTCTAAATTCACAGCAGATCTGTTAGGCCAGAATAAAAAGGCCATCAGAATAATAGTAGGTCTCCTAACAGGACACTGTAGGCTAAATATGCACATGAATTCAGTTATATGGGACTGTCAGAAGAAGCAACTTGCAGATTCTGTCAAGAAGAAGAGGAAGCCTCAGTACATGTACTGTGCCAGTGCGAAGGCCTGACAAGACTGAGATTTCAAATACTTGGGGAAGGTAGACCAAGAGCCTACAGCTAGGTACATGGAAGAGCCTCTATCAAGGCTGTGGAGTTTAATGTAAAGGACAAAGCTGGAGAGAGTGCTCTAAATAGGTTGGGAGTGCCACAATAGATCTTCTAGGTCGCGGTGGTTCAGGCCAGGGGGCCGACTCCTATATAAATCTAATCTAATATTTTGCTCGTCTTTATCGGCGAGGTGCTTAACGTCCATCCGTCATTGAAAAAACTTAAACATAATATGAAATTTCAGTTTAATTGTCTAGATGTGAACTTGGGAATACCACAGTGGTCCATTTTGAGCCCTATTACATTTATTTTGTATATTAATCAAATAAAATCAATCATTAATTGAAAATAAATGTCCTGATATTTTAAATAACACTGTTCATAATTTCAATAATCAAAACTTATTTTTCAATATTGAGAAAACTGAATTTATAAGCATATATAATAACTATCTTTTATGATCAATTCACCACATACGATTCTTGGTACTTTATTTCGAGGAACTCCTAATTAATAGTCTCATTGTGCAAAATAATTTCTAATTTAAATAAATTGAAGTTTATTTTTATAAGTTTACGATCTGTACTCACTCAAAATCAACTACTTAATAAATTTTCAGGTCGAGTTAAAATACAGGATGTTAGTTAAACATGCGGCAAAAATTCAAGAGGTTATTCCTTGGACTATTCTAAGGATATTTTATCCTTTGATGATTTTTGAAAAAGGGCTTTGTTGTGAAGATATAGGGTGAAAAAAATTTTCAACAAATAACAATTTATTACTAAAAATTACATGTAACATTTCTGAACCTACAAGAATTGTTGAAAATGGCTACCTCCAGCTCGGATGCAACCATCCAATCTTCTCCTTATAGACTCCCGAACTCTTTCAAAAACACCAGGGTCGTTTCTTATTGAGTTACACCTAGCAATTATCCGATCTCAATACCACTGGCCTAGTATAAACTAATGACTTTAGATGTCCCCATAGGAAATAATCCAGGGGGTTTAACTCTGGAAGAAGTACCTGAATACGTTGAATGTGGTATGGGTACAACAAATCAGAATTTTCCAAACAGTCCAATTACTTACATTCAAGTATTTGCAATTCTTCGCGTTGAAGTACCTGGATCTTCTTCTATCATGTCTAGCACATTCTCTTCTACGTCTACCATTTTTACAGTCTTTGGCCTTCCTGGTCCTCCACTTCGCTTCAATGTTCCCGTTTCTCGAAGACGTTGATGAATACTTTGAAATATTTTTCTATAGGGAGCAATGTGGTTAGGAAATCGTTCAATGTACAGTCGCCTAGCTTCTAATGCATTGCCATCAGCAAGTCCATAAATAAAATGCATGTCAGCCATCTCGGCATTCGTATAGCGAGCCATGATAAAGGACTTCACTAACAACCGTTTACACGTCAACTAGCCAAACGTCAATCTTAACAAATGCGACACATACAAACTACAAAAACACAACATACAAAAACATACAAAATAATCACTCCGAAGTATCACGGGATGTTGGTAAGAAAAAACAACTTCTTTTTCTTACATGTCTTTTACTTGATACGTCCAGTATAGTACGCCATACTTTTATTTCACCTACATTAACAATGTGAAAAATACCAAAATTGGATTTGTTGAACATTTTTTTCGCCCTATATCTTCGCAACAAAGCGCTTTTTCAAAAATCATCAAAGGATAAAATATCCTTAGAATAGTCCAAGGAATAACCTCTTGAATTTTTGCCGCATGTTTAACTAACACCCTGTATAATGTCTGGTTAATTCCAAAGTATTCCATTTGACAAAAACGCATTATGCCATGTATTGCTAAAATACCCACGGATCAATCCGTTTTCAAAAAATATGGCATATTAACGTTGGCATTCTTATACATTTTTGAAATGTGTGCTTATATTTACAACAGTACATTCAATTTAAATGAGGTTATTCACCCTTACAATACACGACACGATACAAAGGCATCAGTTTTATCTATCTACCTTTCCCTAGACTGAAAATTATGCAAAATTCTCCTAACTGCGTTGGGCCGTAAATATTTAACCGACTCCTTAAATAAAGGTCAGTCGATTATTTAAATATTGTGATTTAATGACATATTCCATTTTCCTTTTAAAAAATGTGACTCTTTCGTGAAGATGGGTGGTCGGCGTTGAATTACCTGGTCCATGAGGCTCTCCACTAAAGTGCTTGCCTCAGGGTGTTGTGGAAATCTAGTCGGGCATCTGACGCCTATAATAGTAACAATAGTGCGGATTGGGTGGGTGTTGGGGGTTGAAATTTGTGGATTTTTTTATTTATTAGGTACGAATTTTATGAGGAGCAATGGGATTTTTATTAAGGGAGGTTTGGATAGGGTAGTTTTGACTTATTTATTATTTTTGTTTGAAATCGATTTGGGAGATTTTTGGGTTGGGGGTGGTTTTTTTTGTACCTCTTTCTTTTGCTCACTTAAGTTATAGATGACAACAGAAAATTGATTAGATCATAACATTTATAACTGTTTTAATTAAGTATATCTAAAAAGTCCCATCTAAAAAATCTCATTCATTAAATCGAAAATGCAACATTTTTACATAGTTTCAAGTAAACTGCATCCAAAACATTTCAAGCTCAATATTTCTATTTCAAATGTTGGCATAAATTTAAAAACGGACAGCCAGTTAAACCTACACCCATCACGCTCCAGTCAGATACAGTTGGTGGCGCAAATGCAATATTTTTGCGGCAACCGCATACTTAACGGGGGCTCTATTATCCAGCAGGGCTTTATCGTAAATCATACCTGTTGTTTGGGACAAGCTTTGCAGAGTTTGTCGTTAGGTCGGGGCTGCACAAAGGGAGAAAAATTAGCAACGTAATGTCTCGTCTAGATAACTATGATGTATATACTATTTCATTAAGAATTTATTCACTGCTCTAGACGTTGTTGACATTCCCTGACGTGATTTAGGAATGGGGTATTTTCCTTCAATCGAAATGAAAGTGGAAACCTGTATTTTTATAAAATATATTTTTTTTATATTTGTTAGGATAAAAATTATTAAGATTCAATTGGTAGAAAATGTTTAATTCAATTTTGAAATTTTATTCTATATTCGTGACGTCACTAAGCGAAAACTAGGGAATATGTATCTATAAAGAGGCCACACTGATAATATGTGACTAGATTCAGTTTGTACCGACGACAAACGACAGTCGACATTTCGATAATTGACATTTGAAATTTGTGTTTGGCTTGACAATTTGACGTGTTGTATTGTTGTTTTCTTGTGAAGTAAACTTTTATTAAACATGGAGCAAGGTTTTGTAGAGGCTTAGTCCGACAATTTACCGATTATAGATCTTTTTATGATAAAGATCTTATAGATCCTTTCAGAAATAAAAGGGATGAAAAATGTAAGGTTAGTATTTAACTGAACAGTATTACTACAAGGTCGATTAAATATATTCAAAAATTGCCTTTACAAATTACGATATTTTTCTATTACTAATAAATACATTTGTAATCAGTCACAGGCAGAGACAACCATTCACAGGTAAAAATATAAACTAAAAACAATGTCTCATACCATGATGTTTACCCTAACCAAACAATTCAAACATAAACAAAAGTAAAGTTGTCACGCAGTGACACCAACCACACAAATGAAAATATCCTAGAAATCATTAAAAAATGGCGCAAATTTTGAATTTTCGCTTAGTGACGTTACATAGATATCGCGCACAATAAAAAAATAATTTATGGACTTAAATGAACCCAATATTAAAATTCTAGAAATATGTATCTCTTCTTTTTCCAACTACTTTCCATTGCCGATGTAAAGAAATAGGAAAACACCCCATTATGTTAAGAGACTAATGCCTGAAAAATAAAAGTTTCCACTAGATTGCGTCACGTTACTAACATATGTAGTCATAAGTAGTTTTTGTGGGACGAAATGCAAAATTTTACCGAAAAAGGTTCCTATTATTTCTAAAATTTGGATGTGGTAACACAGATTAACTTATTGATTTCTGGTGGTAAGATGTATTCGCTAACAGTTTTTAGTTTAGATATGTACTACTAGATGGCAGTAGTTTTAGCTATACGCTGATGCAATATTTACTCTTTGTAATATCCTATTTTTACCCTGAAAAATTGAGGGGTAGAACCTTATCCTGCTGATGTATGACATCTCGGAATAAGTGAATATAAGCCAGTGTAAACTGAGAAACACAAAACATAATAATAATATCTCTACCCCTCATTCTAATCATGCAGAAGGACTTGCAAGAAAGTCTTAGATTTATGTGGGAGAGAGGGCGGCATATTATTATTAAGCAGGCCGCGGTTGGCTATATTAAAATAGATACAAACAATGCCGTTTACAAAGCTAGTAGTACGCAAACTGTATTTGCTATTTTTACACACCATACAAGAAAAAAAGTACGCAATGACATACGGCATTGTGGCATATTATGGGTACTACGCCGGCCCCGTGATCACACGAGGCGTTTAACGTGTTAACACGCTTAAACATCCAATGAATCGACAAATTAATGTTAGGGAAATTATTTGCTCCTATATAAACAGCTGTATAGACTACCATTATGTAGCCCTGTGAATACATACCCATGTTTGACATGACAGGGATAGTTAAATTTGCCACTCTATACACCGTCAGCAGCCCAGACAGCCCATACGCTGACCGCAGCCATGATGTGGCCAACCCTTTGGGTTTATTAATATTGTACGCGCCCTAATTATACTCACCGGTATTTAACATGAGAGAAAAAAGAGTTTAGAACCGCACTGGCTATATTGTTGGCGACGTACCTCTTTGTCCATTATTATTTAAAATCGTCTCGTAGCGTACAGAGTGTCTTATTACAAAGAGCATTGTGTTATGGAGCTTATACAGGTATGGATACAGTAAAGTTGGACAGCGAATATTTCGGAGTCATAGTTAAACATGAAAAATTGGGTTTGCCTTTAAATTTTCCATTTAGTAGTTGCTAAATAAAATAATACAAGCAAGCGAGTTTGATTACATGAAATGCAGTAGTAAATATGACGTTAGATACTTGGACAATCTATTATTCGACAAAAATCTTTATGAAAAAAGCACGGAAAAATATACAAGATGCTAAGATAGGCCCTTTAAATTAAATATATTTAATAGCTTCAACTGTAGCGGACCCTGGGCGAGATAGATACCATCAGCTGTAAAACTAAAATATTTCACATACTTCTACATTTTCAGATTGAGGATGTAATGTTATCTCTTAATGAGAATTCCAAATAATAGCCATATACAGGGTTATTCAGAAGTCATCTCTAAAACTTTGAGGATATGTGCATCCTTAAATAAGAAATCGATATCACCAAAAAAATTTTAATAAAAGTAATTAAAATTTCCCGTAAACAATGTTTAAAGTTATACCATTATAAAGGACTACGTAGCTGGGCAACTGTACTTCAACACATCTGATACTTTTCTACCTCATTCCTAAGAATGTGATAAAAAAGTAGACACGTTTTTGTCTGGAACGCCTGGTTAAAACCGACCGAATAAAAACGCTGCAAATCATTTTTGCGCCGGGTGTCGGTATACTCTCAGATCTTCCGAAGTTTTTTGTGCTAGCCTGTTTGCATTGTCAGTCCCAAGGTCACTCCATTACAGTGGATCAGTATCCAGCAGCGTACAATGAAAAATTTTTAAATAGTTTTAAGACCCCGCCAAAAAATTTTTTTTTGCACTACCACATTTGTACATGTATGTTGAACATCCCCAAATTTTATTATGGATGAGTTCTGAATAACCCTGTATAGTATATAGATTAATAGATAGTAAGTTGAAAAACACTGTAATTAGTGACACTTCGCCTTTTCGATGTAATATTATTATTGTATTTATTTATATTGTTATAACTATCAAACTCTGAATAAAGTCGTATTATTATTATTATTATTATTATTATTGTATAATGGGAGCATTTTCTATTTTATAAGAGTATTGCATTGGGAGATTTACCTAAGGTAAATTCATTATATTCAATGGCTTAATGAACCTCAGTTATTTCGGCATCTTCAAATTAATTTTTGAGTGATTTTGTGGTTTACAACAACACTCCTCAACAGAATCGGTAGCTGTTTAAAGTCGTCGGCATAAAGACGAATATCTGTTTGAAGCTTGATAAATATATCGTTAATAAGTAAAACAAATAGGAGTGGTCAGAGTACCGATCCTTGGGAACCCCAGAGGTTGCATTCAATTCAACTGATGTAAACCACGATACCTATTGAACGTTTAAAATTATTAGTCAAGTAGGTATGATATAAGTATAGAGTTTAGAGAAATTTAGTGTTAGAGAAAATCTGATAATGCTTGCAACAAACATGATCTATCTTATCAAAGGGTTTCGATAGTTTAGATAGTATACAGGGTGTTAGTTAAACACGCGGAAAAAATTAAAGAGGTTATTTCTTGGACTATTCTAAGGATATTTTATCCTTTGATGATTTTTGAAAAAGCGCTTTGTTGCGAAGATATAGGGCGAAAAAAAATTTCAACTAATCCAATTTTGGTATTTTTCACATTATTAATGTAGGTGAAATAAAAGTATGGCGTACTACACTGGACGTATCAAGTAAAAGACATGTAAGAAAAAGGAGTTGTTTTTTCTTACCACCATCCCGTGATACTTCGGACTGATTATTTTGTATGTTTTTGTAGTTTGTATATGTCGCATTTGACAATATTGATTGACGTTTGGCTAGTTGACGTGTAAACGGTTGTTAGTGAAGTGAACTTTTTGGAACAAACGCTACCTCAGTTTTTGGAGGATGTACCATTGGCTACAGGACAGGCAATGTGGTTTATGCATGATGGTGCACCACCTCATTTTAGTGTAGTTGCTTGAGAGTTGTTAACAGCAACATACGGAGATCGCTGGATTGGTCGAGGTGGACCTAACGTATGGCCTGCTCGATCCCCGGACTTAAACCCCCTGGATTATTTCCTATGGGGTCATCTAAAGTCATTAGTTTATACTAGGCCAGTGGACGATTTAAGAGATCGGATAATTGCTGGGTGTAACTCAATAAGAACGACCCTGGTGTTTTTGAAAGAGTTCGGGAGTCTATGAGGAGAAGATTGGATGGTTGCATCCGAGCTGGAGGTAGCCATTTTGAACAATTCTTGTAGGTTCAGAAATATTACATGTAATTTTTAGTAATAAATTATTGTTATTTGTTGAAAATTTTTGTCGCCTTATATCTTCGCAACAAAGCGCTTTTTGAAAAATCATCAAAGGATAAAATATCCTTAGTATAGTCCAAGGAATAACCTCTTGAATTTTTGCCGCATGTTTAACTAATACCCTGTATAACGTCAACTTGGTTGCATTCTTTTAGTGACAATAAAATGACGTTAGATGTTCAGTAGGAAGAAACTTTTTCCCTGAAATTACTTCTGAAAATTTGTTATTAATAATAAAGAATAAATATGCTTAAAATACAATCTCCACGAGAATGTTTATGGGGTAAATAATATTTTTTTTTAAACTTTTGACACTTTCTTACATGAGTTATTTTAAAAATTATCTAACATACACAACCCTAAAATAGTTTAAGATATTTAAAATAAGTCATGTGTAGTTATTCTACCTACTGCTATTTGTGTTTGTGATTAATAGATAGTAAGTATTGAAAATATAATGACACACTTTTTCCATTGAAAGCTTTCCTAGAAATACATTTACAACGTGAGATAAAACCAAATCATTTATAAATTCTGTGGAATAGATGGGTTTTCATGACACTTCGATGTTCTGAAGTCGTATCTGAGAGGCCATATATTTAGAGAAGAGATCTTACATCGGATTTAAAAATCTCGGTGCCTGCAACGAAAAGCATTTTCGTTATAGCTACCTCCGCTGAGTTACGATAGGTATTTCTGGTTTCTGGTTGATAAAATATTTAGAGTTACCGCATTGTTCTAATATTAGCTCCACAAGTTGGTAGTTATAAGTTCTAGAACATTGGAAGATAACTTTTCGAAGATTTCAAGAGCGAATATACAGAATGATTAAAAAACTGCGCGCAGGATAGAAAGTAGGTACATAAAAAATAAGAAAAAGGTAATGATAAACAGGAGGTCTCAAAGATTTTTTATTTCTGTTAGTCTGTAGATAATATAGGTTACATTTATACCGGGTGACAACGAAGCATTGTCCGAGGTTCAATTTTATTGTATTTGAGGTTACATATTTGGTTTCCGGGTCGAGGATATGATTCATTAAGACCCATATTTTCCATGAAAAACATTTGCAAATCACTACCGGCTTTCCGGAAGTGGACTTATGTCGAGGACCCTGTAAGTATTCTATTAAGTAGAACCCTCTATATTTTTTCGATCATTCGATAAAGTTTAAAATTTCCTTTTCATACAGTGATATATCAGAAGTGGCAATTTGTTTTCAAAATGGTGGCCTAGGTGTTATTTTTTCTAAAATTACTATTGTTAACCAACTTAGTGAAGTAGTAAACAAAATAAGTATTTTGATTAGTTTTTGACGAACATTGTAAACATTTCAATTTATCGCCACTTATGATTAAGTAATTTTTTTTAATGTCAGCCTTTTTCCTACATCTTTAAGATTTTAAATAGGAAATGATACTTTTTAAATTTGAGCATTATATATTATTATTATTATTATTTAGCAATATATATTATTATTTACAGGAAAACGCCTGATACCCTACGCGTTTTATTTTTTTCCCCAAGTAAAACAGACAACCTGAAATGGTGTTTTGTTCATTACACCTAAATAAATAATTACGTGTGCAAATAGTGCCTACTACTACAAATTGCCACTTATGATATATCATTGAAATTGGAATTTGAAGTCCTAACAAAGGCCCAAAAATATACAGGGTCTATTTAAAATTGTCCACATAGGTCCACTTACGGAAAAACCGGAAATGATTTTCAAATATTTTTCATGGAAAATATGAATCTTAATAAACTATATCTTCAACCCGAAAACCAAATTTGTAACCTCAAAAACATATTGTTGTGATCAGGTATATTGCAAGATATCTTTCTGTGACATATTTTTATAAGCATGAAAAGAATTGTGCCTTCATAACTCCAAAGTTAGGCAGACCAGATTGCTCTTGCTTCTAGAAAATTATATATTCATAAGTAGTGTTTACCAAGAACCCACTAAATTAAAAACTCTAAACGAAAGAAAATGAAAAGAGAGGTTAGAATACAAGTTTAATAAAGAAAAATATGAAATATCTGTACTAACATATTCAGTAATCACTCTCTAGAGGTTTTTTGTTAATTTAAACCAATAGTGTAGGTCTGGTTGCCTAACAATCGCTTTCACGTGGGACTTTTTAGAACTACTGTATGTAAGATATAGAGCAGCAGCAAAACAAAAGTTTTTGTAATAGAATTATTTAATAAGGAGTTTTTAAACTGAGTATTTAGTTTAATTTCAAGAGGTCTCGAGAGAATGGCCGAAAAGAACCGTTAGGTACGTTATATTCGATTTGATTCATAGTGACATCATAATATAAAGGTCTCATTTGGGTAACTGCATTTTGAGAATTGCGTTTTACTGTCTGTTTGAAAAAGTTACGTCATATAATCTTCAATTTGAACGCCTCCTACCTATAACTACAGGGGTATGTTTACTAAAACTTTTAATCATTTTTTTGGGTCTACTATCACCCTCTCACCTTTCCAACATGCTTTCCGGTACACCCCGTATATTTAACGCCAAAGTAGATACGGTCTAGAATTTATTAAGAATTTATGGCTGACAAAGCGGCCACATTTTTGTGAAAAATGTAGCAGTTAATTTTCCACGCCGTAGAGCGTAAAACGCGAATCGTTAGATATAAAAATATCTTTTCAGCAGCCTCTAAACGGAAATGGAGTATGCAGTAATAATATTTTACTCACCATTATAATCCGTTACAACTGTCACTTTTTTCATCGACAACTGGATTCAACAGGTAGCTATACTTAAATCTTGTACAGTGCTTACCAAAAAATTTACACCATAAGGGAAACATTTATACCTAATTTAATTCTAATAACGGATTTATTTTATATTTTGTTATCTATGTAAAATGGCAATTGTTGCTGCTTATCTAAATATAGGGTCAATAGGTTTTCGGCCCACTCACTTTTGAACCTAACCTATAGATATTATAAACCAACAAAAAAATTAGGCGTTCTTTGTAGCATTTAGATTAATAGTAAATACATAGATTTACATACATAAATTAATATCTTTAATATATATTTTTTTGAAAAATAGTGGTGTCTGGACCACAATTTGACGAGATCATATCTTAACCAGATCTTGACGAAATATTAGATATATTCTTGTGTGTTAAATTTTGTATCTACATACATACATATTGGAGGGTTTTGAATCTAAAAAAAACGGCTGGTATTTATTTTGATTTGACACGTGCTTTTGACACTGTAAATCATAATTTACTCCTAAAAAAATTGGAGCATTATGGTATAAGAGGTAACGCGCTTGAATGTAATAGCGACCGGATAATTTCCAACTTTAGAATGGGGGTGCCTCAAGGAAGTGTCCTGGGTCCTTTGTTGTTTATAATTTTTATACATGATTTAAAGGACCATTTTGATACTGGGTTCTTATCACTTTTCGCTAATGACACAACTATTGCCATTCAAGCCGAAAATATAACTCAATTGTCTGTTAAGGCTTGGGAATGTGTTGACATCATGTCCAATTATTATTGTGTGAATAATGGACTATTCCTGAATAGTTTAAAAACAGAAATGAATTCATTTTCCATTATTGAGCCTAATTTTAGTTTGTATGCGACTTCTGGTGGCAGTCTCTGAAAGATGACAGGATTATTACATCTCTTGGTATTGTAATCGATAGACAGCTAAACTGGAGCTCCCATGTGAATATCCTTTACAGTAAATTGGCTAAATAAAATTATATAAACTTCAACCTGAGGGAGCATGTCAGCCTTGATATATTTAAAACATATTATTATTTACAAGTATATCAAATCTTAAATTATTCAATAATTTGATGGGGAAATTGTCCCAGCATTATTAGTTTACTAATGGCACAAAAAAGAATTATAGAACAATGAAAACACGCTTCTATGTATTTTACCACTATATATTTTTGTTTTTACAAAAATTTTGTGACTGCAGTTTCGACTTACAAAGTCATTTTCAAACAGTTTTTCAAAATAGAATGAATTACAACCGGCAAAATTTCTATATATATAACTACTATCAGGTAAGAAAAGAGACAGTATTTTAAGGCATATTTTACAATTTTTGAGAACTTAACTATGAATATAATAAAACAATTTATATAGTATTTTTACAGGGTTTAACAGATGTAAATAAGGGCGAGTAAATCAGGTCTAACTGGTCGTTTAACAAATTGAAATTATTATTACTAGGTATGGTATTTGTGAATTTCTAGGGATTCTAGTATATCTAATTTACGGCCTTTAGTGGAGCAGTGTAGGATTTCTATGGTGTTTAATTCGGGAAACTTATGATTATTTTCTATACAGTGACTAGCAAAAGAGGAGTAATTTTTTTGTAATCTGAATGAACGAAAATGTTCAAGGTAACGAGTTCTAAAGTTCCTACCACTCTGTCCAATATAGACGCTATTAAACTCTGTACATTTTATCTTATAAACTCCAGATTTATTATATTTGTCGGTTACATCTTTGGCATTATATAGGATATTTGAAAGCTTATGTTGCGGTTTAAAAGCAATTTTAATATTTTGCTTAGATAGGATATTGGCTATTTTCTCTGATAATTCTCCACAGTATGTTAATGTTGCGTAGGTATATTTATCTGTGTGTTCTGTTGTAGGATATATTAATTCGAAAGTGTATTTTTTAAGTTTTTTTTCGATAAGTTTTCTAATAGAATGTTGAGAAAAGTTATTTCTAATTCCAATATCTTCAATAATACGTAATTCCTTCTCTCGATCTAAATCTGATAAAGGCAAGGTAAAAGCTCTATGTATCATTGAATTATAGGCCGCCATTTTATGTTGATACGGATGAAAGGAGTCATTAGAAATTGTAATACCAGTGAATGTTGGTTTACGGAATACTGAAAAGGTGCATAAGTTGTTAACATGAGAAATAGAGAGGTCCAAGAAATTAATTTTGTTGTTTTCTTCTGTCTCTAAAGTAAATTGTATTTTGGGGTGTATGCTATTTATATAATTCCGAAAATTGTTTAACTGTCTGTTAGTACCTTTAAAACATGCTAGAATGTCATCCACATATCTATACCAGAATTGAATGTGCTTTCTTCCCAGTTGTGAGTTAATAATTTCGTTCTCTATATGGGACATGAAAATATCTGCCAAAAGAGGACTAAGTGGAGATCGCATTGGTAATCCAGAGTTTTGCATATAAAATTTATTATTGAACTGAAAGTATGGTTGAGATAGACAAGTCTCAAAGGCTAAAATTATTTCATTAGAGAGGACAGTGTTAATTTTCGATTTATCTAAAATATTTTCTATGTGGCGTATACATTCTTCATTCGGTATATTAGAAAACATACTTTTGATATCAAAAGATACTAAAAAGGAATTTTGTGGAGTTTTTTTAACTTTAAGTTCTTTAACTAATTGTAATGAATTTTTTATGCTATGCTTGGGTACGAAATTGGTAATTTGTTTAAATAATTTGTTTAGTTTGATGCCTAGGTCTCTAGTGGGGCTATTAATATACGAAACAACTGGACGAATGGGATTTCCTGGTTTATGATTTTTTATGAGGCCATATAATTTTGGTGCGGCTGGATTCATATTAATTATTCTACATTTTTCATATTCTGTAAAAATCACTTTTGAGTTTGAGAGAAATTGTTTCAATTTATTTTGAAATTTTTTCGTTGGGTCACTTTTAATTTCAATTATATCTTCAGATTGAATAAACTCATCTATTTTATTAATATAATCCTTTTTTGGCAAAATAACTGTAGCATTAGATTTGTCTGATTTTGTGATTGTTAGGTTATTTTCCTTAATTTTACGTTTTATTGAGTTAACTGTATGTATATCTTTTTTATTTGATTATAAATTTGCATATTTTAAGCATTGGTTAATTTTCCCTACTGAGATGTCTTTGTTTTCTATATTTTCGATATTGTTGATGGCTAATACACTTTCCATTATTAGGTTATCTATAACATTTTTTTCATTAATGTGTGGAGAAAACTTGAGACCTTTTGCTAATAAGTTAAGATCATTAGTATCAAATTGAACACTAGACAAATTAATTACGCTCTCAGAGAAATTTATAACTAGGGGCGGCTGAATATTACTATCTGGTACGGGATTTTGTGAATTTGTTAATGCCTCTAATTTTTTAGATTGAACAATAAACTTTTTATATACAATTTTACTAATTTGAGATCTAACTTGGTCATCTAAAGTATCAAATTCTACTGGATGGAGTTTGTAAGTTAATTCAGAGTGCAATACCTTAATGTAGTTTTGTATGTTGTATCTCTTGGAAAAAAGGAGTCTGCGTTCTTCTCTTAACCATAATTCTTTGGCTTTCTTCAGGGCAAATTCGGAGGCTGCGGATGTTGTTCTTGTCTTCAAGTTGATATATTTGGGGAACACTTTTTTT
Source organism: Pogonocherus hispidulus (assembly GCA_963924545.1). Classification (NCBI taxonomy): domain Eukaryota; kingdom Metazoa; phylum Arthropoda; class Insecta; order Coleoptera; family Cerambycidae; genus Pogonocherus; species Pogonocherus hispidulus. The sequence goes on along the minus strand of OZ004693.1, from coordinate 10,321,668 downwards.
AGGGTGCACTGCGCATTAAACCATAGGTTCTGGCTAGTTGTCTTGTATTTCAGTCTAAGTTTGAAGTAGAGTGTGGCTTGAGTAGCTGTACTTGCTTGTTTCAAAAAATTAATTGAGGAAGCCGTTACTATGTGGTAATTTAACATCTTGTAGAACAATGAAAACACGCTTCTATGTATTTTACCACTATATAATTTTGTTTTTACAAAAGAATTATACGTACTATGCTGTTCAAGCCAAGACTGCATTCTTGTCGCAAACTGTTTAAGGACTTGGGTATTTTGACCATTGTGTCTATGTTTATTTTGGCATGTGTGACATATGTTAAGGTTCATCCCCCAGTTAAGGGTTAAAAGATCCCCAACATAGTGTTTATAAATGAACATTAATCTGGCTAGTTATTGACCCAAATGGTTGTCAAGTGGTCAATTAACATCAAATTTTGTTGGGGAATCTCTAGCACTGTCGTAGAAATTCAAATGACTAGAATCCATTCAGTCACTGGTCTTGAAATTGACTTGAATGAAATTCTTTCAGTCAACGGTGCTTTGTAAATTCAAAACCTGCATGACCGAAGGATAAACCCAGTTAATAAGAATAACAACTAAGTTATTAAAGAAAATACGCGATAATTTTGAATCCCTTGTACAAGGTGGCCCGTTTAATATGGGCCTATCCTTATCTCAGAAACTAAAAAGTCTCATGGAAAAAAAATATATGAAATTGTTTTTTTCAAAGTTATCTTCAATTTTTTAATATATTCAAATGTATAACTTGTTTACATACAGGGCGATGAACTAAAGTTTTTTTTTTAAATAGCACACCATATATATTATTACATTTTTAGAAAGCCCTTCTAAAGACAAGTTCAATGATATATTACATGATGGGTCTGACGCCCACCATTTCGGAGTTATTGAGAATTATCTTCAGGAAATAGCCTATATAAAATTGGTGCTAGAGAAGTTAATAATTAAGTTTTTGAACATCAACTTGCGCCAAGAGAGTTCTCTAATTTTATTTACTTTATTATGTAATTACTCAATATTCAGTTTATAAAAAAATTTTTACCGTGGTGCCACATCTCACCGTTTCTGAATGATTATCCTCAGAATATGGGATTTTAATATTGGCTATTAACCGAAGATAATACTCAATAACTCCGAAACGGTGAGCATCAAACCTATCATATTATATCATTGAACTTGTCTTTAGAAGGGCTTTCTGAAAATATAATAATATATAGGGTGAGCTATTTAAAACAAGTATTATCTTCGGGAAATAGCCAGTATTAAAATCCCATATTCTGAGGATAATCATTCAGAAACGATGGGATACAAACCCATCATATCATATATCTACGAATTTGTCGATAGAAGGGTTTGCTAGAAATGTAACAATATACAGGGTGTTCCATTTGAAAAAATCGTGAGAATTTATGGTTTTCGAAATGTGGCAACACGGTAAAAATTTTTTTATAAACTGAATATTGAGTAATTACATAATAAAGTAAATAAAATTAGAGAACTCTTTTGGCGCAAGTTGATGTTCAAAAACTTAATTATTAACTTCTCTAGCACGATTTTAATATTGGCTATTTCCTGAAGGTAACTCTCAATAACTTCGAAACGGTGGGCGTCAGACCCATCATGTCATATATCATTGAACTTGTCTTTAGAAGGGCTTTCTGAAAATGTAATAATATATAGTGTTATATCATCGCCCTGTTCATCGCCCTGTATATAAACAGGTTATACATTTGAATATACTAAAAAATTGAAGATACCTATGAAAAAAAAATTTATATAATTTTTTTTCCATGGGATTTGTAGTTTCTGAGATAAGGTATAGGCCCATATTAAACGGGCCACCTTGTACATCTTAGTATATCTAGTGATATTACAATCACTGACACCTGTATACAGTATGTTTGTGATCTCGAACTTTAGAGATATACAACGTAAAAGTGATAACATTTCAGGGTTTCTTGAATTTTGTTAGTAGTTTATGTAAATGAGGTACAACAATTAATTGTATCCTAAGGAGTCGAGAACAGTTCCAAGTAACTAACAGGATGAATCTGGTTAAGTAGACGTAAGAACATGAAAATTAGATAAGTAATTAAGCAGCTATTGCAATTTTGAACTACACCATCAATCAAGTTTCCCAAAAGGGCACCGTTAAGATTAAATGCTGAAATGTGGAGTTTACAATTTATGTCGAGTTGATGTCTTTAGATGAACAGGAGATTAACAATTTTTGTGGCGTAAATGTCTCAATATAATCTTGGAAATATTATGGTTTAAACTCGTGATTAAAATTAATAATGTTAAGATAGTAAAAAGCTTGTCCCTCTAACATACCGTTTGAGAAAAATTATTAGTGAAATTCATGATCATGAAATGTCTTTTACACACTTTTCACAAAATAATATTACCCAGTGACTTCGGTAATTCCTTATTTATGTTTACCTAGTTAATTTCTAGTCAAATCAACAACCAACGAGTTGACTGAATAATATTTTGAATTTATAAAAAATGTGATCAATTTAAAAATATCTTTGAAGTGTGTGTAAGTGATCTTCAAAAGTAAGGTGTGAATTTACTACTGATAAAACTTATGCCTGTCGAAAAAGGAAGTTTTCTAAAGGAAGACATCGTAACAGCAGCTACCGACCATGACTAAGTTTATTTAGTCAATTTCAAGCCAGCTTGAAAAAAAAAGATTGAAAATGATGACTTAAACATTTGTAATTGAGATCATCGTGGCGAGATATGTTTCCGTTATTTTGTTATTTTATTTTAAGACAATGCTTTTTTGTTAAACAAATTTGTTTTTGATCTCTTGATAGAATACATTTTTTTAATTTGTGATGTATTTTTTGTTTTGCTGGACATTTTTTTGGCCTCATTTATGTATTAGCTTAAATTTCAAATACCTAATATATTTTCGGAATATTTTTTTTCTTGTCAACGGAACTAAAGATTTTTTTTACTATTCACTACGAAGTGAACAGAAAAATTATATTTTGTTGTTTGAAGGCAAATTCTAAAAAAAATTATTTCGCCCCCCCCTAGAGATTTTGGAGGCGACACCCATGGTTTTAATTATACCATAGAAGAAGCATTTGCTATACCAATGAACTGATTTATTCAGTTCGCACAGTTAATTTATATCTGTCTGTCTGTCTGTCCTAATATCCTTATCATATCCTAATATCCTAATCATCTTAATTTGCTTTGCTCTTTATTTAAAATTAGAAATAAGGCCACTTTACAATAATTAGGTCATATTTAAACCCCATGATCTCCCTTTTTTATTATTTAGAGCCAGGAAAAAATTATATCGAATATAAGTATGGCAAGCAGAATGGCATAATATGAGCAATAAGTAGAGAAATTATTGTTTTGTGGCTAACGCTTCGCATGATGCCAAAGAAAGTGACACATTTATCGCTCTTTGGACTCATTCTTTTGGGCTTACATCCGTTTTTATTAGAGACAGACACTTCTACACCCCATATCAATATATTCTTGAGAGAATGGCCTATCCAAACTAATATAACGCGGAGTTCAATATTAAGAAAAATAATTTTAGTCTCTCACGCATTTCGAAAAACGTCGAAGTTAATGAATTTACTTTAAAACTCAAGATTCAGATCGGCTATTACATAAATACATTTTATTTTTCCCACATTTATAAACAGAAATGTATATACCGAGTGCCCAGTTTTCAGTGTCTTTAAAGGGTATCCCAATTATTAATAAATATTTTCTAGAAATTAAAAATTTTCGATTAAATTTAATGTCTTGATTAAATTTGAAATTAATGTCAAACGATAACTTTTAGATTTTACATTGTGTCAAAGTTGCAAATTGTCAATATTCACCTGTCAATATTTCAAAAACAGTTGAAGATAGGTACAGGACATCCTACATGAAATGTGTTTAGAATTTCACGTAGAATCCAAAAATGCAACAATATATAGGGTGTGCCATTTAAAATAACGAAGTTAATGTCTACTTCGGGTACAACTGGAAGTGGTACAAACTGCAAAATATTTTCATCAAGTAGATGATAGCCCACTTTGACTTCGCCTCAAATTTAAAATTAATAGTTTATTGGTTCTCCAGATACTTCTAATGAACCGTCATCGTGGGACACCCATAAATGTTAGTAAATTTTAAATAGTACTCTAGCAAAAATGTATGTGCACATGCAATAATTCAGTAATACCAGCATTCAGAAACTGTTCATTTATACAGGTTGATTCAAAACTGACCACATCCGTAGCTTCATGATTCGATCAGCCTGTACAAATAAGTGACTATTTTAGTGTATAAATATAAAATAGTATGTTACCTTAGTTTGCATCTACTATTTGCAGGCAAATAAGTGAAAGAAGAAATTGTACTCTTGTGTCCTAGTGCCACATTACAGGGAATCTAAGAAAAGTACAGAAGCTACCAATACATATGAAAATTATCTACTTGGATGCTTTAAAAAGTAAAGAGAGAGAGCTTGTTTTGATTTCACTAGAAAATATAAAACAATATTTTATTTTTTCACTATTATCTTCCATTGTCGTCAACTTCATAGCCGTTTACGAGGTTTTAAAATGAAATAGGACTAGTAAATGTTAACAAAAAGGCGTGAGTCAAAATTAACCAAAAAATCTTAATAAATATAGATTATCAAATAAGTGGTGTTACAGTAGAAACAAAAAAAATGTTTAGATATAAATACGAGAAGGAACTTACTGTTCGTTTGTCTTCAATTATGTTTGCTAATGTCATTTTTAATAATCAACATCTATAAGCTATACAATAAGATAATAATCTAATTCGATTTGAAACTTTTCTATGTAAATTTTTTGATATTCGTTATATTTATACAATTTTGCATAGAAATAAAAAGGACTTTAAGGAAAATATTTTGTTGTATATTATTAATTTTTCTCAGTTTGTGCAAATTAAAATATTTTATTGAGCCAATTTATGAAGTTTTTAACGTAAATGATTTCTCTCAGTGTAGAATTACAATCCAAACTATATATAATACAATTTAATTTTCATTCTATGAAGCAATTTTATGAAACAAGACAATTAAATCGAAATTGACCACGATTTCGAATACTTTGTTATAATACTTATTTTAAATAATATTTATTTTATTAATATACTTCTTTCTTTAATAAAAATAATGCCTCCTCTCTTAAGCGCAATAAATTATTGTTTTTTCAAGATACTGAACCAGAATCTAGGTAATAACTTATAAAATACACTGATATTTCATCTGGTTGGATAATTGGATATAAAATAAAAAAAATATTTCTCATTCAATGTCTCGGAAATCACTTATTTGATAATCTATGTTTATAACATTTCAATTATACCGTTGTTTAACTTATACAGTGTATCCCAAAATTATGGAACAAATTTTATGTTTTTTCTAGTTGAGATTAAAAAAACAGGTCAATTAGTAATAGAAATTGGCACTTTTTTACAATATTTGCAATTTTTTTTGAGCCATGTTTAACGTATATTACTGGCATTTTCGTTAAATAGGACCCTCTATATTTCAAAGTATAAATAGATAGCCCTTCTAAAGATGAATTCAGTAATATAAGGTTATACCTGCTTTCTTTTTCATAGCCGTTAAAAAATGAAAAAAAAAATAAATGTATAAGAAGGAATTAAATGAAAACAATAGGGCCCCCTCACTAACCATTATGCAATGCCCAATTTGGTGTGAAGAGGGCCGTTTGAATGACCCCCACGCTTTCCTTATTTAACTCCACTTGATTTTTTGTGGGGTTATCGAAAAATCAAACTGTGTGTAGACAGAATATACACTATCGAAGGATTGAAGATCGTATCAGAGGTGAAGTTGGAAACAACACCAGATATTATCCAAAATGTCATTAATAAATTTGAACACCGAATTGAGCTTTATGAAATAGTTAATGGGAGCCACTGAACTTTGCTGTAATAAATAAAAGGTAGTACTAGTACATAAACTATTGTATTCATTTAATTTCTTCTCAAACCTCAACTACAAGAAAATACGAATTTTGTTTCACCATTTTGGGACACACACTGTATAATTGCTCTGTAACAGAGGAGAACAGTTTTTATATATGTAGGTATTTTAAATTTCCTTCTGTTTGTGTTGCATAGGATAAAAAAGCGTGATAAAATATATAAATGTAGTAATTCAACTTTCCTTTTTTTATTACCACTCATTTTAATTGTCAAAATATATTGTGCTTATTAACTATGGTCTTTCTTAGCTACTATTTATGTATGCCAGACACAAAATATTAATACAGTGTGTATATCTTTTCTACAGATATCTCGATTATTATGAAAGTTATATCTAGATGAAAAATTGTGGCAGGACTTTCTTTGGCATTTTTTTAATTTCCCGTATCTTTGTGAATTAAAGAAAAACAACTTTTTGACTAGGTTAACTAAGAAATAATAATATGAAAGTTAGATCTAGATAAAAAATTGTGGAAAAATATTCGAGATGAAACATTCTTTGGCATTTTTTTAATTTCCCGTAACAACTTTTTGACTAGGTTAACTATGAAATAATAATTGCCGTTCTAGCGTATTCGTCACCAAGTCCTTAGGTGTCAATTTACAAAGATACGAGGATTTCTCAAAAAGACAAAAAACCGTTTTTTGTGTAACCGAAAATGACTTGGAGCTTCTCATAATTTTCCCTTGTTCATCGAAATCATAATTCTTCTAATAACCGAGATATCTATAGTGAGTCTCGATTTTCAGTCGCACTGAAATCATCTATATAAAACCTATAACTAAGTAATTTATTTTTTAATATCAAAATTGATTTCTAAAATCATTTAGGAAAGTATTAAGACAACCAATAATAAAATATGTCTCATATGTGATTTTCTCGATAATTAAAAAGTACATACAAGCTATACATACAGCTTAAAATGTTTTCGATCATAAGGAAAGATTTTGGAAGAGCGTAATTTGCGCCTTTTTTTGTTTTCTTTTTGTTTTTGGAATCGCAGAATAAAACACAATAAAAGTGTAAGTATTAGTTTTAGCACTTTTCGTTTAAACTCTATAATGGACACATTCCTAAATAAAATTACTTAAGATGTTATTATTGACATGATGGAAGTAGGCCATCATTGCCTTACAACAAAATTACACAAATTTTTACAATCTCTAATGAAAATTGAAATCTTTAAGAATGTTTTTGAGTTTCGATGCAACTGATTTAATTTTAAATTCAAATTTCTATCACACGAGGGCGCGTATTACGTTTGGGAAATTGTAAACTGGACTAATATTGATTCTCCTATGATCGGAAACTTTTAACCTCTCTGTATACTAACTACGTCTCTTATCGACTATATGTAGATGTTATAGAGGAGTCAGGGAATGTGTTAACGGAATCGTGATGATAAAAATCTACTCTACAAACGAGCTCTCTCATATGGATTATAGAAATTACTCACCAATAACCCTAAGTTTACTTACTGGGACCTGGCAAAATACATTTTATTATAATTTTTGTAAACAAGAGACATGTGGGTAATTGTGTATGGGGTGTTTATATTTGCACATTTAATTAGCTTAGGATATTAATTAAAATTGTTATAATTAACTTTTATTTTAGCTCTGCGTTATTATAATAATTACTAAAGGGGATGTATCGCTATCATATGGCTCACGACGTAATCAACAACCGGAACAGATGCGGACTATACGTACAGGGTGGTTGATTGACACCGTTCATTAGAAGTCTTGGAAATTCCGTTCCTTTGCGATAATACTTTCAATATTCTTAATTTATGTACGGGGTATTCGCGTATATTTTGACCCCTACCTACAGGGGTTATTAAGAAAATTAGAAAAAAAATTTAAATACAAAAGTTGTTTGGTTTTTCATGTATTATCTTTTACCTAGGTCGAAAAAAAATTGCAACTTAGGAAAACCAATTGAACATAATATTTTTAAATGGGACAGCCTATATAATTTTACACGCTTGGGTAAACATTCTTTTCCTGATTTCAAAAATATATAATTGATTTTGTTTACATTTGCACTGACAGTTTTCGAAATATTCGACAGCGAGTACCATAAAAAAATACAAAAAATACGAAGAACTAAAAATATTTAACAGTAGAAACCAACAGTAATAAAAAATATTTAACGATTTTCGATGTAACCTCCTTAGTTATTTAAACATTTTCCAATATTTTCATTTTTTAATATTTTTTTTATGATTTATTGTAAACATTAAATATTAAATAGTTCGAAAACTGTCAGTGCAAATGTCAACAAAATATAGATTTTTGAGATCAGAGAAAAATTGTTTTCCCAAGCGTCTAAAATTATACAGGGTGTCCCATTTAAAAATATTATGTTCAATTGGTTTCGTCAAATTTACGACATGTAATTTTTTTTTCGACCTAGCCAAAAGATAATACGTGAAAAACTAAACAACTTTTGTATTTAAACTTTTTTTCTAACTTTCTTAATAACCCCTATAGGTAGGGGTTAAAATATACGCGAATACCCTGTACATAGTGTCCAAAATATAATTTCGTTTAAGCGAAAATTTACACCGCTCGATTTTTTAAAAATAATGTTCTGTATATTTTTTCCATATAGTGATGTAGAATTCAATTTTGCGTCTACCTGAAATAGCATTCCCTATGTCTATCTTCAACTATTTTGCTGTCGAAGAAAGTTTTTGCCGAACTTACTTTACTTTAGATAAATTATAAATCGTCATGATTTCTATATGGTCAGATATGGACATGGTAGTTAATGTCATGCCATAATTAATCAAATAGACAGATGTCTATGTCACTATGACACTAACTTCTATGTCCACAGTTACTTATAGAGAAATCATGATGATTTATAATTAATCTTAAATGCAACAAAAACTTTCTACTTTTGAAGATAGACAAAACAATTGAAGATCACAGGTAATGATACTAGATATCGACGCAGAATTTAATTCAGCATTATAGTGTGAAAATAATACGGGGCAATGTATTTAAAAAAAATAGTATTGACGGTGAAAATTTTCGCTAAAACGAAATTATATTTTGGACACACTGTACCATATGTAAACTGTAAAATTAACTCCCCCCCGTATGTCGTTTTTCGTAAAGATATTTAGATTTTGAAAAATGGTGGCTTACATGAAATTTTATGGATTTATTAAAAATCGCATCGAAAATTTGTTAGCTGCAATATACAGGGTGTTAGTTAAACATGCGGCAAAAATTCAAGAGGTTATCCTTTGGCCTATTCTAAGGATATTTTATCCTTTGATGATTTTTGTAAAAGCGTTTTGTTGCGAAGATATAGGGCGAAAAAAATTTTCAACAAATAACAATTTGTTACTAAAATTTACATGTACCTAACATTTCTGAACCTACAAGAATTGTTCAAAATGACTAACGCCAGCTCGGATGCAACCATCCAATCTTCTCCTTATAGAGTCCTGAACTCTTTCAAAAACACCAGGGTCGTTTCTTATTGAGTTACACCCAGCAATTATCCGATCTCTTAAATCGTCCACATCTTCCACTGGCCTAGTATAAACTAATGATTTTAGATGGCCCCATAGGAAATAATCCAGGGGGTTTAAGTCGGGGGATCGAGCAGGCCATACGTGAGGTCCACCTCGACCAATCCGGCGATCTCCGTATGTTGCTGTTAAAAACTCTCGAGCAACTACACTAAAATGAGGTGGTGCACCATCATGCATACACCACATTGCCTGTCTAAGTGCAACACATACAAACCACAAAAGCACAACATACAAAAACATACAAAATAATCACTCCGAAGTATCACGGGATGTTGGTAAAAAAAACTTCTCCTTTTTTTTACATGTCTTTTACTTGATACGTCCATTGTAGTACGCCATACTTTTAGTTCACCTACATTAATAATGTGAAAAATACCAAAATTGGATTTGTTGAACATTTTTTTCGCCCTATATCTTCGCAACAAAGCGCTTTTTCAAAAATCATCAAAGGATAAAATATCCTTAGAATAGTTCAAGGAATAACCTCTTGAATTTTTGCCGCATGTTTAACTAACACCCTGTATACAGGGAGGCGAAAAAATCACCTCCCTGTATAGATTGCAATCAGCGAGCCGATTTCAAAAATATACACGGTGGTCACTATTACGAAGTCCACCATTGATATCTTGGAAAGGGTAAAATATACAGAGTGGCTCAAAATAGAAAAAAGTTCCACATTTTTATGCTTTTCAATTATCTGAAAAGAAATCCGGAATATTTTGTGTAGTTCCTGAATTATCGCTGTAAAACTGAAAACTAATTTGAACGTAATAATAATAACAGCAATAGTAATATAAATAGCAATAGTAATATCAATAGTAATAGTAATAGCAATAGATATAGAGAAATAATAATTTTCAGTAAACTGTTTAATAAAAACTCTTTTTTTTTAGAATAAAAGCTCTTCTTGCAAAAACATTTAGAGTTAAAGTTTAAGTAAAATGTAGGGATATAAATAACATAACTTCTTTCTCGTTTTAATAAAGTAATACGGATAAGCTGCTTAGAATTCAACAACTGTTTACAGTTTTATTCAAATTTTATGCGAGCTAGGTCTATATAGTTGTCAAACTATTTTTGAAAATAAAACTACATATTTTCGCACTCTGAGTATCTTTCTCATATTAACTCTTGTAACTGTGACTCATATTTTAAACGGAGAGAGTTATTTATGTAACACGCACAAGTGATATTTTACTAGATAAAGAGACAAGTGAGTAGACACGGCACGATATTAACAGAAAATAAAGCATATTAATAATTGTACGAAGATATTTATGATAAAAACTTCTGTGCATTGTTTAAGTTTGTTAACACCTCACATACATTATTTGCGAGGAAGTGGGATTCGCTTCTTAGTGTACTTGGTTGTAGAAATCCAGTGGATGCAAAACATTAGTTCATTAAGATGCACATGCCCCAGATTTGCATCATAAATCTGTTAGGAGGTTCGCCGCAGCGACCGTGTAACATCTTTATAATTCACTAAAATTGCATAAATGAGTTAAAACGGTATATTATTGCATCATAAGTACAGCGTGAATAACTAAAGCTGGGTAAAATGTATTTTAGTGCATCTTAAAATGTAATAATGATGATAAAAGTTTTTATTGGAAATGGAATTACTCCTATACTTTGTTGTTCATTGTAATTTCAATGGAGAAAAAACTGGAAATCAGGTGTGTTTAAAATAAAAAACTCATATTCATGAATCGTCTTCATGTATATTATAATATTTTTATTTTAATTAAACTTGTTTGTAATTCAATTTAAATTTTTAACTCCTTTATTTTTTTTGGTTAAATTATATTTGCCTCGACTTATTTATAGCATTTATTGAATATTTAAATTAATTTTATTTTAATTAAATTTGAGTTTAGTGTTGGGGGCCAAATTATATTTTAGTTTATAGTAAATTTTCGTAATTTTTAATTTTCTCAATTAATCAACTTCCATGTTATACATAAGAAAACATTATGCTTACCTCCTTAATCTACAACTCCTTCTTTTCAGCTATTCACCTATATTCACTCTATTTTGTTTTTATTTTAAATAATTTAAAAGTTATCTAATTTAATAAATTTTTTTAGAAATTGAATCTATTGAATTGTTTAATTAATTTGGAACAATGATTGACTCTTTTTCAGGTGGTGTTCATTACAAATATTTTCTTGACTGTAATGTTTTCAATTTAATATAATAATTTTTTTTTTTATTTTTAATTTTAAAAGTATTCTGTAAATTTGTTCTAGCAAATAAACCTCTAGTTAAATTTAACAATCCTTATTTTATTTTAATCAAATAGAAACATATGTCCGTGGACAAAACCTGATCTATACAAATTTATGTAATTTGGGTTGCCTAACATCTTACTATTTGCAGATCTATTATTAAACACTTTACATAACTGTACTCAACTATATAAATTCTGCACAAACAGGTTATGTTGCTTAAACTAAAACTAAAATATTACTAATTATGCAAAACTGTTATTAAAATTGTTCATATTTGTGTGACAAATTCTGGATATTATTCTTCTTCTGGATCATTTCTCTGGATCTCTTTTAAGGTAAGTACTTTATTTAGACTCCTGTCTATTTTAGGCCTGACTTTTTATCTAGATAATCTGTTATAGCTATATATTTAAAATCGTCTTATTAATACAATTAAATGAAAATATAATCTCAATATTTCTGCTTGTAGATCTCTGCTATCTTTTCTCCAGCTGTGCATTAATTTTAAGCAAGTGATTTGACAAACAAACTTACTTTGAGGTTATCTTGTTATCCCTGCTTATCTCTCGATATATTTTTTAACAACTTTCCTTCTCAATTTCTAGTCAAAATTCCAAATTCCTTTTTTGATTTTTCAAAAAAGGACGCCGCTTCGGTTTTCTCAAAATTTATTATCCTCCCATCTCTTAGCAACAATTTCAATTCATTCTTTTTCATGGAACTTCGATTTTACCCATGTCTTTAGTCACTCTTTTGCACTTAAAAGTCTTTTCTTAAACACTTCAATTTACTTTAAATTGTTTTTTAATACTTTTAAAAACTACTCTCTTATTTAATTAACAAATTTATATTACTTAATTTATTATTTAACTATGCTTATTTTCTAAAACAAATCCCTTATTTTATTTAAAAATACCTTCTCTTATCTAGTTACTATCTTTCAAAATTTTATTTGATTATAATTTAAATGTCCTTAATTCTCACAATTCAATATATGAATTTTAATAAATCATTGATAACTTTTCAAATACTTATTCATTCCTTTTGAAATTTAATAATCTTAAACTTTAATCTTTTCTGATTGAATATATGTCAATAGCTCTGGTTTTATTTTACTTTTTCTAATTGTACTGTGCCTAAATATTGTCATGTGTCTAACATTTTACATATGTATCAATCATATATTTATCCCTATAATTCTTTTAGTAGATCTAGAATGTCTTAATATATTACTTCTACTGGATGTACTTTCTCTTTATATATATATTAGGGAAGAGATGTCATATTGGCAATGTACAGATTAAAACAGACAGCTATTAACAAGGCTCAGGCTGACATTAGGGAACATAGCAGACTGTTGGATGACATGAAGACACACAGCATTCTGAAGATGATTTCAGATGTTATAACTGCAACCACCAACCGTGACCTGCCCTTGAACATTCTCTTTTTAAGAAGAGATATATGTGATCGGAATGAAGCTGATCTATTGAAAATAGATAGTTATTGGTACAGTTGAAACTCAACGGTAAAATTATCCAAAAGGTTTGGTAGTTAATCAACTATATTTCAGGCAGATATTTACGCTATCGAATTGTGTGTACAGAGGCTGAAACAAAACCAACTTAACGCAAATCCATGAAAATGTTCTCAGATAGCCAAGTAGATCTTAAAGCTAGTGATTCCTACCATTGTAACTCAAATGGTATGGAGCTGTCAGAAGGTGCTCGCTCAGTTGAGTAAAAAAATTAGAAAAACTCTGGTCTGGATCTAGTCTTGAAGGAAATTTTCTTGTCATTTAAAATTTCAATGCTGAAAGCACTCTCGACACCATATATGCAGACTCACACTTGAGTGTTACCTTTGAAAGTAAGAAAATTATAGGATCTCAGGTTGAAGTCACTGAAATACGATGCATTAAGACAGTAAAGCGATGACCTACTAGTCAGTCGACTGTCAAATTCTGCGGTGTTAAAAACATTTATTCCATGCAGGTTTGCTTGAACAGGTTGCAAGTTTGCCAATAGAATTGCTTGAACATTGAACATGATTGGTTGCTCCCAGTTTTGAGGAAAAACTGGGAAATGACAATAAAATTACTAGCTTGGGTGCCTGGACATGAAGATTACGACAGGAACGAGGAAGTGGACGCCCTAATAGAGCCCCAATCCTTTGGTGGCCTAGCTAAAATAGTCCATTTAGGAGCGGATAAGAAACCAATCCTCGGAATGATGGAAAAACTCCCATAAGTTAGAGTAGCAAAGGACTTCTTTGAAGGACTATCACCTACATTTTTAGAGGACTTGTGTAAGAATGGTAGACCATTCTTTCCTGTAATGGAGTCTAATGGAGTTTACAAAAGCACCAACCAACACAAATCTGCCACGATATTCTTTTAGATAGCGGACCTCACTTATCGATTCTTCTAAACAGTAAAAACGATGACGTTAGGTGACGTTAGATACAGATCCTATTTAGATATTTATCCCGACAAGTTCACAAGCTACCACGGGGGATCGCTTACAATCTATAATTGTTATTTCCTCATTTAAAATTTCCCTACTGGCTGATTTTGTAGGGTTGATGATCTACTGCAATCTAAAGTGACATACAGACAATAATTTCAATCGACTACAGTTACAAATACACCTAACTTAGTCGCGGCATGCCAGGAAGATATAATTGGACAATTCACGCCATCCCTGGATAATATAAATCACTTTCGGTAGCCGATAACGGCTGAAACGCCGCCGGCCGACAAGACTGTTTATCCAGAGACAAGCCCAACATGATTCCACCCGCGATAATATCGTTCACTGGATTACACTCGGTCGGCTATATTTGAACTTTGCATACAAGGCAGTTACTAATGGATCAGCTTCGGGATTTAATCGGGTGTAGTTTCCGCCATGGTGGCATGATATAATCAACAGGGTTAAATGATAAATATAATTCAACAGAGTTATCCTTGTCTTGTTTCATTGACAATGAAAACGCATACGCCTGCACTATTAAGATGTCTTTCTTAATGGGTCACTTTACGACTGTACAGGGTGATTCACTTTCGAGTGTGTAACATGGGTATCTCGCTTATTATAAAAGGTAGACTGTAGCTTTAAATTCGGCAAAGTTGCGGAATTTTGCGCTCAATAAGTTGGCGCAAAGAAAACCCCCATATCTGCTTTTGTTTTTGAGTTAGAGGCACAAAAATTTTTTTTCCGGTTTTCGTGTTCTGGCTATAACTTCTATATTTTTGAAAATGTTGGCTTATCGTTTTCACATTATTAGGACACTTTCTTGAGACAAATACGATGCCGCAAACCGTTATTTAAAAAAATGTCACTTCTATTGTAAATCATCTCCAACTTCATTACTGACCACAACCATGCAAGCCATATATTACTACTACTATACTAAACTACTAAACTACTACTACTATACTATACTATATTAGGTACTAAACTGCACTGTAATTTAAGAAATTATGGCAGTTAATATATGTCTTGCATGGTTGTCGTCTTTCAGGATATGTGTTTAAATATTCTTCAACTGTTCTGTTTAAACTTTTGTTACATCTGTAATAAATATCTATAATATCTTGTTTCTCTTCGGTTGAATACATCGTTAGTGAAAAGTACTTCACAGATGCAGTTTATAAAAATTATTATAAGTGACATTTGTGGTTTGTCAAGAATGGACTGTCATGGCCATGGCTAACTAGACATTTTCAAAAAAATACTTATTTTCCTTCATAATGCCCTTATTTTTTAGGCAAATATTAACATATATTATATTGTTGTATTCAGAAAAAATCGGTGTATTCAAATATGAGAAAAATTAATATGGCGCCCATAAGAAAAAATAAAGTTGACGATGATTTACAAAAGAAGTGACATTTTTTTAAAAAACGGTTTGCGGCATCATATTTGTCCCGAGAAAGTGTCCTAATAATGTGAAAACGATAAGCCAATATTTTCAAAAATATAGAAGTTATGGCCAGAAAACGAAAACAGGAAAAAATTTGTTTTTGCCTCTTACTCAAAAACAAAAGCAGATATGGGGGTTTTCTTTGCGCCAACTTATTGAGCACAAAATTCCGCAACTTTGCCGAATTTAAACCTACAGTCTATCTTTTGTAATTAGCGAGATACCCATGTTACACACTTGAAAGTGAATCACCCTGTACCTACGCTTTCTGGGAATATTGCACTATACAGGGTGTCCCAGTTTTATGCTGACAAAATTCGGGGTTGTTATATAATATTTCCAAATATGTACCGTTTCCGAGGTACAGGGAATTGAAGTTGAAAAAAATAAACCAATTGTTTTCAAGTTTTATTTATTAGATGCTACTATGAATCTTTACTTCCACAAAAAACTCGATGGGAATGAAATATTCAGCAGAAGAGAAATGAAAATAATAATAACAGTATGAGTCTGTAATGGATCAAATACAACAGGAAATGACAAACTTTCTCGAAATACATCGACCCACCGTAACTCCAATTTATCACTGCTTGGTTTAGCGGCCCAACTTTTATTTTTGCCGGCTTTACAACTATCATGCTGTGAAAGTTAAGTAAAGTGTTTTCGAAGCAATCATTACATGACAGTGACGAATGACCTGAGCATACGTAACGGAACTGAACGAGGGAGTGTATAATACAACATCTAATCTTAATTAGCGTACAACAGTTTGTACAGCTAGTTAATTAGGGATATGGAGATTTAATTACAGGACAGTGTGTCGACTGACTTAAGCCAGATTGTTATCGATGGATATATAGATCAAACACTTACAGGTATTATACCCTTGAAGTAACAAAATACATATTGGTTTAAAATTTTTATTATATACATACATTTTTTAATTTAAATACGACTTCAGATATCTTTTACAATATTACAGAATTTTATATCAGTTAAATATATAAGTAGGTATCGTAAATTGGTATAAGTGGAAGTTGCTGCAAATGCTATGTATAGTATAAATATTAAAACATTTTTTCATGAAATTTGAGGCGTAGTACTTTGATCAAAGTTTAGAAATAACGGGTTAGGCAGAATGAAGTATCTATTTTCTATGTACTGGTATTCATTAATGGTTAATCTTTAATCAAAAACTGCAACAAGCGCCTCCTCCGCCTCGCTGCTGGCACTCCTGAAGTCTAGCACAAAAATTTTGCATCACTCGCTGCGACATTTCAATTGGGATTTCGTTAATGTCGGTTCGAATATTATGCTTCAGTTGTTCCAAAGTTCGAGGTCGATTAGCAAATACTTTTGGCTTTAGAGAGCCCCATAAGAAAAAATCACATGCTGACAGATCCGGTGACCGCGCAGGCCACGCGACCCCAAATTTTGATATGACATGACCAGGAAGCATTCTTCGCAGAATTGCCATAGGCTGCCTAGCAGTGTGGAAAGTGGCTCCGTCCTGCTGAAACCATAGTCTTTGGAAGTTTACACCTTTGTTATGAAGTTGTTCAAAATTTTGCAATACAAGTTGATATCGTTGCGATGATAACGCTCCATTTTTACTATTAAACTGACGTTTCTCGCAAACAGTTTGGCAACTGTCATAAATTGCCATGTATCGGGAAGACATGGCGATTTGATTTGAATTTAGATCTTTTTACATTATTGAATAAATCCAGTTCAAAAATGGATACGTCATTCTGCCTAACCCTGTATATATTTATACAGTTTCCGGGTTTCCAAATGAACTACGCTAATAAAGAAGAAATTACATCGATACCTTCCCAATACTGAAATATTTATAACAAAAATGGGAAACCAAGAGCAATAGACTATGGAAAGAAACAAATATTGTCAAAACCGTGGTTTTGACAATAGCTTCGGAAATCATCAGATGAAATTTGACCTGCTGACTGATTGATTGACTCAGTATTTGATTTAGGCCAACAATTGTGGCTGAATTCCAGAACCAATAAAGATCAGTAGAACTTATGTCGAGAAACAATTATAAAACTGAATATTCCCTACAATATATTTCTCTTAAAAATGATGTATTATATCATGTTTGCTAAACACACTTGCCTTGTGTGAGGGAAGCATTCTCTGTTTGAAGAGGGTCACTAATTAATCAAACAACAAATTTCTACCTGAACCCGCTGTTTCCACTTTTCACGTATAATTGTGTTTGATATGTGGACATCATTTATATTCCTCAACTATATATAATAATAAATTGTGCAAGTGAGGAGAACTGTAGCCTAATGTAGATCTGTGTTTTGTAAAAATATCAGCAAATATTGGGGAATTCTAATAAGAATGCGGAAGGAAACTTTTACAAAAAGGATTTATAAGGACAAAGCTTTGAAAGGACTTTACGGGGAAATACGCATTTTGCATTCTAAGCCATACTTGCACAAAACATTTTACATTTGGAATATTTATTTTAATAGCAAAGTTGGAGTATATCGGGATGATATTTAAAAATATTATCGATAAAGTATGAAACAATTTTAAAGAATAAGGATAGTTGTAGTTGTATAAAAGTAGTTTCGGAAACAGACAATGATATTTAACAATATAGTGACTATCAAATATCAAGCTCGAAAAATCGAAAAAGTCATAAAAGTTACATATATACAACATTTATATAACATTTGTGTATTATTTATATAAAATTCATGTGTCAGTTATGTACAGTCTGTATAACATATATGTGATACGTACACATAACGTACACATCACATATATGTTTATTTATTTATTTATTTATTTATTTATTTATTTATTTATTTACATTACTTGTCTTACAGGATTAAACCCAATTACAAGACAAGGTTACCACAAAAATATACTACTAGGTACTAAATTACATCTGAATATAAACTAAAACACTTAAACATGAAAAATAAACATAGTAAATAATACAGAACAAAGAATACAGAACAGAAAAAAATACGCCAGAATTTTCCATCAGTGAGGTAACAATCTCCGAACTGCAGTACCCGAAATATTGAAGTAGTCAATAGTGATTTGCTTATTATACAAATAAAGCATTGAGTATAAAGGTGAGAACTTTAAAATATTTGTCCTGGGAGTTGAGAGATAAAAAGTATTGAAGTTTCTGCTGTTCTCACGGGGAATATGAAAATTTAATTTACATAATATATTGGGACAGTCAATGACATTATTCATGATATTGAAGAGTGTCGTTTGCAAAAGATATTCCCTTCGCTTCTTCAATAAACAAAACTTAAATTTATCCAGTAATTCATGATGGGGATACCCCTGTGGCGGGTACCATCCTTCCTTTCTCAAATTAATATATTTTAAAAATTTACGCTGTATATTTTCTAATTTATCACTGTAAACATTATAGCCTGGGTTCCAGACAACAGCACCATATTCAAGCCTGGATCTTACATAAGTGATGTATAGTGTCCTGATAACATCAATTTCAACGAAGTCCCGAGTGCATCGTAAAATAAAACCAAATATCTTTGAGGTCTCAGATATAATATTGTCGATGTGAGTACTAAATGCGAGTTTCACATCAAACGTAACACCAAGATCTTTGAATGAGTGGACACGAGAGACTAGGCTGTTATTTAATTTATAGTGAAACGTCAGGGGCAGTGATTTTGATGTAAACGACATAATATTACATTTTTTAGGATTAAGTTGGAGATTATTTACTTCGCACCAATCAGATACTATATCCAAGTCCTCTTGAAGTGCAATGCAATCATCTATATTTACTATTTTCTTGTATATTTTTACGTCATCAGCATATAATAGAAATTTACCTTCAACTTTACATCCAATATCATTTATAAATAGGTTAAAAAGTAAGGGGCCAAGTACAGATCCTTGAGGAACACCTGATGTAGCAAGGTACTGACAAGATCTAGTTCCACTTACTTCGACATACTGAAATCGTTCCTTCAAATATGAATTAAACAAAGCGATTAATGCATTAGAAAATCCGAAATTTTCAAGTTTTATAAGTAATAACCGATGATCCAATCTGTCAAATGCCTTAGTGAAATCCAAGTAAATTACGTCACACTGATATCCACCATCCATTAATTCCGCAATTTCTTGAGTTATCACCAACAGATTAGTAGTAGTCGATCGGCCCTTATAAAATATGTTACAGAAACTGTACATAATTGACACACAAATTCTACATAAATGATACACAAATGTTTACATATATGAAATATTAATTTTTTAGCATTTTTAATTTCGTTTCATCTTTCATATTTTGTTTGTTATTGCTGAAAACTGAGAGGTATCTTCAGGTATTATTTACTTACAGAGTAATACCGAGTATTTTAAATAGGCAACCCCTTTAACAAGGAAACCTTTAAAAGTAATTGTAACTTATGATTTCCTTATTGAATATTAATATTTGTATTTCCTTCCAAGATATCTTGTGCGAAACTAATAATAGGTATTATGATAACGTTAAGCAAATTGCTTTTTAGATCTCTACCAATTTTTGCCTATTATCAGAATAAATGAACTACCCTAACTAATACTAATGAGATTTCCACGTTTTCCCCCCTAAATGGTTGTTATAGGTTCCTTTAATTAAAATGAGGGATAGATATATTATTATTATTATTATTATTATTATTATTATTATTATTATTATTATTATTATTATTATTATTATTATTATTATTATTATTATTATTATTCTATTATTATAATCTAATTGTTTTTATTAAATTCATTAATTAGAAAGCCAAATCTAAGGACTTCATCATTGATGCAGCCACCTTTAAAACTTCATTGGTTTTCTCGCCCCATAGTGTTTGTTCAAGGACATTTAAATAAAGGGGACTTGTTTATTTACATTTCTGGATGAAGCCATGTCTATTCACAGTCTAATTGTATCATTGTTGTCAGCTATATAATTGTACTGGAAATGTACTTTATACTTTTATTGTAATTTTCATCACAATTGTGAAATTATTATTATTATAGTGTAGTAATATTAAGTTATACATACAATATTCTTGAATTCTATAAATATTAAAATATTTTTCATTTTTCATATTTGCCATGTTTGAAACTTGGCAACTATGTAAAAGTTTGTTCCGTGTTGGCAGAATATGGCGTCTGTTGTTTGCGAATAGTTGTTGTTAGTAAAAGAAATTTAATAAGTGAAACGTGATTTGATGTTTTGAATAAACTTTGAAGGTGTGAATATGGTTAGACAGTGTCAAATTTGCAAGAAATTGGATTATAAGCATCCACTTCTATCTTTCCACAGGTAAGCGTGATTGAAGGTCACTTTGAAATGTGTATACAACTCTGACCAGTGTCGTGCTTGTAGGTAGTAGGTAACTTTTGTTTGATTAAATATTAAAATTATGATAACCATTATCATTACTGAAAAAAGTTCATCGCAAAATAAATAGCTGCAAAAAAAAAGTACTGTAAATTTTTTTAAGTAGATATTTCAGTGACATCCCTTATACTCTACCCTACATTACAAATTTTCATTATTCATTATTTTCGAGGTCTACTAAAGTGTTTACATTTTAGTTTTACAGTAGTACCTACAGTTTTACTATGCACTAACAAAAGTTGAGTAATTACAATAGCAAAAATGTGGTAGTGTGTTCACTTAAATATGAATAAAAATACCGAAGATACAAGCAAGTGAAAGTTGCATTCATTCACACAGTCTCATTCGGGAACATCAATATTTTTATGTATCGCTTAAAGTTTGCCTCTATATTCGAAAAGTGATATGTGGTATGTTTTTTAGGATGCCTAGGGATGGTGCAACAAGAAAGAAATGGTTAGAATTATTGGGATTCAAAGAAATTACTTGTAGAGAGATATTATTAAATACAAATTTATAGTTTACATATTGAAATAATTCATAATTCATATTGATTGTTGCTCTTTTTATAAGGATGCTTAGTAGCTGGTGAAATATATTTACATGTTAATATACCTATATTATATTTTATTTTAAACCTTCTAAAATTTACGCCACTGGAGATGTAATCGCGCGCGAAAGTTTGAGGAAAATAAAGCTCTCTGCTTTCCCCTTGCCCAGCTTCACCTAACATATGAGATAGACTGTGACATGCCTAGTCCCCTTTATTTAAATGTCCTTGTGTTTGTTTTTATAACTTTCTATTTCTATTTATTTTTAATTAAATTTGAAAATAACCAAATTGCTTGACGTTCTTGAATAAATATTATAAAACGACTTTAATAACCAACGTCAACATCATTAGAGGTTTGGTAAATAGAGGAATTATTCTGAAGCTGTATTCACAGACACAAACCAGTTTGATCATTTCAGACATTTACAACGTCTTCCTTTTATTATACTGTCTTTTGAGGGGGTTTTATGAGAATTCCAATGAGGGAAATTCAGGTGAACTATTGAAAGAAAGTGTAAAAAGGAACTAATCTGATGAACTGAACAAATTTAAATCGCAGATACATGATTATCTTTCTTCTTTATTATTTAGGAGCGTGCTTCAACAAATCGAGATTAAAGTCAAAATTCTTGTAGCTCAGTTACTTTTAGAGATAAAAACTGTACATCTTGTTATGTTTTTTAAAAAACTTAAAGGCGGCCATGGTCTATTACGAGAGGTTTTGAAAAATAGTTATATGGTCAAGTTTGTAGACTCTTTTGTTGCCCTTAATAATATTCTTGGATCTTTCCGCCAATAAAACTGGATTTAGAGTTATAGCATATAAAATGACTACATATAATTCACAAGATGTGAATATTTGATCAAAGTAGGCTTTGAAGTTTGACAGTACAAACATAGAAGCCTCTTTTCTGTTTGTAATTAGTGCATCATTGCAATAGTATTCAAACTGTATTCACTATTAACATTTGAATAATACTCACCAAAAGTGAACAACAGTATGAACAGAAAAGACGCTTCTACTGTTGTACTGTCAATACTTCAAAGCCCACTTTGTAAATATAAAAAATACTAATATTGTAGATAAGTATTAATATGAACATTTTGCTGAATGTCTCGTTATCGAACATCTTGTTGGTAGTCACTTAAAATGCTATATCGTCAAAGCCAGTTATGTTAGCGGAGTGATTCATGAAGGTTATTAAAGGTAACAAAAAAAATCCACAAGATTACCATATTGGCGATTCAAATTACCGATGAGGGCGCTGCAAATTGTAAACAAATATGGAGTAAGACGAGTAAAAATTTTGCATTTCATATCACATCATCTAGCAATTTAGCATTCAACTGCCATAAATACAGTGACTTCATGTGCTAGTTAGGGTGAAATAAAGGATAAGAAGAGCAGTCAAACGTCTCATAAGTGCTTCATTGCTAATTATATGAATTTTTTGAGTTGAAACAGGTACCCTAGTGTTGGTTTACTTACATTTTGGGCTAAAATAAATGTATGGTGATACCATATTAGTGCTTGTTTTTGGTTAAATAATGCTTAAATTAAAATATATTCTGTTTTTATAAGACTAATAATAGAAAAGTATAGATAAACTGCAACAAAGAAAATAATATGTTGTGTAAATAAACGTGTTACCTGTTAATAAATTGTTACATGCCTTTTGGAGAAATGACTGAGAAACAGTTTCTTATACTAGGGCCAAACTGATTCTACCTATCTTCTATATTAAACACTTCTATTGACACGTTTTGTGGAATGACATCCATAAACACGGCAGCTTGTGTTGTGCTGATTTCTTTTGAATGTCATTTTAAAATGTAAAAATAAAGATGTACAAATACTAATCATGTCGTTTTTAACTTTGTAATACCAAAAAATCACAAGCACCACTAAATTATTACGTTAAACAAACCCAAATACGTGTTATTTATCATTATATCAGCAATAAGCCTACAAAAATTACCTTTTAAGTAGGTTGAAATATTTTCAAGCAGAGGGCGCATTCATTTTTGAAATCGCCAATAACCATTTTTCAAACCTCTCGGAAAGGTCCATAGCTGCCTTCAGAAGAGGCCATGAGGCCAAGGCCAGTCAGAGAGATGTCGACTAATCAAAATCACCGTGAAGGATTTGAGTTCTTTACTTAATTGACCAAGTTTTCAGTAATCCCACAACTGCCGAAAATTCAGAAGCCTTAACCACAGACAAATAAGTTTCTTGTCTGTGTCTTAACCAAGCTACAAGCGGAACTCAGTCTTAAAACAGTCCACTTTAAACTTTCTAAACATAAAATAACCTTTGATTTAAAACAACCAAGTTCATTTGCATCTAGGAAAACAAAATACGGTGCTGTGTGTTTTATTTTAATACCTAGAAACAGTTTGGATTAGTGTAATAAATATTTTTATACAATTTTAAAATCATCGAACTAAATATATGGTAACGTTCATGGAAAAATGTAACTTAACAGAAACGAGCACGAGCATAACATTGTTATATGGAGAATTGATTAACAACAAACTCAAGGGTGACCCTTTGTAGAGATATGACTTCAAGGCGAGTTAGTTCTAGGCGAGTAAACAAACATGTTTGTGAGAGATAATTTTATTTTGCATATTATTAGATTGTCTGGAAGTTGCCAATAATCCGAAAGTTCTTGCGATACCGGAATAGAATATTGAAGACAGATGCGAAGACTCTTGCAAGAAGGATCATTTTTAGCTTGGCTACGATTGTTATAAGTATCGAACTTGGACCATATATCCACCCATAGGACCATTGGAAATCAATTTTAGGATTAGAATATATTTTAAAATATTTGCCCTAAGAATGTACTTTTCCTTGATAGTTTTCTTATAGAAAACTAAACACACTCAGTCTTTATATACAGGGTGTTAGTTAAACATGCGGCAAAAATTCAAGAGGTTATTCCTTGGACTACTCTAAGGATATTTTATCCTTTAATGATTTTTGAAAAAGCGCCTTGTTGCGAAGATATAGGGCGAAAAAAATTTTCAACAAATCCAATTTTGGTATTTTTCACATTATTAATGTAGGTGAAATAAAAGTATGGCGTACTACACTGGACGTATCAAATAAAAGACATGTAAGAAAAAGGAGTTGTTTTTTCTTACCAACATCCCGTGACACTTCGGAGTGATTATTTTGTATGTTTTTGTATGTTGTGTTTTCTCTATCATGGCTCGCTATACGAATGCCGAGATGGCTGACATGCATTTTATTTATGGACTTGCTGATGGCAATGCATTAGAAGCTAACATTGCTCCCGATAGAAAAATCTTTCAAAGTATTCATCAACGTCTTCGAGAAACGGGAACATTGAAGCGAAGTGGAGGACCAGGAGGGCAAAGGACTGTAAGAACGGTAGACGTAGAGGAGAATGTGCTGGACATGATAGAAGAAGATCCAGGTACTTCTACGAGAAGAATTGCAAATACTTATTTGTTGTACCCATACCACATTCAACGCGTTCAGGCACTTCTTCCTGCGGATTTTGCTCCACGTATTGCATTTTGTCAATGGCTTTTGCACACATTGGTTGAAATCCCTCAACTACTTACGCTGATTCTTTTTACCGATGAAGCCAGTTTCTCGCGAAATGCAATAAGGAATTTCCACAATAACCATGTGTGGGCTGACGAAAATCCACATGAGATTTGTGAAGATCGGTTTAAACATCAGTTCTCGTTGAACGTTTGGGTTGGAATTGTGGGTGACTGGCTAATTGGACTGGTATTCCTACGAGGAAGACTTACCGGCGAAGTATACCGCAACTTTTTGGAACGAACGTTACCTTAGTTTTTGGAGGATGTACCATTGGCTACAAGACAGGCAATGTGGTTTATGCATGATGGTGCACCATCTCATTTTAGTGTAGTTGCTCGAGAGTTTTTAACAGCAACATTCGGAGATCGCTGGATTGGTCGAGGTGGACCGCACGTCATTAGTTTATAGCTAGAGTCATTAGTTTATACTAGGCCAGTGGAAGATGTGGACGATTTAAGAGATCGGATAATTGCTGGGTGTAACTCAATAAGAAACGACCCTGGTGTTTTTTAAAGAGTTCGGGAGTCTATGAGGAGAAGATTGGATGGTTGCATCCGAGCTGGAGGTAGCCATTTTGAACAATTCTTGTAGGTTCAGAAATGTTGCATGTAATTTTTAGTAATAAATTGTTATTTCTTGAACATTTTTTTCGCCCTATATCTTCGCAACAAAGCGCTTTTTCAAAAATCATCAAAGAATAAAATATCCTTAGAATAGTCCAAGGAATAACCTCTTGAATTTTTGACGCATGTTTAACTAACACCCTTTATAATCTATGCACACTCAGTACCGATACAAAATTGATAATTTACTATTTACCGAAAATTAATATTAACCAGCAAGGATAACCATTCGTAGTCGTCCTGTATAAGTATATTTTATAATCTGTAACTTATTTAACGTAACCTTAGATATATGTAATTTTGCGTATCACTTTAGAACATGTGACAAAAATGGTGGTTTCCTTGGGTTAAAGTAAGTTTTTATAATTTTTTAAAGAGTACCACATATTCAGAAATTCTAAAACGATTATTGTCATTATTATTATTATTATTATTATTATAAACATTGTCATTGTCTGTTTTATTTAATAAATCACTCTGTATTTAACATTCTCTACAACAATCGTCTTTACTTCATTTAAAAATGTAGGATATTTTGTAAAAGCATACCTGTTTTTATTATATACCCGTGTACTTTGTTATCACATTTATGTTCTAAAAAGCTACTTGGTTAACCCAGGAGTCGTACAGCCTGGAAGGCGCAAGGCTAAGGACAGCAGGGGGGTGTTCATGCTCGTCTTCATTTCCAGTTAGTTAATTAAATTAGATTCCCAGGCAATTAAACAAGTTTTCATAGCCCTCTGTGTGTTTGTCCTTGTAAGATAAATGGGATGACTGCATGCGGACGCGATTAACTCAAGTTTAGTCCCTCATATAATCTAGCAGAATTAGTATAGGTATAAAGTAAGTGATTGCGAGGTATCTTGTGGACTACAGTGGCCGCCAGATGCATTCATATGACAAGAAATTGTATTGTTTGGAAAACAATGCAATGGAAGTAACAATCTTTTTCTTATAAATGCAGACTGCTGCAATTCATTATAAATACACAAAATTCTTTTTTTTTTATTACGGTTAATACTTAAAATAAAAACAAAATTAATTAAAAATCACAGAAATATGCAATAACGTCATTTATTTACATTTATGCTACAGTGTGTTTTCGGGTCAAATTTTAAAAGTTTGCATTGATACTACAGTACAATATCTATTTTTGAATACTGTTGGTTTCCTGTTTTTGTAATTTTAAGGTGGTGTAATCCCAAATGAAGCTAAAATGCAATACACCCATCAATAAAGCTGCACTACAAATAAGTTACAGATGTTATCACTTATAATTGCACAAGAGGTTTGTATTTTACCGGATAAATTTGTATTGTTTAATGAGAAATTGTTGCCAAGCAATTAGACGAGAAAAACTGTCAACTATTAAAACGCGACACCGAAGGTGGAGCGTTTTAGGTTGACAGTTTTTCGAGTCAAATTGATAAAGGAAACAGTTTAGAATTTAAACAGCACTAATTTATCCGGTATCAATACAAACATCGAGTGTAATTCGGCAGGACAATTTAATGAATAAGAAATTTAGAAACATATGAATGTAAACTTTATTTATGAAACACTAAAAATAAACAGATTTTTATTTGAGCATCACCGAATCGATTCATTGTTAGTTTTTAATAATTCAATAACTTGTTGACAGAAATGTCAAACTATTTATTTTGGCAACGGACACCGCGATAATTGATGAAAAAATGAGTAAGTGAAAAACCCACTAGTGCAATTGTCGCTGTAAAAGTTGTAGGTAACTTTTGTCGCTGTCAAAGTGACAATTGCACTGTGACATATGCGATTTATTATATATAAATTAAATTGTCAACAATAAACATTTATTGATAATAATTGTTTTGAAAAAAACATTGATCTCATTTAGATGTTCCAAGAAATATATAGAAAACACTCTATATACTAGTATTTCGGCTTGTTAGGCCTTTTTCAATATAGTAAATGTCTATTACTAAATAGACGCGCTTTTCAAGCGCATTTTCGTTATTTATTTGTTTACGAACATCTACCTCCGATTGATCCTACCATCTGGTAAAGCCCGAGTTTTTAGTACCTTTTCTAAGAAGGGCGAAAATGTAAAATCTATCTGATCATTCTTAGTACAAGGATTTATAATTAAAGATTTTTAAATTTCTAATTGCTCTAACAGATCTAAGCGCTTTTCTTTCTTTTCACGATGCAGTACCTTTACATTTTTCTGATCTATAAAATGATTGTTTTCTATACAGTGCGTCGAAAATCCTGAATTTTTTGCATTATTTAGTGTGGATTTTTTATGTTCTTTTACTCTAGTTTCAATACTTCCACCGGTTTGACCCACATACACGGCATTACAATCTGCGCAGTTAATTTGGTATACTCCCGATTGTTTTAATTTATTAACCCTTTCTTTGTTGTTTATCAAAATCTTGCCAATAGTACGCTTGTTGACACTAATCGTTTTACCCTCGTTTGGTTCTAATCTGCGAGCTATTTTTTCACTATAACCTGGGATGTAATTAATATAATTATAGGTGCCTTCTTTTTCCCGAATATTGTAAAACTCCTACGAATTAATTTCCTCCTTTTGTTTTTCATCATGTTACCTATTAGTTTTTCTTTATATCTGTTGTTTCTTGCAATTTGTTTGATTGTACTTAATTCCAAAATCTGCTATTTCTAGCGAAAACATTAATAGCCTATGTATTAAACCATGGAAAACCGACTTTTTTATTTGCCAGGACTGCTGCGAACTCGGTGGTATAATTGCGTCGGAAGTTGTTGGTTTTCTATAAACCGAGAATTTTAATTTATTTTCTACCTTTCTTATTGTTCTATTCAAATAGTTTAATTGATTGTTTTCCTTCTTTTCCATTGTAAACTGAATATTATCATTAAGCGAATTTAAAAAAATTGAGAAAGCCGCTCAAATTTCTTTCAATACCAGTCCAAATACAAAAAATGTCATCCACATAGCGAGCCCAAAAGTGAACATGTAACTCGGGCTTTACCAGATGGTAGGATCAATCGGAGGTAGGTGCTCGTAAACAAATAAATAACGAAAACCGCTTGGAAATATTTAGTAATAGACATTTACTCCATTGAAAAATGCCTAATAAGCCGAAATACTAGTATATAGAGTGTTTTCTATATATTTCTTGGAATATCTAAATGAGATCAATGTTTTTTTCAAAACAATTATTTTCACGACGTTTCATAAAGAACCATCCGCTACGAGTATCCACTTTATTAAACATTTATTGTGTCATAAACTACAAATTTAAATTAGTAGTACCAGGTGATGTCATGCGCAAAGCAGACTAATTTCGGACGGTGATCAATCATAGCTTTGTATCATGATCTCAAATGACAACGACAATGATCTGATATTAATTTTAAAATCAAATAATAAATAATGCATAAACCCGCATTGAAATCAATTCATTTAAAATAAGAGAATTTCCGAATGATACAGAGTAATATAATGTTTTATTTATCCTATACGGAACTGAACTCACCTTGCTAGAACAAATTCTAGAACCCCTGATCAAATTCATATCCTCGAGGCTGTTATTGGAATGAGCATAACGTATCGGGTCAGGCAAAATTGAATCTGTATCGATTGCCTGCAGATACAAGATTAATATTTTCACCTGCCCGATTTGTTTGTTTGCTTTCCCTAAGGAGAAAATGCGATTTGAGAGCACTTATCGACTTGAAGTTCTTCTTTCCTTTAATAAATTTGAAGAGATTTGCCGTTACGTCATGGGAAATATTTTTGGAACAGCGGGCTACTTACATCTAGTTCTTTTTTACACGGAATCTACCGGGATATCAAAAATTATCTTGGTCAAGGGTGGTTGTGGAATGTAAAAGGTGTGTCTTACTTTAAATTTTCGAATATGTTTTGTTGTGTCAGAATCTGTCAAGTCATTGTGCTGAAATTTTCTAATCCAGTTTTTGAATCATGCCTCTTACCACACAGCACAAAATTTTCATGATTGAAGCCTATCTTCGAACGGGTGCGCTAGTTAATGGAAATTGGCAATACAGTCAACGTTTGTGTTTGGACAATTTTCGAGAGCACTTCCCAAACGTGGCAATATTACCGGACAATTTTTATTCGTGCCTTACAAATTGTGTTGAAGTGTTTCGCGAAACTGGTTGTGTGACTCATAAAAAAGGTGCTGGTAGACCAAGAGTTCGTACAGAAGAAGTTGTCAATGACGTTCGTCAACGTATGGAAGAGGAGCCTGCAAAACCTTTGAAACGTCTTTCTCAGGAAATTGGACTTTCTTATGGAACATGTCATAAGATTTTAAAGAAAGACTTGAACATGCATCCATATAAGATGCAAGCACATCAAGCTCTTCTGCCCGCAGACCACCCCAGACGCCTTGCTTACTGCCATTGGTTTGTCAATAATTGAATGACGATCTTCTGGACTTAACTTTTTTCTGACGAAGTGTGGTTCCACCTTTTGGGATACATCAATTCTCAAAATATGCGAATGTGGAGCAATGATAACCCTCATGTTTTTACTGAATCGCCACTACATGCTCAAAAAATTGGTGTTTGGATGGCAGTTTCTCGCAGAAGAATAATTGGGCCAATTTTTTTCGATTTAACCGTCAACGCAGAAAGGTACAGACACAACTTTTTGGCTGAATTTGTGTAACAGTTAAACGATGATGAACTTCGGTACGGTTATTTCCAGCATGACGGTGCAACAGCACATACTACACGAGAAAATATTGCTTTCCTCGGCGAGTTTTTTGATGACCGGCTGATAAGTTTGCAGACAGAAGTTGAGTTTTTTATATTTCCTTACTTAAAAAACAAGATTTTCGCAACTCCGGTAAATACCTAATTAGCAAGAACTGCAACAAAGAATTGTTTAGCAATGTGCAACCATAACGCCAGAAATGCTGCAAAACGCTTTTCAAAGCATGAGGAGGCGCGTCAACTTGTGCATCGAACAAAACGGGGGACATTTCCAACAATTACTGTAATTTAGTTTTTCTTGTTACTAAAACCGTTATTTCATAATTTGTAGTTCATTAGGTATTGTTTTACAACTGAAATAAATAGGTATGAAATTTGTAGGTTATTGATGATGTCAGTGAGACAGTGACATAATTATTTCAAATTTAAAGTAAGACACACGTTTTAACATTCCACAACCACCCTTGACCAAGATAATTTTTGATATCCCGGTACAAATAAACAACATCGGACACCTTTATATACATTTTTTATATAAGTTGTGCTATCAAAGTAGTTAATTCAGTAACAGAAGAACTTGCATAGGCGGTTTGGGAGTCATTATCGTTGACAATTTAATTTATATATAAAAAATGGTATATGCCACAGTGCAATTGTCACTTTGACGGCGACAAAAGTTATCTGCAACTTGTACGGTGACAAATGAACTAGTGGTTTTTTCACTTATTCATTTTTTAATCAATTATCGCGGTGTCCGCTGCCAAAATAAATAGTTTGACATTTCTGTCAACAAGTTATTGAATTATTAAACACTAACAATGAATTGATTCGGTGATGCTCAAATAAAAATGTGTTTATTTTTAGTGTTTCATAAATAAAGTTTGCATTCATATGTCTCTAAATTTCTTATTCATTAAATTGTCCTGCCGAATTACACTCGATGTTTGTATTGATACCGGATAAATTTGTATTGTTTAAATTCTAAACTGTTTCCTTTAGCAATTTGACTCGAAAAACTGTCAACCTAAAAACGCTCCACCTTCGGTTTCGCGTTTTTAATAGTTGACAGTTTTTCTCGTATAATTGCTAGGCAACAGTTCTCATTAAACAATCCAAATTTATCCGGTAAAATAGAAACCTCTTGTGCAATTTATATAGAATTTATAAATGGCGTAAAAAACATTGTTGTGTTTGAAGTTCTTCTCTGCTTTACAATCTTTGAAATTGAAAATCACATTGACCTAATCACAAATACCTTAGTTTTTTTTCAAATAGCTATTCGTGGAAAAATTTTGTTCGTCGTCTAATTGACAGTGTACCGAGAATCAAATTAGAAAAGTTGTAAAGCATTCTTGCATCTCTTAGTTGGCTATTCAAATAAATAAAAAATGTGTTGAGTAAATTTTCTCGGTCGACAATATTTAGTTGTGCCATTCGCAGTTGGATAGAAAGTCAGTTTATTTGAGAAAAGAATACGCAGCGAGTATCCAATGAACATTTTTATTTAACTTAAGATGTTGTTTTAAACGCGAGTGGCAGATGGAAGCCCGAGAGCTGCGATGTATTTGAATTACTTCAAGGGTAGTAAACAGTGGCGCACACATATTGAGATATATAGGGGATAGGGACCAATCCCTCCCGAATATTTTGCTAGACAATAAAATACTTTACGCTACACAGACTGCAACACAAAAAATCACGTGCAATGTACCTAACACAACACACTTTCACAAAATTCAGAATATTAACATTAGCTCACAGAAAACAGTTGAAATACCAAAAAGAAATTAATCAACATGACATTGATACAATTAAAGCTAGATTAGCGTATAGGCAGAGTTTAGTGTTGACTCGCGAAGGGCGGGTTATTCACTACATACAGGGTGTTTGTTAAATATGGGGCAAAAATTCAAGAGGTTATTCCTTGGACTAATCTAAGGATATTTTATCCTTTGATGATTTTTGAAAAAGCGCTTTGTTGCGAAGATATAGGGCGAAAACAATTTTCGACAAATAACAATTTATTATTCATAGTTGGTTTCTTTTGGGATTACACCACCTGTAAAATAACAAAAAGCAGAAAACCAGAAGTTTTTTTACAGGTGGTGTAATCCCAAAAGAAACCAACTATGAATCGTCAAAATACACCACAAATAAGTTACAGACATTAACTAACAATTTATTACTAAAAATTACATGCAACACTTCTGAACCTACAAGAATTGTTCAAAATGGCTACCTCCAGCTTGGATGCAACCATCCAATCTTCTCCTCATGGACTCCCGAACTCTTTCAAAAACACCAGGGTCGTTTCTTATTGAGTTACACCCAGCAATTATCCGATCTCTTAAATCGTCCACATCTTCCACTGGCCTAGTATAAACTAATGACTTTAGATGGCCCCATAGGAAATAATCCATAAATAAAAAGTCCATATAAAGTCCATAAATAAAATGCATGTCAGCCATCTCGGCATTCGTATAGCGAGCCATGATAGAGGACTTCACTAACAACCGTTTACACGTC
Organism: Pogonocherus hispidulus; assembly: GCA_963924545.1. Classification (NCBI taxonomy): domain Eukaryota; kingdom Metazoa; phylum Arthropoda; class Insecta; order Coleoptera; family Cerambycidae; genus Pogonocherus; species Pogonocherus hispidulus. The sequence continues at coordinate 10,288,504 of OZ004693.1, read as the reverse complement.
AACTAGCCAAACGTCAATCAATCTTAACAAATGCTACACATGCAAACTACAAAAACATACAAAATAATCACTGCGAAGTATCACGGGATGTTGGTAAGAAAAAACAACTCCTTTTTCTTACATGTCTTTTACTTGATACGTCCAGTGTAGTACGGCATACTTTTATTTCATCTACATTAATAATGTGAAAAATACCAAAATTGGATTTGTTGAAAATTTTTTTCTACATATATCTTCGCAACAAAGCGCTTTTTCAAAAATCATCAAAGGGTAAAATATCCTTAATAGTCCAAGGAATAACCTCTTGAATTTTTGCCGCATGTTTAACTAACACCCTGTACAATCAAATTAAGTGTGTGTATAAATGTAACAATTAATAACTGCAAAAAATGCAAGGCGTCAAATATCTGGTTTATTTTTTAGATATACATTTTGTTGAGTATATCAATGTCTGTCAAGGCTTCTATTTTTAACTAAAGGAAGAAGAGGGGGCTGTGTTCTACTCATAACCACCACAATGACGTAATCTTTACTAACGTAAAAGTACACCTCGGTATCAATGATCTAGCCACCTTTTCGTCATTTCTGATGAAAATAGTGTAAGAGGGAATTTGAAACATTTTTGGGCTTCCATAAAAAACAAAAATAAAGTCTCGCGTATTCCGGGTGTAATCTCCGATGGAGATACTGGAGATGGAATATTGTGAACCTAGAACAATTTTGGATTGTTTTAAGCGTTACTTTGCAAGTGTCTACTCTGTAAATGCTGATATAATTAATCCTGATCAGTTGTGGTGTGGTTCTGATATACATATTAACCTCAGTGAGGTAACTGAGGACGAGGTGTTTGCTGCAATTCGCAAATTAAAGCCAATAAGACATGATGTGGCCCCGATGCTGTACCTAGTTTTCTGATCAAGGATTGTTCTGTCGTTTTCTGTAAGCCACTAAGAAAAATATTTGAGCTTTGTTTGAAGACTTCTTCATTCCCATGTTGTTGGAAGATAGCTAGAATTTCTCTTATACATAAAAAGGTAGTATTAATGAAGTTAGCAACTACAGACCCATTGCCTTACTTTCTGGATTCTCGAAGGTATTAGAGATTTTTATACGTTCTTATCTATCCATATATATTAAAATGCGTCGATTCTGTCTCGCTTTAAATTCCGTTAAATTCTTCAATGCGTAGGGGTATTTTTGTCCCGTTTGCTACGCGTTTTCCCAATTTAAACTCCTTTTCAAAAAACCTCTTTAAAATTTTCGTCGATCGCCATTTGGCGAAAGAGATACGGCTAGCACCGGCGTTTGTCCTCGCGCCTAATGGCCCCGTCACGCCTGCCGAAATCCCGACTTTTCGCGGGACTCCCTAGACCCTTTTGCTAATTTTACGACTTCGAGAACCACTTCACGCGAAAGTTCCGTCCTTTCTCTAATCCTTTGAGATTTTTTTTCGAGACCGTACGTCGAGTCCATTTACGTCTATTTCGTTTTCGAAAATCTCGAGTCGCGTCTGTCTCAACTTCTTTCTCATTTTATCTGCCAATGTGAGATTGCACTAACGCGACAAGCACCTCCCACGAAAACTGTAAAATTAATTAAACTTCAGATACGTTATTTTCCTACGAGATATATTGCGGAATCGGTAGTACCGACTGCCAAACACTTCTGATTTACAAAACATTGAAGCGAAATGCTTTTCCAATTAGAAAATCTGTAAAAATTATTTTTTCAGGTTGACATATACAGTTTATATACTTAAATGTGTCAAGGTAAACTTTTTGACAACAGGCGCGGTAGCGCCACCGCCGCCTAGATTGACTCCGTTTTAACTCCGTTAAAGATAGTCTAGGCGGCGATGGGTAGCGCAATGGGAAAGTCGTAGGATTCAAAACGTGATAATGCTGATTTCGCGAGTTCGAGTCACGCTGGAGGCACATTCTTTTTTACTTTTTAATTCCAATTATTTATTAGTATTAGTGTTTCGTTATTCTGTTTCATTATCTGTAGCTTTTATTCTTTCTGCACGTAAAGTTTGGAATTAATTCGTTCATTTTGGCAGTCTATTAAATTCATCATTTTAGCTTACAAAAGCTAATATCTACAATATTTTTGGTCCCATTGATAAAATTGATAAAAATGTTTACTAAAAAATAAATTCTACTTTCAGCACTTAAAAAATTAAGATGTTTTACTATCAAAAATAGAGTGCCCTTACAATTCATCAAAATATTAAGAAAAATCTCTTTAATATAAATTCTTTAATACATATACACATATAAATTTCCTTAATATGTGTTTTCTTAAAAATAATATTATTTAAGATGCTATTATCACCCGAAGGATGACTCCAGGCCTGCGGCCTGTAGAGCTAGAAACGGGATCATTATGTTGCTTCTCCGATTATGTAAGTACTATTTTGGATGATGTTGGCCAAGTTGATGCAATTTACTCCGATATTTCGAAAGCATTCGACAAGCTGGACCATCATGTATTATTATCAAAATTCCTGTTTTTCCTTACATTGGTATGCTTTAATTTTTCTATTCGCATTTAATTAGTCCGATGCAATTTATAGAATACGCAATTGTTTTCAGTTTGATTTTCAGTCTGAAAGAGCTATATAAATTTTAACTGATGTCTCCATATATATATATATCGCCACTTCAAATTTCATAAATCAAAGTAGTATTTGACGCATACAGGATTTTTTCATTTTATGGTAGCGAATTTATGCAAGGAGATTGATGATATAGCGATCACGTACTACGATATTTATGTGTATGTATGAAGGGAATATAGTTAGCTAAAGAGGCATGAGGCTTTTCAATTTTATGTCGAGGGATTTTTATTTAAATTAAATATGATCTCTGGCCGGGGCTACTTGCACAGAGAAAAATATATGTATCTAAATTTATACAGATCTAACATTTATTACTACAATTTATGTAGGAAATTTCAGTAGGTAGAAGGGTATTCGGTTATAAATGTTAACTTTTAACTTCCAATAGTTTCGTCTGGAACTAAAAATGTTTTACTACATTCTTTTTCATTATTAGTCATTATTTGTACTCAGTTATAATTTCCCAAGTTTATGCGTACGCTTAAGAATCATCCTGTACACTAATCGATATTTTCAGTGTGTTTCTTTAATCTCAACTAGAAAAAAATATGAATTTTGTTCCATGCTTTTGGGACACACTGTATATGCCAAAATTATGTGTTTTAAATGTCTAATGAGGTTTTATAAAGGTTAGGGATAAATTAGAACTAAAACTCAGTGTAAAATAATTTTGGAGAAATGCATGCAAGTAAAACGATGGGTTGACAACATCAATTCTGCAAAAAGTGCACTCATTTTAGTAATATTACCGATATATATTAGTTACGATTGTGCGGATTAGAATTAAACAGATTGCTTTTTACGAACACCAACACACACACAGCTAGGTCACAATACGACACGAGATTTACTTACAGTTCATAATCAAAATTGTCCAGACCGGGTATTACCTGAAACAGTAAATGGAATGCTAAAAATGAAGAAACTTAAATTTGTGATACTTTGTGAAACACCCCTAACATTCAAGGAGATAATACTTCATTCATAAATTCATTAGGACACATTCATAGGTATTTTTCTTAGAACTCCTTGACGTAGGCGCAGCTATAGTGATTCAGTAATAATCGTTCCTATTTTAGTTGTTACAATATAAAAGACTGTATAGTTCCTACATGCTTGACACGTCACTATTTATATTGGATTAGATGCCGAGGATTATTTATACCTTTCTAGGGAAAATGGTAGGGTGACAATAGTAATTTCCGCAAGTCGCGGAAATGCTAGGGCATTTCAAAGACAGGTCTTTTAGAGCCGCGCAAACACATTTGATATTCCTAGTGCTGGGCACTGTTTGAATAGAGTCCTTCTTCACAGAGGCGATTCTTGTTAACACTGATTCGTCGACTAGACAATAGAGGGCGAGTGGAAAAACTCATTTAATGACAGTAGATTGCATTAAGTGTCTGCATTTAATAATAATTAAGTTCGATTTATTTTTTCTGCATAATAATATTTCTGTGTGTACACTTTCAGTAAAATATTTAACCGATAATTATTATACATATATTAGTTTTTATTTCTTTCTCAAAAACGGAGCAATGTATCTACGAAAAAAATGCAAGAAACAAAAAAGTTGTATTTGAAATTGTTTCAGCTAAAAAAAATATAAAACTTGTAAAAACTGAGTGCCCTTCCTGTCAATATTTTCATGTTAAAACAAGCCCCTTACTACTTCAAACCAACGTACCAAGATTCATCCAAATCGGCGAAAGAATTTTCAAGATATTAATTAAAAAAAAAAAACGATCTTGTATAAAAACGTTGACACCGTGTGTATCTCAAAAACGGGGCAATTTAGGACACATGTTTATTTGGACTAATAGTTATAAAATTGGAGAAAGAATTAGCTCCCTCAGTACGGACATGATATTAATGAACACCCTGTAACTGTTATTGCAAATTACTCATTCAAATACTATTTTTATACTGTATTAGATATTTTACTAGTAATTATTGTTCTGTTTATACTGTTTATATGTAATCTTTAAAGACACTATATATTCAACGGTTTTATGTGTTTTAAGTGTTCTATTATATTATAATATGAAATGCTCCAATGTCGCGTTTCCCTTTAATTTTTATAGTGCCCGACTAAGATTAAGCGGAGACTGCTATATTACTATCATACAATTTTTATTTTACACGTTACAGCAAGGCGTATAATCACTATGAAGCAGTTTTATAATGTTAATTCAGTTGTTTTATATAGTATGTGGTCTGCAATTAAACAAGTATCATAGAAATGCCAAACTGATTTGTTTACGTTTTTATTTAATTTCATGTTTATTTTTGTATTTTATTTATTAATAAATTCGGTAGCAAATTAACCATAAATGAATATATAAATGACATTATGTTGTGTAATCCAAAGCAATTTTTTTTTGATCACCTACCAATTGTTTGTAATTATAAATTATTAGAGATTTGTATATAGATTATTAGAGAATATTAATTAGATATTTTTAGTCATTTTAGATTGTTCATGTCAGAAAAGTAATGCTATTTTGTATTAAATCGCTATTCGAAATACATTTTCAGATTTAGAGGGTATACATTCACTAAAAACATAATCGTAAAATATTGTGAAATTTGATCGTATCACCTAAATAAATTTTACTTCAATCCAATATATTCTTTAACTGCAATCCCTTCCATAACGTAAGGATTTATGTTTACTTTCATACAGATATTGAATTTTTTTTTTCAGTCCCACTTTAGACGATTCCTGTTTGGAGTTATATAAGAAATTAGATATTCCCAGTAGCAGACAAGATGTACGGGTAACTGAATGGGAAGTTTTCTAATATGTATCTAAGAAATAAACTACGTACCATCTTTTCCAATAACATATAAATCTACTGCATTCATCAAATAGATGAATTAGTAAACTGATTATGAAAACTTGGTTGTTCAAATACTTCGACCGAGGTATATAAATTCATAGATTATATTTTTGTTCGTTTACTCTTAAAATATAGATTCTAACTATGAGACTCGGCATTCCATATTGTGGGCGATGTGCGGCAACTAGCGTAGGGGACCTACAATCTCACGCGGTCTTATAGGACCAGAGTATTATGCGATTACCAGATTTTACTGGACATTTTTTTAATGAGGCATTTAGCTGGTGTCCTATTGTCTTTCAAGATAGTGCAACCAAAATTAACCAAAAATACTACCAATTGCTATAATAAAATTCGTTTGGGTCAACTTATCAAAAGTTTAGTAATAAATTTAGCTGTCAATATTTTAGGAAGTTATTTGCAATCCAAGCAACTCTATAAAATGGCGAAGTTGCCAAATGCATGATACCACAAAAATAAATAAATAATCATAAGAATATTTTGGGCGAAATATCCGAGGGTAAAACACATGGGGATTCTCGGGATTTATGGTGTACACCTATGAGGAATTACCAGGATTTATTGGGGATGTACTAGGATTTCGAAGGATGTACAGGATTTCGTGGGGATTTCCTGAGGATTTACGAGGCATTTACCTAGGATGTACTGGCTAATGCGCGTGTGCATTACGCTAATTTCATTTAACGAGCCATGCTCTTGTACTGTTTTGTGTGCTTAGTGCCAGTATTAGTGTAATAAGTGCCGTAAATTATATATAAAACAGCAAGGTAAGCACTTATGTCCTTATAAAATTATATCTGAATCAGTTTGATATTAGATCTACTTAATTTATCGTTAGTAGATAAGCTAGACGGGATCCAGAGCAGTTTCAAGGTCACATCGAGCTCGATGGCCAGCTACCATCGAGCTAGACCACGGAGCCGCTGTCATAGGCTTCAGGGTGAAGAAGCAGACTTCTTGTAGCATCCCCCCATGTTCTTGTAACATCTCCGCAGGTGTAGGAGCCCTAGGGGCTGCAGAAGAGCACCCCAAGAGTGTGTGACGTAGGTTCGTCAAGATGGCGGCCTGACGTCACGAGCCGCGCCCAAGGTAGTAATTCAGGCGGCCACTAGAAGGCGCGGCAGTCTGGCGGGATTTGTTTTTTAATTTTTTTAACGAGAATTGTTTGGTTTTTGATTTTTATTATATTGTTTTTGTAAGAATTTAAATAAAGAGGTTAAATATATAATATAATGTTTAATAATATAAATATCAGGAGTTTGTAAATGTAAAAATAATGAGGGGTGAATAGAGATCAGTACAGAAGTACTGGAATAATTTCTGAAATTTACTACAATAATTATATTAATTAGGTGGATTTACTTGGGAATTACTGGGATGTAGGTGATTTACTGGGGAATTATTAGGATCTAGGAGGATTTACTAGGATGCCATGGGATTTAGAGGGATGTAGTTAGGATTTACTAAGGATTTCCCATAATCTAAGGGGGAATTACAGGATGTACGTCTAAAGAGGGAAGTAGGTGTACACCTTCTAGCCAATGTGTTCGCCCCTCGGAAATATCTATATCACTTCCAGGGCGGTCCTAGAGTGTATTAATGATCTCGCCCAATTAGGAGGGAACAATCAAGTAAAATTGACCTGGTTACCGGGTCATCAAACATAATTGGAAATGAGAAGGCCAATGCACTGGCTAAAAGAGGCTCAGGTATACAGTTTACAGGGTCCGAACCAGCGCTCGGGCTTCCGCCTAGTTATGTAACTACATTGATAGTCTATTGAAAGCTGGATCAGGAAGAGATTAGAGGAAGAATGGTCGAACGGGACTGGGCTGCGACAAGCCAGGCCCTTAATGAAGGGCATTGGTCGAACGGAACTTGATCAATACTTGCGCTAAGTAGTAACAGCATAAGGATTGTTGCAGGTTTTGCGGACACGATGAAGAGGACTCCATTCACGTCTTATGTCGCTGTGCCTGCCTCATGAACAAGACACAAACATCTGGGTGCAGCGTTTCTCATGCCACAGGACATTAGAGAGTTTCCACTAGAACTTCCTGCTGCTTGACTCGAGCACCAGGCACAATGTGTCGAAAGGCCTGAGTGCTGCGGGTAACCGCGCCGCCTTCCAACAATAACACCAACCGACAGATAGTAGCGAAGACCCAAAGAGGGGGTTACGGCGTGTTTCTCACCACTACTAACAAGGTCTCGTGTGTTAGAATATTTATTATCTTGCTTATAGATACATATTAGTCTCCATAAGGAATCACATTTGAAAAAGTAGGTATATAATAGTAATCGCTCCTTCCATAATAATAACCTGTATATTTTACTGCGTGTATAAATAGGCTCAGTAATAAATTACTGGCCTACCTAGCACACAGCATATACAGGGTGTCCACCTAGTGCGCGTAAGTCCAATATCTGGGTTAATAAAAGAGATAACTTAATTTTTTTTTCAACAGGGTTGTCTAATATCCCGAGCTGCACAAAATGAAAATATATTTACATATTCAGGGTGTTCAGTTTTTCCTGGACAGGTACCAACTTAATTTTTTTAAATGGAAACCTATATTTTTTATGGCATTATCGAATTCTACGTAAAAAATTAGTGGGACTTTGTGCATAACACTGCTATTGAAATATTGATAGTTTTCGAGATATTTGACTTTTAATTTTTTTTTCTTATGTTTCGTCACTTCTAATAGTTGACATAATTATGGTTGTATGACAGCTAGAAATTATTTTTTTTCAGAAACTGTAGAGTGAAGATGGCTCTTTCGAAAAACGTATCAAAAGTTGACCTGCGATATACAGGGGGCAACAGAAATCGTGCCAAACCTGATGGTTTAAAATTTAAAAAATCTCGACTTTTTCAAATGGAACACCCTGCGTTTTATGATTTCATTAGATGCCTTTCTGTAGACTCTACAATTTTATAATAGCTTTCCCTATACCTAAGTTGCGTAGTTTTTGCAAAAAACCCACTTTTATGAAAAATACCCGATTTGCGCACTCCTTTGACGGAAAAAATATTGTAAGGCTATTTATTTTTATAAAATGTATTAGTTTACACTTCTTAAAATAAAAATAACTGAAAAATTTAGATAATTTCAGTTTAATAAACAAGTCTTTATGGAAAGTTACCATTTATTTGTAAATAAAAGTAAAAAATCATAAAAGCTCTACATGTAATTAAGAATTAGCAAAACTGGCGTATGCTTTAGAAGAAGTTCATGGGAATTATTTGCTAGCAGCACGTATTTATAGAGATTCCCACGTGCTGACTGTTTTGAAAATGTGAAAGAAAGATTTGAAAGAACAGCAAATGGGAATTATGAGAAAACTACCAGGAGGCATGGGAGTAACAACGATAATATTTAGTTTAATGTTGTGGTTTCTGCTGTTGAAAATCCAAAAATATTAGTATCAGAAAATCAGTAGAAATCTTGGAGTTTTCAAAAGCTCGACAAATAAGATATTGAAGAAGAAGTTTCATACGTATCATATTGAAAACCAAACGGTGTTACCCTAGTTAGAAAAATTATTAGTGAAATGGATGAATATACATAGAGTATTGAAAAAAAATACGCAATACTCATACAAGCAAGCTAACCTAAAGTAAATGCTCAAAATGTCCACCGTTGTTTTCAACACAAAGCATTAATCTACGACGAAAATGAATGTGAACATTTCTTAACATTTTGGGCGTTATGGTTAGAAACTCATTTTGGATCTTTTACAACAATAAAATAATCACAGTACCACCAAAGTGGAATGTGGAGGGGCACCATCATGCTGAAACCATTGTTGAACCAAATAATCAGCGGGCATATTCTGTAGCTGTAGAAGGGGAAGTTCGTTTTGCAAAAAATGCAAATACACATTGGCATTTAAATTGCCTTCAAAAAAGTACGGTCCAACAATATGTTCTCCACAAATTCCAGCCCACACGTTCACTTTGAAACGATGCTGATTATCTAGTACCCTCAATAATCTTGGATTATTGTCAGCGTAGTGATGAAAGTTGCGACGATTGGGTAAGCATGTGTTTGAAAATGTTGATTCGTCAGTAAACAAGACATTCATAAAAAAGTTTGGACTTTCCTGAAGTTTATCCAATGCCCAGTGGCAAAATTGCAGGCGGTTTAGGTGATCTTGAGGTAACAGTGCTTGATGGTTTTTAATATGATACGGATGAAAATTATTCTTCTTCAGAATCTTGTTTGTCAAGCTTTTGGAAACTCCAAGATTATTACTGATTTTCCTGACACTAATATTTGGATTTTCAACAGCAGACGCCACAACATTAAACTGAATATCGTCATTGTTACCGTCATGTCTCCTGGTAGTTTTCTCATAATTCGCATTTGCTGTTCTTTCAAATCTTTCTTTCACATTTTCAAAACAGTCAGCACGTGAAAATCTCTGTAAATCTGGATTATTTGCTTTGTAAATACGTGCTGCTAGCAAACAATTTCCATGAGCTTCTCCTAAGGCATAAACCATTTTCACTAATTCTTCTTTTGAATAGTTCATTGTATGCACGCTTAGTACTTACTCTAAACTCGTACGTGAATATTCAGTAAAAGAAGAAATGACATGTAAACTGATTGTCACAAATTTTATTGCGTGACAGACGCTCACTGCGTTTTTCCCGAGAAAGGAACGTGCGCAAATCGTGTATTTTTCATAAAAGTGGGTTTTTTGCAAAAACTACGCAACTTAGGTATAAAGAAAGCTATTATAAAATTGTAGAGTCTACAGAAAGGCATCTAATGAAATCATAAAACACAGGGTGTTCCATTTGAAAAAGTCGAGATTTTTTAAATTTTAAACCATCAGGTTTGGCACGATTTCTGTTGCCCCCTGTATATCGCAGGTCAACTTTTGATACGTTTTTCCAAAGAGCCATCTTCACTCTACAGTTTCTGAAAAAAAATAATTTCTAGCTGTCATACAACCATAATTATGTCAACTATTAGAAGTGACGAAACATAAGAAAAAAAAATTAAAAGTCAAATATCTCGAAAACTATCAATATTTCAATAGCAGTGTTATGCACAAAGTCCCACTAATTTTTTACGTAGAATTCGATAATGCCATAAAAAATATAGGTTTCCATTTAAAAAAATGAAGTTGGTACCTGTCCAGGAAAAACTGAACACCCTGAATATGTAAATATATTTTCATTTTGTGCAGCTCGGGATATTAGACAACCCTGTATAAAAAAAAATTAAGTTATCTCTTTTATTAACCCAGATATTGGACTTACGCGCACTAGGTGGACACCCTGTATAGTGGGTGAGCCGCTTGACTATCATAGAAACATCTGACGCCGCACTACATATAAATAAATAGTTTCTTCTATCAAACGGTTCCTTTCACTTTTTTTTCTTATAAAATAATAAAATGCTCTATGCTAGAACCCCAGTATGTCTTCATCGGATTATCCATCATTTGAACATATGATAAGTATCGTTATAGAGGCACATAATTAGCAAAAATCGATCAATGTAGGCGGCGCAATCTAAAGCAAACTTATCGGAGGCGGTTTTACCACTAACATGTTAATTGATTGCAAAGGAGACCGTGATAATAGCAGTTTTAATAACAAACTCAGTTTTATCGGCTAACGACTTCCGGTATCGTGTAGTGTGATGTTTTCATTATCTGTAAACGTTGTGAAGGTAAAAACGCATTTCCAGGCGCTATCTGGCTATTTAATCATCTTTAAACCTCTTTTGCGTTCGCATTTTTGTACATATTCATACACTTTATTAAAGTATACGGTCTAAAAATGATAACGTAATCGGTTTCACCAAAGAAATAATAACATGGTGGAGGTCTAAGGTGGCAGCGCTGATTAAAACTTCCTTGAAGGTTGTAGATTTTCTCAAAATATTTTGTTATACCCTGAAAATATTTAAATAGTCTACTTGATGGCTAGGTAATAGAAAGAGTAGATGAAGGAATATTGTAATATGGGGTCATCATAAAGTAAGGGGTATACTTTAAAGTCTACTTTATACTTTATACTTTTAGAGTAAAGAGTTGTCGTGTCAACTGCTGATAGAAGCGCCAAACGTAATCATTGCGATTTATAGATTTGTTCTCAAAATAAAACTCATGTAAACGTAAATTGAAACGATTTAAACTTTAATAACATGGATCTACAAAGAATTGGTTCGGTACAATGTTATTACGAATTCGGCAGAAATTGCACTGATGGATTATGAAGATTTCGTACGAAAATGGGTTTGAGAGCAGGGCCCTGTCAAATGAAAGCGTACTGTGATTTGATTAGCAAATTTGAAAGACCAGAGTCTGTAACTGACCTACCGAGATCAGGAAGACCAAGGATTAGTGATGTCCAAGTTGGAGAAGTTCTTCGGGAAGATCAAAACATAGCTAACTATTTGAAATTGTTGGATTACCAAATATATTTAGTGAATTTAACCTTTCTTATCAAAATTGTTAACTTGAAAAATATTTTCTTAAATATACAGGGTGTTCTACATAAAAGTCCTCAGCCTTGTATGTCGGTAACGGAAAAATATATTTTGGTTTTGAATAAAACAGATGATAGAGCTCATCTATGGCTTCGTCACGGAGTTCAACTTGATTTTTTTCAGAGCAAATTAGAGATGGCGTTGAAGTCGAAAGAAATTTTTCGTTGGCAGAAACTTTGTAACTTTGTAACATCCGATACTTTGTTCAATTCTAAGCAATTTTAGTCAAATGACTATTTTTGAAAAACTTAATAGTTTTAGTGATATCGGGCTCTTCATTTGGTGAGGGCCAAACTCAAGCGTATTTTAGAGTCTCGAATTAGTACCTTGTACAATGAAACAATAATTGTCCAAGTCAATTTAATAGCTCTTTTTAAGGAATAGTGAAATAATATGTATTTCTGTAAAATATGGTAAGAGATTTTTAAATACCTAATTCATTTTGTATAATAATTCATAATTATTTGTACGCTTGTCCCAAAATAAATCCTGAATGTATGTATGTACAAAATGAATTAGGTATTTAAAAAACTCTTGCATTATTTTACAAAAGTACATATTATTTCACTATTCCTTAAAAAGGGCTATTAAATTAACTTGGATAATTATTTTTCATTGTATAAGGTACTAATACGAAACTCAAATAGGCTTGAGTTAGGACCTCACCAAATGAAGAGCCCGATATCTCTAAGTTTTTAAAAAATAGTCATTAGATAAAAATTGTTTAGAATTGAACAAAGTATCGGATAAACCTTGTTACAAAGTTCCTGCCAACGAAAAATTTCTTTCGACTTCAACGCCATCTCCAATTTGCTCTGAAAAAAATCAAGTTGAACTCCTTGACGGAGCCATAGATGAGCTCTATCATCTGTTTTTATCAAAATCAAAATATATCTTTCCGTTGCCGAGGTGCAAGGCTGAGGACGTTTATGTGGAACACCCGGTATATATACGAATCAATAAAATGAATAAATTTGCCATGCCGGTATATTTTAATCAAAATTGTAAAAAGAAGTGCCTACATTTAACATTTTCAAATATCCAATTTTGTCCGTGTCTTCCTCTTGAGATTATTTATCAATTTAAAATTATATTCGTATTTTTACCCGCCTAAAAGACTTCCTCCCTTACATCCAGCGTAATTAATCAAATACGACTTTTAAAAGCTGGCCGTCTCCTACAGTCTAAGTTAAGATTCTTAAAGCTTATGCTTCGTTATAATTAATGAAAAATTCCATATTCTTAATAAACAACACTGTATTTATAGAATATTACTTTCCAAATTAATGAATTTAACCCTGGGAGTGGATAAAAGCCTGATTGTTTTATTTTTAGATTTTTTATACATTGTGACTAATCAACTGGTTGCAATACTCATATATTGGCATTTTTTTCTATGGAATATTACTTAAAATTAGGAATTAGTATTGTTATATCGATAATTTCTTATTGAATCCGTTTAAATTGTTATGACTAAGCCTGGTAATATAAACAGCGAAAAATATGAAGTGCATTAATACCTACAATGGACAAAAATATCTATCAAGCAAACAATATTATAATGATCCAGTAGAAACTACTGTACATTAAAAGAAAATTTATTCTATGCGGAGTCCGTAAAGTGCTTTTTCAAATCAGCACAATTCTGCAAGTAAGAGTATTCCAGTGTTAGAGAATTCCAGTCGTAGAAATATCGTTATCCTTTGGAGCATGTTATGAAGCATGGCTCTCTTACTTTCTGTCTTCTTTTTCTCGAGTACCTGAAATGTATACTGTATCTCCGTTTTGGTTTCCCTGCGTTTCTTAATGAGAGCCAAAATAAATGACTTAATATTTATGAAGTCTTAAAACCAATAAAGATAAGAGCTAATTGATATACAGGGTATCCTTATAGTGCGTCAAAGTCTAATCCCGGTCCTATTGCAGGGTTTTGGCAAAAACCCTGCAGATATTGGCAAAAAATGTTAGTAGCGACGAGAAGTAAACCGTAGTGCCCTCTTTGGGTCTTTGCTACTATCCGTAGTTAATTCTCCATGAAGTTCCATCTCAAAATTCGAATTTCTGTGAAGATCTATAAATTGCACCCTAGGAGGGGTTCTCCCAATCTCTGGGTGGGGTGATCCGATTCAGTTGTACTAAGGCACGTTCTAGAGCCTTTAAATATCCGTTAAATCTGATGTATAAAAATATGCGAATAGTATAGGCGAGCCATGTTTTACAAGTGTGGTGGAGCTAACTTCAGGTGGAAGCTAGCACCTCCACAAACTAACCCATTTGGAGCCGAGCGGAAAAATTTATGATAGGGTACCAAAATAGCCGTTAATTCTCTATAAAGTCCCACCCCAAAATTCGCTTGTGGTGGAACTAGCTTCCGCTACGTAAAAACACAAGTTATTTATAAGTTATTTAGTTCGTTCTACTTTATTTCTTTTTTACTGTATGAAATGAAAATCAAAATAACTTCCATAATTGCACCAAGAAAAGCAGAATACCCCAAAAGCACACAAAGCCAATCTACGTTTCCCGAATATGTAACGGGCTCCTTTTTAGTAATTAATAAAATACCTTTCTTAGTTGATTTAAACTACTATGTCTTATCTCATTCTGTATTTTTTACCTTTTTGTTAAACACCCATAATGCATTTAAAGTATTCAGTATGTATTAAGTATGTATTCAGTGTATAGTAAGTGATTTTAATCCCGACTTCACTATATGTGTTTGTGCGCTAGGTCAATTTCAATACATAATCCTAGATTTGCATAATATAAAGTTCAGGACAATATAGTGACGCCATCTCGTGTTAAGAACGTGAGCGGATGGACGACGTAAGAAAACGAGAGGGGAGTAAAAGATGATGGCGAAGATTGGCATTGGCGAGCAGGTTCAGTAAATTAAGTAGCTCCCAAAGTTTTAAGAAAAAAAGCTTGAAAAAGCCAATATAAAAGATGAATTAATCTTAGTAAACGAATCCTACTATTCCCTAGTGTGATTACGAGGAAATAATCATTTCAGTACGTTGATTTGTGAATTGGCAGCAGAACGTATGAACAACGTTAACCCCGAAACCAACTGTTCATATGTGAGTAGGTACTTTATTACTTATTTTGGAAGTGCATCTTAAACCACGTTACGTATACCGTGCCTTAGACTAACTTACCCTATGCATAGGTCGTGTGTCCGAATGAATTTAAGGGCCCTTACTGTTACCTCGCGGACTGTAAATATCTAAAAACTGCATTTTTTGGTAGATCTTTAGTACAGCCAAACTACATTTTGTTGTCAAGCTTTATTGCTGTAAAACTTTCACTCATTTTTGTACCTTTGAGTGTGTATGTTATAATATTTAGATTTATGTGTGTCTTTTATGTATATACCGTTCGTAAATGTATGGTTGAGAGAATTATATTAAAAATTAACTTTGTTCTTGTCAAGTATTTTTTTGCAATTGTCTTCACTTAGATAGGAACTATACCTTTATACTCTGTACCATAAAAAAAGATCAATTATTGATGGCGCCCAAGTTTGGCAGAAAATAAATAACCCTACCGTACTTCACTCTGGTCACCCCTGAAACAGAATTTCATCGCTATAGTAAGTATATTTTGTACCTTTATCTAAAAATAATAAATAACGGAAGTTATCGTTATAAATAACTACAGATATTTTGTAAAACCAGCAAGAATATAAGTTAAATGTATTCGATAACATTTTTGTAAATTTCGCATTCAGCAACCCGTTGTCCGTTTTATTGAGCTCCCCCAGCAAATTCTTGTCTGTCAGATACTTGAGGAAAATATTATAATAATAATATACCAACTTAACCGAATAAAATTAATATATTTTAGGGATGCACGGAATGAGAGGAATCCAGAAAATTAACAATTTGCAGGCCCTTTAAAAATCGATGAGGAAATTGAGACAAATTAAAAGCAGTCAGATGGCTACTCAATTTAATTGTCTTACTAAGCGAAGAGAATTTGAGGAAAGCTGAAAGTTATTGTTAATTGTTATGTCCGTAATAAATAGCACTAATTGGATCCTCAGAAGAGGTATGGCGTCGATGAACGCCGTCGTGATGGAAATAAAGGGAATATACAACTTCACAGTTACTGAATTTGCGACCTAAGCTTTACTGAATTGAGAATAACTGTTACAGAGTATGTCACAATGATCTGGATTGATTTATATCTGATTCAACGTAAAATGTGGTTGAATGAACGATATCTATTTAATTTTCTTAATAATGTTGGAATACATATATTCTTGAAAGTCTTTTGTTAAATTTCTTGAAAAATAGAAGGTAAGTGTATGAGTAATATTAAGAGATAATTGTACAGGGAGAGCCAACTTAAATGATGCGATTGCTAGAAGCTAGCTGATTAATACTGAAATAAACAGGCTGTTTTAAAGAAAGGTGTAATAGCAAAGTTGTATTTTCTTCAATATTACACTCTTCATACCTTTTTATCTTAGAGTTGGGTATTCTTTCACAAATACATCAATTTCTTTATTTATCAAAAAATAGGTATATCCTCTTCGGGATAGGCCCATCGTGTGTGAAATAATAAAAAGTTGTAGACTCTTTGGAATAAGTGTTTATTTTTTTTATTATAATTTGTATGAAACTTCAAAAACCACTGATGAAGTGTAGTTAATGGGGTATTTTCTTATTTTCTTTTTACATCGGCAATGGAAAGTAGTCAGAAAAAGAAGAGATACGTATTTCTGGAATTTTAATATTGAGTTCATTTAAGTCCATAAATTATTTTTTTATTGCGCGCGTTATCTATGTAACGTCACTAAGCGAAAATTCAAAATTTGCGCCATTTTTTAGTGATTTCTATGATATTTTCATTTGTGTGGTTGGTGTCACTGCGTGATAACTTTACTTTTGTTAATGTTTGAATTGGTTGGTTAGGGCAAACATCATGGTAAACATGAGACATTGTTTTTAGTTTATATTTTTACCTGTGAATTGTTGTCTCTACCTGTGACTGATTACAAGTGTATTTATTAGTCGCACTTAGCCTCTACAAAACCTTGCTCCATGTTTAATAAAAGTTTACTTCAGAAGAAAACAACAATACAACACGTCAAGTTGTCAAGCCAAACACAAACAGGAAATTTCAAATGTCAATTGTCGAAATGTTGACTGTCGTTTGTCGTCTTTACAAACTGAATCTAGTCACATATTAACAGTGTTGCCTCTTTATATTATTGTTACAGGAAATATCCGATTTCAGGCCATTTCAGTTTGGCCTAGGACATACTAAAAGTTCCTATCGTTGTTAGGAAATTTGCATTATTCCTAGGACATGCTAATATTGCCTGATAGTTTTTAGGACAAACTAAAATGGCCTGATTATTATTAGGAAATACCCGAATAAAAATTTGCATCCAAAAGTTTCGATGGTCAGTGATATTAGTGTTGTAGCTTCTTCATCGGAATCGTGCCGCTATAACTCTAGTTTATTTTTAAATATGGCACAATTAAAGTGGAAACAAAGTTTTATTCAAAAAATGTTAGAAAAGGAAGCTGAATCCTCGACACGTTTAAATGTGTTAATAAATGATCAATATAGGGACTTAATAGATGAGGTAAATAATCTGTTAAGTTATTTTTATACATTTTACATTTTATATTCTCCGGGAAAAATCCAAGGATATACTAGATGTCAATGCACAAGACACTGTGGTACAAATGCGTGTTTATGTAGAAAATGCCAATTACTGTGACATTCAAAATGACACAAAAACAGTTCTTGCAGAAACAAATAAGGTAGTTACCCTTTTGTTGTTTATTTACTGTTTAATGTAAAACTATATTTTTTGTTATATTATTTAAATCATATTTACCTTTAACAAATGTGTTCCATTTTAGGTTAGGTAACTTTGATCTCTTTTAAATATAGCGCTTTTAAAGAAAATGTTTGCTTTGTTTTATCCTTTTACCCTGAAATTAATTTTCCTAATGCATTTTTTTTTCAATAATTTAAATCTGATATTTCCTATCACTAATGAGGCTATTTTAGTTTGTCCTAAAATGTATCAGGCAATACTAGTATGTCCTAGAAAAAATGCAAAGTTCCTAACAACGATAGGAAGTTTTAGTATGTCCTAGCCCAAACTGAAATAGCCTGAAAACGGATATTTCCTGTAACATATATACATACTCCCTAATTTTCGCTTAGTGACGTCACGAATATAGAATAAAATTTCATAATTGAATTAAAAATTTTCTACCGATTCAATCAGAATAATTTTTATCCTAATAAATATAAAAAAATATATATTTTATAAAAATACAAGTTTCCACTTTCATTTCGATTAAAGGAAAATACCCCATTGATAATCTATTTACTTTTTTGCATATTACTTGCATACAAGTTTTAACTGCATCAGGTGTATCAGAGAAGAAAGCCATGCATAAAAGAAAAGTCAATGGTAAGCGTAAGTATACATTATAATAAAAAACATAATGCACCACAGGAATAGACAACCCCGTTTTGAAAACCTGAGACTTGTATATACTGTGTCCAGTTTAATATGAACTGTATGGGTATTTCGGAAATTACTAAAGATATAGAGTAGGTTAAAATGGGACAAAGTTGGTCATTTTTAGAGCCAAGAAGAATCCAAGGTTAATTTCCAAGAACCCCTTCCTTTAAGTAGATACGGGTTGAAAACAAAAATTGCGCATTTGCTGGAACCATCCATAGCTCGCTTATTGTAAAAGATACATTCATCAAATTTTCAGGAAAGGGGCAGCAGTCAGCAAAAGCTTCAAAATTGGGCTCTAAAAAAAATTTAGGCAAAATCCAGTAGACCTAATATACCATGGTAGGGTATACCATGAGTCTGTATCACACTGTCATTCGTAAAAGACCTTATATTCTAGTACAGCCAACAGCCAACTATGATTCGAATTTATGAATTTGCCTTATAGCAAATACTTGTAAGTAAAAAAAAATATCCTGGGAACATTTAATTATTTGCCCAAAAATTGGTTTGGTGCTGTTTTGATTTTAATTGTAATTTATTGAGTGGCAGAGGTATATACAGGGGTAATAGAAAATGCTGAAAAGTAATATCGCCCAGTAACTTAATAATAAATGGAGTTACCGAATTAGTGATCTGGTAAATGAATTTCCCTTGAAAATTGAGCTGTGGAAATCAGCATCAAAAGATTCTTGAATTCTTGTATTTCAATAGACATATTTCCTAAGTGGTACCTATATTAAAAATTGTTCATTTTACTTCTGTATTAGTTCTTAATAATTTACAAGTAAAAAAGTAAATTTTAATTATATTTTTAATATAATTAATTACAAACTTGCCAATTTAGAGCACATAATTAGATTCTTAGAGTATCTGTAATTTCAGAATTTAATATCAAAGATAAATACAATATCTAATTTTCAGTAATAAAATATACAAGTATTTACAACATATTGTTTCAAATTATGCTTTTTCAGTGAAACATGATAACTTCATTTGGGCATACAATTGAGTATCCTATAAAATATTCATAGACCCATTTACAATAATGCTACACAACTAAAATATACAGTTTTCTGTTAAATTTCTTTAAACTACTTTTCGCCGGCATAATTTTATCGTTAATCTTATATTTGTTCGTTTTGGTCCCAATTACGTCAATAATGTGGTAGAGCGGGAAAATCAGTGACGTGCCTGAAAATTACTGGCCCCGCACTAAGCCTAATGGATCTAACATTTTCCTGTAATTAGTAATTTCATCAACTCTGGAGAGTTTTAAATGAGTGCCGATCTCATTCGTTGTCAGTTTGACCTACTTCAGATTGTACAAAATTTGATTAATGTAGAGTTTCTCATATTTAATGAGGTCTAGCAATTTCATTTCAATACAGGATGATTCTTCTCGTCCACGTAAATATTTAAGGAGCTATTCTTCTGGTAATTCAAAGAACAAATACTAGACACCTTCTTAGGAATATGTTTGCCACAATGAACATTCAATACGCGATTCTTGCTAAGCAATACGCTACCTACTGGCGGCACGCACAACTAACGCATGGGTCTTTGGTTCAGTTTTGCGTATGTATGTCTATTGTGAATTTTGAAATATCCGTTGTTATATTAGTTAATTGCTTTGATTAGATATGAATCATTATCGTTGTGAGCGTCATTGTTCCTCTTGGATAAAGAAAAACCCCGAGATCAGTTTCATACTTTTCCAAAAGCGGAAAAATCTGAAGCTATCGTGGAAACTATAAGTTTAAGGCATTAAAGAGTTACAGGTGACAAGTATGGATAAATAAGCAAAGTAGAGTGTGTGCTCTGTTACTTTTCTCTAAGAATGACTATTTCCATAGAGGTATGTATGCCGTATGCCCAATAAAGAATTTGACATATTTTGAGGTTAAGTTTCATTTTCAGATTAAATGGTCGAAAAATATTGAAATCTATTTTAATTTTATATCACTACTTACTCCTTCCAAAATAGTTTTACAAGCTTTTTACCTGGTTTAAAGTTCTCGATAACAAATCTTTGATGAATACAATTTCAAACGTCAGTGTTAGTGGCCCAAGGTTAGTATAGGTTACTGCCATTTTGGCGCTACGATCTTAAAATGAATCGCGTATAGAACGCACAATATACGCACTGACGAGATCATACAATATCGAAACCTTTTGAGATGTTCGCGAAGTTTCTCGAGGCATGAATAGAACATAATGGAATCAAATGGAATGTTATAGAACTTCTTACCATCAGCGCCGGTTCAAATGGGGTTTTATAGTGTAATAAAATAACTACAACATAATTAACATTAAAAAACCAAGCATTTAAAGAATATTGTCAATATTTGCCACAATAAATTATGTGAAGATCTTTACGGACCAAATAGTAATAAGAAACGGATATGTTTCATAAAGAGGGTATATCGATTTTTTTACAGTGGGATATGTCTCTGAATGAGTATACGATACATAAAAAAGTGTCTAGTTTGTTATTCAACAATTCACCTGCACGCATTTATTTAATTTTCTTCAGAACTACACCACTGTCTTGTGTATTTTGTGGCAGTGGACACATGCATGAACCCTGTTAAAACACTATTGCGTGCTATTTAAACCGGCATGAAAAACGCATGCAATATGACGTAGGCCTATTGTCGTTCGATAAATACCACCAAATAAAGTGTTATGGGAACATGAAACATACATATTTTAAGTGTTTTACACTTTATATAAAGCTTTCTAAAGAAATATTCCAATATTTTTGGGTGTCCCATTTAAGGTAGGATGGCACAGATGTAGTTCTGTTACTATCAAAGATAGACATTTGGTTCAATAGGAAAGGTTTATCTAAAAAGGTCAAATTATGGGTTAAATTTTGAAATGTCCTGCCTGAAAAACATTTTAGATCTCCTAGAAGAATATCATCGAATGAAAACATGGAACACTTTGATACCATAAAAAAACTAAATGTTTTTGTTCCTTAAATACATCTCCAGGTTCACTTTTCTTATGGTTTCTTATAGTATTAGGTACGTATTTAGAAACCCGTAATTTTTACGATCAAGCTGATATCTTTAACTCAAAGTCATGGTTTATAAATAAGAATATATAAGTTGTTTGTGAAACTGAATAAGTAGAACTGGCTAACTTGAACTGGTAACTGGATAACCTTCCTATGGGTAAAAATGAGGGCCAACACCCTGAACATGCGAAAGTACGAGAGCGTAGAAAGAACATCGTGTGAAATAATTTTATAATTGCCAGTGTAAACTGTCAATTATAGATAATTGTCAGTTTCAACTGGCAATTATGTATAATTGTCAGTTTAAACTGTCAATTATACATAATTGCCAGTTTAAACTGACAATTATCTATAATTGACAGTTTAAACTGTCAATTATAGATAATTGACAGTTTGATCTGGCAATTATGTATAATTGACAGTTTAAACTGTCAATTATACATAATTGCCAGATCAAACTGACAATTATAAACTGTCAATTATACATAATTGACAGATTAAACTGTCAATTATACATAATTGCCAGATCAAGCTGACAATTATCTATAATTGACAGTTTAAACTGGTAATTATAAAATTATTTCACACGATGTCCTTTTATAAGGCAGTTTAAACTGTCAATTATAGATAATTGCCAGATCAAGCTGACAATTATCTATAATTGACAGTTTAAACTGGCAATTATAAAATTATTTCACACGATGTCCTTTTATAATTGTCAGTTTAAACTGTCAATTATAGATAATTGACAGTTTGATCTGGCAATTATAAACTGTCAATTATACATAATTGACAGATTAAACTGTCAATTGTACATAATTGCCAGATCAAGCTGACAATTATCTATAATTGACAGTTTAAACTGGCAATCATAAAATTATTTCACACGTTGTCCTTTCTATGCTTTCGTACGAAAGAAAGTGTGAAGAGAATAAAATATATCTTAGTTAAAACGATTTTAAAAAAATCTAGATCTATCACGCACAACAGACGTTAGCCATAATCGTAATTCTTGATATGACTAAATTTTCAAGAGATTAGTTTCAAGAGACTCGTTTGTTTACTCAGTGCACTGGCTGTCAAGAAATATAGCTATAATTCATCTCATAACATAACAAAACGCAGACCTAAGTAAAATATATATTTTCATGCAGTCAATTTTAACATAAATTTTAGATTTTAGTGCTTTAAGATTCTTAATTAGTTATCAGTATGAAAATTACAATAAAACATTTTATATTTGTGCCTTTTTCCGCCCACTCCCATATTTTACAAATATAATACTTTCGAATTTGAAACAGGAGACAAAATGGCAATAAACACAATATTTTATCATATATGCTCAGGTCAGTGTCTTTTACAAACCCTTCCTATAAGTTTCATATTGACATTCGCATCCACGTTTGTACATATTTTCACATCCACTTGATATATCGATGATACATATCGATGTAAGCATCAATTTAGATCCCGGATATGATAGGATGAACTGGTCCAGGGAGATAGCTATTCAAGACGCGATGGAAACCCAATAACCCGATCACATACACGTTAGAAAAAATAAATCGACTACTCAACCAGACCAACCGCCATAATCCGATGAGGGGAAATATACAGAGGAAATAGGAAATGCAATATTTTTGTAGGGACCCTACAATATTTTTGATGAAAATTGAGTAAACGCGGAAAAGGTTGTACAGATAGTTCCATAATGATTGTCTGGTACGGGAACGCAGCCTATCCTGAATATAATCAAAATTTATTTCCATTTGCTAAAATTACTTTCTTTTTAACTGTCAATTTGAAAATTGTCATATTTGACAGCATTTGACGTTTGACTCAGTGGCGTTCAGGGCCTGGGAACTCTTATGGGAGTTTTGTAGACAAATTGATTAGTTTCACTACATCTCACCAGATAGCGTTTCACAAAAAATTTGAGCATCTGCCAATCATAAGAAAATAAAATATGCTAATAATCATTTACGTAGATGTCAAAGACAACTGTCAGTTTATGTTTTAAAATTATGAAGTGTACGCGGTATCTTAATTTTTATTTTTTATTTATCCTGTATTAACAGGACGTGTGTAGCTAATGTGTATTAGCTTGAATTGTAGTTAATTGTGTCTCAGTATATTTAGTGACATTTCTTCGGAATTCAAAGCAAACAGATTAACAGTAAAATGCAGTTAAGTGTGCAGATTGTATGAAGATAAATAATTGTTCTCATGGTTTAAGAAGGTAAAAGAAAAATTAGTTAATGTGATGTGTTTTATTAATTTTAAATTTCGTAGGATAATATACATTTTCAAAAGTATGGAGTCCGTATTGTGTGAAAACAAATAATTTTTCTAGATGTGTCTGAATAAAACAAGAAGAGAAAATCGAATAGATATCAAGTGTAGTATAGCGATTGTTGTTTAATTGGAACAACAGCACAAATATATTATGGTTTTCAATCATTATAGGTATTTTATCAAATTGATAAATTTGACAATTTGCGAATATATTGTAAATATTGTAATACAAAATATGCAAAAATATATTTATTGTAGTTTTATTTGTTTCTATGTTCATTAAAAAAGTTAAATATTTTACAAAGGTAGGGCGATTCTGTACAAAATTTTTAAAAAAGTTCGACTACATCTCTACAGATGACGCTTTCCGCGTCATTTTTTATTAACATTGCAGATTCCTATCTACCCCTAACCTAATCTATGGTGGCGTTTAGCATTTTTCGTGTTTAAATTGTTTTACTGAAGTATCATTTGCGTTTAAAAGCGTATTTTTCAATACTATACAGTTTCAGAGAGTCCTAAATCGGGTTGGTAATTTTGTATTTCTTAATATTGAAATTATTGTTGAAATTAATATAAGAACCATAAATTGTTTTTTAACGCTCCACAATTCGCAGTTTGAATAGGTTATACTGGTGATACATAGGAATAGAATATTACAAAATAATAGGTATATTATTTTTAATAAATTGTCTTTATTTTATTTTTAACATAACCTATATTTACTGACGTACCATGGCATGGAACAAATCAAATCAAACCAGTAAATTCCCTTGCCTGCGCTCATGATTCTAGTGCAGATACTAAAAATAGAAAGGCGGCACGTAAAAAATCATTATAAAGCGTCACGGACAATCATTCTGGAACTCTCTGTAGATATCGAATGTGAATATGGATATGGGGAGTCAAATGAGATTTCCCAACATCAACTTGAAACAGAAGTTAGGTTAAATTATGGTATTATTTCTATCACGCCTATGTTTATTATTTTTTGTTGGTGACTGTTTATTATATTTCGGAATTTGCAGTCGTAATACAACCCAACAAAAGTAAAAGAAATATTTAAGATTGCATCATATAGAAACATTTTTTATTGTTTTCAAGGAAAATTTGATTATGCCAACAAAAATTTTACCTGTCTTGAACCAAAAAAACATGAAGATAGTTGATCAAAAAGCTGACCGGCGCGATGAGATGAACCGTCATCAACCGTGGAGAATGATTAAAAACTTGCCGTCCTTAACCGCTCGGCTATGAAGCTCCTAATGGCACTTAAGTTGATAAAAACAGGTTTATAATATGAATCTAACTCGCAATTTTTAAAGAATTATGCTTCCCTCGCTAATAGTTATTATAGCATTATTATATTATTTAGAACGAAACGGGTGTAAAACGGGTGTCAACAAGCGTAATATTGGATTTTGATAAAAAACAAAGAATAAAACAAAGGGTTAATAAGTTAAAACATTCGGGAGTATACCAAATTAACTGCGTGGATTGTAATGCCGTGTATGTGGGTCAAACCGGTAGAAGTATTGAAACTAGAGTAAAAGAACATAAAAAATCCATAGTAAATAACGCAAAAAATTCAGGATTTTCGACGCATTGTATAGAAAACAATCATTTTGTAGATCTGAAAAATGTAAAAGTACTATATCGGGAAAAGAAAGGAAAGCGCTTAGGTCTGTTGGATCAATTGGAAATTAAAAAATCTTTAATTATAAATCCTGCTTGTACTTGATCAGATAGATTTTGCACTTTCGCCCTTCTTGGAAAAGGTAATAAAAACTCGGGCCTTGCCAGATGGTGGGATCAATCGGGGTAGGTACTCGTAAAACAGATAAATAACAAAACACACTTGGAAATATTTAGTAATAGACATTTACTCTATTGAGAAAGGCCTAACAAGCCGAAATATTAGTATATAGAGTGTTTTCTATATATTGCTTGGAACATCTAAATGAGATCAATGTTTTTTTCAAAACAATTATTTCAAAACAATTATTTTATTTTACCTCATCACAATATTTTTGTAATTACTAATGGTAAATTTCGAGTTTTATTTGGGTTTTAGGCAAAATTTACGACGATTTTCTTCCGTCGTTCACCTTTGTTCACAGTCTTGCGCGTTATTTCAAATTTTTATCAGTGTATAGGGAAATAGGTATACTTATCTGTCCCAGGTAACTTTCAATATTATGGAATTCTCAAGTGCATTGGAGATGGAATTTCAATGTGAGTTGACACTGGAATAAAATTTTATCTGCAATATTTTTGAAAACTATCGTATTCAGTACACATAACTTGTATTGGGAACAACATGTACGAGGAATATAAAAAAAAGTACAATCGTATTTTAATATCTTCTTCTTTAAGGAAATATTTAAAAATATGTAATATACTTTTCATGGATAATTTTGTATACCTAATTTTTATTAAAATGAGTGTAGGTGCCTTAAAAAATATATTGCAATTGTTGTACAGGGTGAGTCAATAAAAAATTAAATTCCGATTATCTGTAAAAGGATAGTTTCCATGAAAAATCCAGAGACATGTCGATTTTTATGTGAACGAGGACACCTTTTTATAGTATTGATATTTATACAAGGATAGGTTTACATTTTTTAAATGGAACACGCTGTACATTTTTACAGATAATTTTTTTTAATCATACAGGATATAGGTACCATTGGTTTACCATATCTAGTTTAAAGATTGGCGTTAATTTTCGTGAAATGAGCATATAATAATTATGATAGTAATTTTAAATTAAAAATATTGCAGTGGTTTGTCCATATTCCGATGTTATCTCCAGTACGTACCTTATTCATACGTACGTACGTACGTACGTACCAAAGCGTTCAACTTTGTCTAATTTAACAGAATTCACACAGTTTACAGCCAATCACCTGGATAATAAAAGCCAAGTTGACGTGGTATATACCGATTCTACGAAGGCTTTTGATAAAGTAAATCATAAAATTTTGGTACACAAATTGGGTCAATTTGGTCTCAGTAATAATCTGCTTGCACTTATTCAATCTTATCTTTATCAGCGACAGTTATATGTTGCGTATAATAGTTTTAAGTCGATAATTTTTTTAGCCACTTCCGGTGTACCCCAAGGGTCCAACTTGGGACCGCTTTTCTTTAATTTATTCGTGAATGATTTGTCTCTTTCTCTTAACAACAATCATTTGTTTTTTGCGGATGACTTGAAGTTGTTTTTGAACATATCTACTGTTGACGATTGTTCAGTGCTTCAGGCTCTCTTAAATCGTGTTGTTATATGGTGTTCGGATAATCACCTAGTATTAAATATAAACAAATGTAAGGTTTGCTCTTTCACACTCAAAACTCAACCTTTTCTATTTAACTATTCTATCAATTCGGTGCCATTAGCACGCAGCAATAATATAAAGGACCTTGGTGTCCTTTTTGACGATAGATTATCTTTCGCTAACCATATAGCTGAAATAGCTAATAATGCATATAGAGCTCTTGGCTTTATTATTAGAAACTCATCATCCCTTAATGATGCTACTGCTTTAAAATGTCTCTATTTTTCTTTAGTGTGCCCTAAATTGGAATATTGCAGTCTAATTTGGCACCCTTATTATAATATTCACATTTATCATATTGAAAGAATACAGCGGCGTTTTCTGAAATTTTTGTCGTATCGAATTGATCTTTACTACCCTGTTAGAGGTTATGAGCATAGTCTGCTTCTGCAAAGATTTAACATTCAGTCTCTAAGTGCAAGAAGGTCACTCGCTAGCTTGTCATATCTATTTAAGCTGTTTCATGGAGACGTTGATTCTCCTACGTTGCTGAGTATGTTTAATATGCGGGTGCCCAGACAGGGTTCTCATGTTGATCATACATTTTATTGTCAAAATGCTAGAACTAATTTACTTTTAAAATCCCCAGTACATAAAATGTCAAAAAATTTTAATCTTATTTGTAATGTTTGCGACCTTCATAATTGTAGTCTCAATGAATTGTTAGGTTTGGGACTGTTTCATTTCAATGAAAATTAAATTGTAGTAGCTCGTAGCATATCTTTTTCTTTTTTATTTTTGTTTTTGTTATTAAGTTTGTCTTAGTTTAAAATTAGTCTGATGTCAACAGACGCTATACTTAATATTATACCGCTATTATATTGTACTATTTTGTTTTGTCCTGTTAATGGAATACGTTTCTGTTGGGCAATAAAGGCATTATTATTATTATTATTATTATTATTATTATTATATCAGACGAAAAGAATTTTAAACAAACTATAAACTATAACTCGATATACAAAAACGACGGCAAATCATAACAATTTATATATTGTACTGATTGGGTCGTTACTTGATGAAAATTCATTATCGCATTAAAACAGTAGTTGTTTTTATAAAATCTTCTTTTTAATTTGTTAACATAACAATTGTTTCGCCACACAGCGGCTTCTTCAGCAGTAGTTATAAATAATATTCACATCTGAAGAAGCCACTGTGTGGCGAAACAATTATGTTAACAAATAAAGTGACGATTTATATCCCTCGATATTGTCAAAAATGTTCGAATTGTACTCCCGTGAGTGAATAATCACATTGCTGAAATTTTGAATTGTGAAACTCATCGTTGTACCGTTTTTATGTTTTCCATTAACTAGTGAACGGCGATGTCCTTTTTTTGTTAAGTGCCGTGAACCGTAAAATAATACATTGTCGTAAAATTAACAGATTTAAGCTTGTTTTAAACATGATGAGTTTTTAAACCACATTTTCTAGAAATACCTCATAGTGTAAATGATAAATTTTATAGTAAAAACTGTATATTCATCATCTTCTTTTATTATTTATTTATCACGTTTGTGTCATACAATTACCGGAAATGTCATTAAGTTCCCATTTTAATAAAAAATTACTATATACATGTATGCCCTAAACAGCGTGTGTTTAGGGCATACATTAGGGCATTAATGCTAACTCCGAAACTATAAGAGATACGAAATCGGTTAAATTTGAGAAAAGTCCCTCTTTCTGATGACCATTCATACATTTACAGTGTTGTCAAACCGCTTTCAGTTTCTGAGATATTAGGGAAGATATGAAAAATACCGAAAATTGTTTCAACGGAAAACTTATTTTTGCCTGTCCGACCCTGTATTTTTTTAGAACTGAGCATTGCTATGCATAGATTTCCAACTACATACATGTGCGCTAAATTTTAATGCATTTGATAAAACGATGAAAAACATGGCGGCTCAAAAATTATATATAATATACAGGGTGACCCATTAAGAATAGAAACACTCGCGTACAAAATTTGTTTATGGACCGATTTGAACCGGATTTTTTTTAATGATAGATATCCAAAAGCTCTATGTTGATGAAAAATTTGAAGACGAAATGTTGATTTTCAAGGCCTACTACGAATTTTTTTTTAGTGAAAAATAGCAAAATTTTGTTAGCGATTTTTTTATAAAAAATCTGACTACATCACTGGATTTAGGAATGCATTTGTACCAATTTTTGCGAAAAAAAGTTTGTTCCTAAAAAAGTTATGGCAATATCGGCATCACCAGTGTTTGCCTTTGTCGGTGAACCTATTCTTTTATAAAAATCGAATAGAACCCAAAGAGAAACCAAATTAAACAACTTAAACACTGCGGTGTAATTATTAATAAGACCCATAAAAACCAGTATACACAAAATAACCAACAATTACTCTAATATAAACAACAATTGATAGGTAAGTTCGTCAAATTATTATTATTTCGTATTTCGTGGTTATTATGCCAAAACTCATAGTATTACCTTCTTAGATAAAAAATAACTACATTATATAATTTTTTATTCAAAAAGTGTAAATCAATTTGACAGACTCCTTTTTCTTTTGAAAAATGTAATTTTCTAATCATTACTTTTTTTTATAAATTGTTGTTTATATTAGAGTTATTGTTGGTTATTTTGTGTATACTGGTTTTTATGGGTCTTATTAATAATTACACCGCAGTGTTTAAGTTGTTTAATTTGGTTTTTCTTTGGGTTCTATTCGATTTTTATAAAATAATAGGTTCACCGACAAAGGCAAACACTGGTGACGCCGATATTGTCATAACTTTTTTAGGAACAAACTTATTTACGCAAAAATTGGTACAAATGTATTCGAGGGGTTCCTAAAACCAGTGGTGTAGTCAGATTTTTTATAAAAAAATCGATAACAAAATTTTGCTACTTTTCACTTAAAAAAAAATTCGTAATAGGCCTTGAAAATCAAAATTTTGTCTTCAAATTTTGTATCAACATAGAGATTTTGGAAATATATCTTTTAAAAAAAATCCGCTTGAAATCGGTCCATAAACAACTTTTGTACGCGAGTGTTTCGATTCTTAATGGGTCACCCTGTATATTATATAATTTTCAGTAATAACATTTGTAATTTTTTGTTGATTTATCAGAGCCACCCTCCGTGTTATCTAAAGAGTTCGTTAAAGGGATGATAAATATATATTTGTTATCAAATTCATTTTAAAGTCATTATTTAAGGCGAATATATTAGACGATTATTTTTAATAATAGCTTTACCAGATTGCGTGTGGTCTGAGTAGGGCTGAGGTTGGGAACGAACGCTGACTGAATTTACCTGAAACAAAACAAAAGTGGTTAGAGAAAAAATGTCCCATAAATCACATTAATTAAAAAAATTTTTTTTAATTAGCCTTTTTAATTTACTTAAGGTTTTGGAAGTCCTTAAATAACTGTATACATTTTATAGCTTCGTTGAAATTATAAAATTAAGTATATAATTTACAAGCTTCTTTTCAGATTAAGGCAGGCTTATAAAATATATAATTACTTTTTATGAATGTAATTTAGATTTCTTCTTTCACTAGGTGTATTGGTTTGCGGTTATTTTAAATATTTTTTATAAAATGTCATAGGACGTATGAATTACTCACCAACTCAAGCAGATCCATGGAGTGTGTAATTTAAAAATGAGAACCAGATTACCAAAACGCATATTTATAATTTTTTAAGAGGGGCAAGAACAGTTACGAATAGAGTGTAAATGCGAATAAAA